>VZRL01002706.1:23043-52382 GCA_013397895.1 Origma solitaria | reverse complement strand
AGTCTCCACTGCCCCTCTGTTCATAATAAAGATTTCCTGCATGCAAGCCTTGTCTTCCTCCCATTTTTTCCCATTACTGGAAGACCCCAGTAATAAGGGAGTTGCTAGACTGCGAGGGAATGGAAAGTTGAAGGTCAAGGCGATGGTAAAATAGAAGAGGGAAGGGCACAATGGAGGCTAAACTGGAGACGAAAATGGAAGTGGAAGCAGAAGAAATGAAGGTAAGGTGTTGGGTTAGGTGAGCGAGAAGGAGGAGAAGGTGCAGGAGGGAAGGGGAAGGAGAGAAAGGCAATGACAAGGACAAGGACAAGGAGACGAATAAAGACAAGGACGAGGACAAGGGCACGGACGAGAAAAAGAAGGACAAAGAGAAGAGCATGGACATTGATGAGGAGAATAAGATAAGGAAACAGAATGAGAGGGAGAAAGGGAAGGACGATGAAAGAGAAGGAGGATGACACGATCAACAAGGAGAAGGAGAAATATAAACAGGAAAATAACAAGAGACACAGAAAGAGAATTAGCAGGAGAAGGTGAAGAAGAAGGATATGGAGAAAAGGAGAAGAAGAGAAGGAGGAAAAGGGCATGGACAAGGAGGACAAAAAGAAGGATAAAGAGAAGGGCATGGACGTAGACAAGGAGAAGAAAAAAGAAGGACAAAGAAAACGGCAAGGACAACGTTAAGGAGAATAAGAGAAGGAAATAGAAGGAGAAGGGGAAGGAGCAATACAGTGGAGTAGGATCAGATGAAAAACAAGGAGAGGGAGAAATATAAATAGGAATACAAAGAAACAAAACAAGAGAAAGAGAAATGCAAGGACAAGGCAAAGGAAAAAGGGACAGGGAAGAGGAAAGGGAAGGACAAAGCGAAGAAGAAGGAGAAGGAGAAGGAGNAAGGAGAAGGAGAAGGAGAAGGAGAAGGAGAAGGAGAAGGAGAAGGAGAAGGAGAAGGAGAAGGAGAAGGAGAAGGAGAAGGAGAAGGAGAAGGAGAAGGAGAAGGAGAAGGAGAAGGAGAAGGAGAAGGAGAAGGAGAAGGAGAAGGAGAAGGAGCCAGCTTGGTAGGAGAGTGCAGTGAGGAAGTACCAGTCAGAGAATGGGACAGAGAAATGCAGAAAGACAGGGACAAGGAGAGAGGAACATCAGGGTGGGGAGAGGAAGGGAGTAGGAGAGAGATAAATAGCCACAAAATCGTTTAGGTTGGAAAAGAACTCTGAGATCATCCAAGTCCAACCCTTAACCCAGCACTGCCAAGTCCACCACTTACCCACAACACCTGAAGGCAACACCACCTGCCCCAGCTGGGGAATGGTACCTGGAAGCGCAGGAGAGAGAGGAGCACAGGCAGAAAGAGGGAGTGGAGGCAGGACAGAGAATGGAAAGTAAGGACAGGGTGCCAGGATGAAAAAAATAAAATTAATGTGCAGAACAAGGGAGAGGGATTTAAAAATGCTGGGGGCAGGGAAAAGGACAGAAAGATACAGTGAGAAAAAATGGTACAGAGAGCAGAACAGAGCAACAGAAAATACAAAGGAATGAGGGATCATGAGAGAGGCATGAAGGATAGGTAAATGACAGAGCAGACAAGAAGGACAGACCAATGAAAGGATAGAGCAACAGGGGAACAGTGTAAGAGAGGGGGACACTGAGCCAGAATGAGGACATGAGGGGCTGTGAGCAGGACAGAGTGGTAAACACACACTATTTTTATTTCCTTCATATAGATCATCTTTTACATTTTCAAGCCTTTTATTACTTAAGTTAGATATACAAAAGTTACATTTGTATTTCCAAACCCTATCTAACTATATTGATAATTTCCTATATTCTGAAATTTTGTATATAATAGATATATTTTGAAATCAATTTTTATATAAATTAACATTATTTTTCTCTACATACAAAATGAGAAACTTTACACTTTTTAATACATAATATGAGCAGAAATTCCATATTTATTTGGGGTCTGATGATGTCCACAGTTACATAGTGTGATAGTAGTATTATTACTATCTATATTTAATACTAGGATACTCTGAATAGCAATATATAACAAACCAAGTGTGTCTCATAACCTGCTATTCAAAGACTAATAATAAGTCTATAACATGCAGCTTTGGCTCTATCTGTAATTAGCATACTCCTGGTTAAATTACAGCTCCTGACCCTAAAACCCCTGGTAAATCACAACCTTAATCTGTTACTCCTCAGGCTAAAATAACTGTGACAACATAATGTCATTCACATTAAAAATTATGTTTTTGCAGATAGATAACTCAGAACTTTGTCAAATACCAAAATGCATTGAAAATCTATTTTGTTTGCTTTTATTATTCTGTGAATACAGCAAATTACCATACTGTAATGTTGCTAAAATATAATTTTATGTGTCCAATGTATATAGGACAAGAACAAATATTTACAAAGGTCTGGTTTCACTTCTGACCTCTTCCAAACAGTGGTGTCTAGTCAATTGCCTATATTTCATTATTTTGAAATATATAAAAATACATTTGTATTTGTCCAGTTGGCTGGCTTCAATAAAATATAAAAAACTTTGCTTTTAATTCCTCAGGAAAAGGATTTTGTGAAGAAGAGCTGTACTATTTTCATATGACTGCTGTATATGCTAATGTATGTTTCAAATGATTAACAAAGAATTTGTCTGTATTTATTGCAAGGCTGAGAATTTCACGCATATCTTACATATCTCTGGTATGTGTTTTTCCACAGAATGGTTTTTTGATAGTTTTTAAATGTGTCTGTAATTCAGCACCAACGAAACTTAGAGGGAACTCCTGCGAAATTTTCAGGACACACATCACTATTTTCAGGTGTCATCATTGTGAAGCACAAAATATCCTACAACTTCAAAAAGCAACAGATTAATCATATTAGTTCGTTGCCTCTACAAATGCAGCACATATAACATCTGAGGGGCAGTGTGATGATTTGCATTGCAAGTGCTCTGTACATTTCTGTTGTAAGAAAATGGGTTTTCTTACAGAAAAAAAAAACAAAAAGGGACAAAAAATGGCCCTAGGACAAAGGTAAATGCACTGCAATGCACACAGAACTGTACTGTGACAAGGCAACACAAAACCATGTTTCCATTTCATGGGTAAAAAATGTGACATAGCTGCCTGTGGGCAGCACAATGTGGCCTGAGCTTGTTTCTTTTAAAATACCAAAGCAAAAATTTTCACTAAGATATTTCTAAATGTTTTTGTGAGCACAATGATTGCAGAATGCTGGACCACACTAGATGAATATAGTAAACCAGTGTCCAAAATAACTGTTTGCTTTAAGAAAAGGCAACCGTTTCAAACTATAATTGCATATTATTCTTTTATATGTTCACTTAAAAAAAAAAAAAAAGCAAACAAAAAAACCCCAAAACCCATAAACCAAAAACAAACAAACCAAAAAACCCCAAACCCTTATATTAAAAGGTTTGCTTTAGACAAAATGCTGTTAAGTTTCGAAAATCAGTCTTTATCATAGATGGCACAAATGCAAAAAAAAATACATTGATACCTACAAGGTATGTTATTTTAGGAGAAAAAAGTGTGTTTGAAAATGCAAATATAATTGCTTTTTATTTTAACCCCTCCACTTTCTCTATTGGCAAAGACCTAAATTATGTTTGAAACTCTTCTAAAGAGAGTTTGGCTCTTTTTTCCAAGACTGCAGTTCATACTGGCACAGATGGCATTGGGCAGGAGGTGCACTGAGACAGAATAAACATTGCTGAACTCAAGTGGGTACTAGAGAATGGCAGACTGCCCCAGGCGTGAAAGGAATTTCTTCTCTTTTTCCTGTTTTTTTTCTTCTTGTTGTTTTTTTGTTTGGGTTTTTTTTTGTTTGGTGCTTTTTGGAGGGGGGGGGGGGGTTTGGGGGCTTCTGTTTGTTTGTTTGTTTGGGGTTTTTTGGTTGGTCGGTTTTGTTTGGGTTTTTTTATTTGGCTTGTGTTTTTTGGTTTTTGGATTTTTTTGTTGTTGGTTTTTTGGGGGGTTGTTGTTTTTGTTTGGGGTTTTTTGTTTGTTTGGGTTTGTTTTGGGTTTTTGGGGGTGGTTTTTTGGGTCTGGACAAAAAACCATCAAAACCAGCAAGAATTGGTGTCATATGTGGTATCACTTCCCTTTGAGACTATAAGGAAAAAGCAGTGTAAAACCAAGTTGTGCCTATCAGGGTTTGAAGTGTGGTGCCTGGAGCACTATATGGATATTTTTACCTTCCTTGGTATGCTCAGAGTGGTACCTGATATTCCCAGCTTTGAAAGCCATGAGAAATGCCCTCAATCCCACAGCGAAAGAACATTCTGAATTTTGGATAAACTGAGTCAGGATTTGAGGGAAGGTGAAATACACCAAAATGCAACCAAGGTGCTTGAGGGACTGAAGGATCTGACATGCAAGAGGCTGAAGAGCTAAGATTGTTTAGCCTTGGGAAGAGGTGGCATCTTAACCAGTGGGTATAAACACCTGATGGAGGGAGTAAAACACACAGTCCCACTCTTCTGGGTGGTATCCAGTGAAAAAAAAGAGGGAGTAGGTAAAAATTAAAATAGAAAACAACTGCACAAAGACATATGTCCTAGGTTACATGGAAGGTGTAACCAAAAGTATGTATTCTATTCCCATCTCCATAAGCTGTTAAAACAGGTGGGGCAGTGCTCTTTATGTTCAGCATGACCCAGCCCTGCTAACACCATCAGGGCTATCTCTGCTCATGGCCATCGAGGGCTCTGGGAGTGACTCACAGATTCCATCAGCCATTGTGAGATGCCCCGCCCAGAGGGGAGGAACTGAACATTCCTACCTGCATATAAGCTGAGACCCTGGAACACCTGGCTACCTTTTCCACTGGATTCCCAGAGGAGAAGAGCTCAAGAGCCACCACTGGACCTCCAGAGACTGATGAAATCTTTCCACAAGATCACCATTTCAACAAGAGCACATCCATCACTCCAACGGGACTGCAGCCACCATTGAACTGCACTGCTAGCACCACCCTAACAGGGTGCAGGTTGTGTTCTGATTTTGTCTATTTAAACCATTGTTTCTGTATTATTGCCTTGCTCTAACTATTAGTAAAGAACTGTTATTCCTTTCCCCCTATCTTTGCCTGAAAGCCCTTGATTCCAAAGTTATAATAATTCGGAGGGAGGGGGGTTCACATTCTCTATTCTAAGGAAGGTTCCCACCTTCCTTAGCAGACACTGTAAGACAACGTAAGAAAGACCTTTTCCTACTATGAGAACAGTCAAACACTGGAAAAGGCTGCCCACTGTGGTGGTGGTCAGTCAATCCTTGGAAATACTCGAAACGTTACTGGCAGGGCCCTGACCAATCTGCTCGGGTTTGAGTGAGAGATTGGACTTGATGACCTCCAAAGGTCCCTTCCAATGTCAATTATTCTGTTGGAAAATATACCAGTTTATAAATTTTGTATAACTTTAGTCAAAGGCTTTGTTTTTCTGTACCCTGAGAAAACGAATTTTAAGTTTCTTTCCAGGACATTGCTCTGCCAGGTGAGGTCTGATGAACTCAACACATGGGCAGAGTGGAGCAGCCCAAAGATCCCCAGAGAGATAAAGGCCATCCACGGAACATGAACAGAACATCGGTGGCCATCTCCAAACATCCACCCCAGAGCACCTCTGACACAGCTGGAGACATCTCGCCCGGAAAGGACTGATAAGAAAATTGAAAAATGAAGATCTAATTTACATTGGAGGTGAGGGGATTTGGATCCAACAGGAAACTGAACACTGAGGGTTGCTCAACTCTGGACCAATGAACTTTGAAACAGTGCATCTCTATTGGTTTTGACTGTATAAAATTTGAAGGAAAATCCGGTAAAACTTGTGTGTCACAGAATGAATCTTTCTGCACACTTGGGCTATGTGTGGATGAGATGATTTCTGTGGCACACCCTGGCCAGAACAACATCCTGGCCAGATAATAAAGTAACGCCTTGACTCTCTAACATTAAAAATGTTGTTGGAGAGTTTTTGTTTTTCCCACAGTTTTGGTAACAATTCCATGCTCCAAATCTCTATTGGCCTCTCTGACATCAAATCCTGGCAGGGAACCTCACCACTCACCTTCTGAAAAGCATGGAACTGTTTCCATCTGTTTAGGGCAACTGTTTGCATTTATTTAGTCCACAGTGTTGGAGGTAGATGCTGGCTTTAAATCTTTTTTCTTAATCACCCCAAGAATTCTTGTGAAGCACCTGTAATTTGTTCTGATAGCATCCCCTGTTTCAAAAAATAGAAACTTCTTGTTCTTTGAAATGAAATCTAGCATAAATACATCATTGAAAGTTACTGAAAACTGCCAGTTTCAATTGATCAAAAATTGCTATGCAGAAGAAATTCACCTCATCTTATTTCCAGATCTAAGTGCAGCCAATTTTGCAAGGCACAGAGCTTTGGCAAGGATATCTTTTCTATATCTACACAGTTTTTCATACAAGGTGATATAGTAGATAGTCAAGCCGCTAATTGCACCATTTTAAATTTATTTTCCACTTCCTCCTTCTCCTGAAGACCAAGTAGTTTGCCCACTTCTGCAATGTTAGCACATTCCTTTGCTTCTTGTGTCTCTCTTTGCCATGCATCACATGCCTGGCAGAAAGATTTCCAGAATACAAGAAATGATTGGGTTTTTTAATTAACAACAGAAAAGCAAATTCAAAGGCTTTGAAGATGCAGATAATCTCTAATTTTAGACATACTGTCAATTTAAAGCTTCTCCCTACTTATCCTACCTTCTAATTAACAACTCTTCCTGTTTGTCTTCATGTAATTTTTAGGAATGTCACTGTTACTTGTCTGAAGTCAGAAGTCTTTTTGGAGTTCTATAAATGGACCACATTGTAAGTGTTAAATTAATTATTTAATGTTGAGAGACATCAAAAACTATCAAAATTTAGTACAGCTGCTTGGCTGCTCTTGTCACAGAGAGAACAAGAGCAGTAGAGGCAGGATGAGAGAGTTGGGACTCTAGCCTGGAAAATAGAAGGCTCCAGGGCTTCCCACTGTGGCCTTTCAGTACCTGATGGGGTTATGAGAGAGTTGAAAAAGGGCTTCTTACAAGAGCAGGTAGTGACAGAACACGGAAACGGCTTTAGGATGGAAGAGGTTTCGTTTGCATTAGACATTAGGAAGAAATCCTTTACTGTGATAGTGCCGAGGCACCAACACAGGTTACCTAGGGAAGCTGTCACAGGAAAACCCTGTAAGTGTTCAAAGCAAGGTTGGATGGGGCTTTGAGCAACCTGGGGAGTATAAGGTGTCCCTGTCCATGGCAGGGAGGGAGGGGTTGGAAATAAATGATACTCAAGGTCCCTTCCAGCCCAGGGTTTCAGGGATTCCAGGATTCTCTGAACCCCTGACTGCTGAGATGGTCAGATACTGTCCATGTGCAGCTGATGGCAAGCCTCTACTTTTGTGTGTGTGTTTATCATCTGGAAAAGGTACAGGATGGAATATTTGAGATGGAGAGAAGAGAGACGAAGAGAAGAGAGACGAGAGAATGAGAAAAGAATAGACAAAAGACAACACAGAGTAAAAGAGGCAAAGCAAAGAGGAAAGAGAGAAGAAGAAGAGAGAGGTGAAGAGGAGAGACAGGGGGACAAAGATGGCCAGGAGTGAGGGAGAGAGACTGAGAGGCACAAAGCTGGGGAGTGAGCGAGAGAGAGACAGGGAGAGACCCAAAGACAACACAAAACACAAACAAAAAAGAGAAAAACACACCAAAGAAAGAGGGAACAAAAAATAAATTTTCATTACAACTTCATTGAATTACTTATTTTCAGTTACACTTCCTCAGATACCCTTCTGTACAGCTCAGTCATTTGAGAGTAAAATTTTACATCAGTTTCAATACAGATTAACACCAGGGCACAGAGTGACAGGACAAGAGGGAATGGTTTCAAACTGGTAGAAGTTCGCAGAGAAGCTCTAATTTGCCAAATGTGCTGCTTCTGCCTCAAATAGAAGCACAACGAAATCTTGCAGGACTGGTGAGGGAAAACTGGGGGGTGTTGGTGGCAAGTGTGGTTTTTTCCCTTTTTTTTCTGCCGAAAAAAGGTGTGTGGCAGCCTAGGACCAAGGGATATGGATGGAGAAGTACCAAAGGGTGGCAGCATCCCCCTCACAGCAATGTTTATCCCCTCACCCGAGGCTATAAGACCTGTTCACATGTGTGCATGATATTAAATTAAAAGATAAGTAAAATGGGGACAAAATGGTTCTGTGGCAGCCCTGGCAGGTGGCAGGGCCCCTGTTAGGTTTGTGCCACACATTCCCACGTGTGTCCCCAGCTGGCATGGCATCGCCGTGGCCACGCCACACAGCGGAGCTGTGTTGTGCTGCCGGGCCAGTTGCTTGGGAAAAGGAGAAGGAAAAAACTAAACAAATCAAAGAGGAAAAACTCACCCAGGCAGGCAGCAGCGGGCTCCGGCGTGGCTGAGGTTTCCAAGGCTACTGCAGCCACACTGCCAGCTGGGACAGAGCCGCTTTTGGGGTTATTTTGCGCAATTTTTAGTGTTTGAGTTGGTTGAGCCGCTCGTGGCTCAGATTGTGTTGGGGGGAAGTTGCTGACTGAGGACTTGTTTGGTGCAAGCCTTGCAGGTGAGGGGGGTGGGCAATGCGAGCTTTTCTGAAGGGCTCGGAGGGCTGTTTCCAGCTGAAATCC
The DNA here is from genome assembly GCA_013397895.1 of Origma solitaria. Taxonomy (NCBI): domain Eukaryota; kingdom Metazoa; phylum Chordata; class Aves; order Passeriformes; family Acanthizidae; genus Origma; species Origma solitaria. The sequence continues at coordinate 43,677 of VZRL01002706.1, read as the reverse complement.
TACACCACCACCATCGGGAGCCATAGAGGGGCTGACATCGTCCTGCAGGTAGGGCCGAGGCAGCCGAGCATCCTAAAATGGGCGCTGCTTTGGGTGGGAGGAGGAGGATGTGCTGGAGTCCTCCGTGCGGAGTGTGGAGGTACTGGTGGGACTGACAACCAGAAGAGGGTTGGCAGAGCAGGGACAGACCTGGAGCCACTCCAGCAGCGTCCCCTGCCTGTCCCTCGCCGCTCCCAGTCCGCAGGTGTAGCAGAGCGCCATGCAGCCCTGGAATTCTCCACCTCAGACAACAGCTTCGTCCTTTGGGGCTTCAACTCCCCCCAGGGCACATTTGTCAACAGCTGCCAAATCCAAAACGCCGCCGTCAGGGTGAGGCCGGGGGATATCCTGAGCTTCGGCACCGCGGGAGCCTCCTTCCAGCTGCTGGTGGATGGGGCTGCCCAGGTAGGGGTGGGTTCTGCTGCCCCGGGAAGGGTGCCACGGGAAGAGTGGAGTGACAGGACTGCCCAGAGAAAGGTGCCCAGGGAGGGATGAGTGGGTTCTGCTGCTCAGGGAAAGGTGCCCAGAGAAGGGTGAGTGGGTTCTGCTGCCCCGGGAAGGGTGCCACGGGAAGAGTGGGTGGGTTCTGCTGCCCAGGAAACGATGGACGCTGTTGCCCGTGGAAGGACGCCAGGTGGATGGGGATGTCCAGGGAAAGGTGCCCAGGGAAGGTGGATGGAGGGGTGGGTGCTGCTGCCCAGGGAAGGCTCCAGAAACAGGAACTCGCTCCCACCTCGTCTGGGAGATCCTGAGGAAAGATGCCAAAGGTGGGGAGGGGAGGAAATGGAAAGCTGGAGCTCCCTCTGCTGAAGAAACTCAGGCAGTTCGGCAGGGAAAAGTAAAAGCGCAGAAAGAGTCACATTAGCAGACGTATATGTGGAAAATGACCTTCTCCTCTTGTTTGCATTTTATGTTTCCTCCCAACCAATTAATTAGAGAGAAGCTGGGTTGCAGATCAAACCTAGGGCAATTGATAAGCCCCAGCAACATTTTTATTATTTTGTCTCTTGAAGAATGCAAGATGCTGCCTGGGTAAAGTTAGATGCTGCTGGAGCAGTGAGCAGGTGAATTCCCAAAGGCAGGATGCACACACAGAATCAGGTTTGCACAGCGATGCAGAGCCTGTCCATGGGGTGCCTTTTCCTCGCTTTGTGTTCCTCCTTCGGAGGAGCAGCTTTGAAGCCTGACCCTGCTGCCTGCAGGGAGGGAACCACCTCAGCTGTGGAGTGTCTCACGAGGGGAGGGATCGCTCCTCTTGAGTCTTAGAGGAACGTGTTGTACAGAGGAGCAGCACCGGCTGGGAATCGCAGCCTGCAGTGCCCAGACAGGGCCAGCGTTGGGTTTTTGTGGAATCCTGCTGGGGGATAGCAGCATGAGCCAAAGCAGCAGGGCTGGCCTGTGCCCTGGGAGAGGGGAAGGTGCTGGGCTAGCACTGGGCTCTGGGGCTCTGTTAACAGCCCGGTGTTGAAGGATGCACATCCAGGTGTGACCCTGCGCTGGCAGATGTTTAGGGCAGCCCTTGTAATTGAGACCTTGGTGGTGGCTTGTTCCCACTGCACTGCAAAGCTCTGCTCAGCAGGAGAATAGCAGACAGTGTCCTAATTGCCAGTCTGAACGGGAAGGCAGGAGCACAATGAGAGGCTTTGGTTCCTTGGGGTGAATGGGAGAAATGATGGGGTAGGACCTTGTGTGAGCCAGGAGAGCTGTGAAAGGAATGCTGCTGGATTGTGTAGATGATGTGCAGAATTAGGGCAGTCAGATGGACAGGGAAAAGCTCAAAAAGCAGCAAACCCAAATAACTTCTTTTTGTTTCAGCACAGAGTCTGGATGCCCTGATTAAAATCTGATCCTTGAGCAATGGAAATGGGGAAGAACTAAAATTGTGCTTCCATTGAGATCTGTGCCTGGGTGTTGCACAACATGGCGCACGTGAATCCAGGGCTAAAATATTCTCTCAAACCTTGCAGATAACATGGTGTTTTCCCACCGTAGATGTCCTGTCCCTGCTTGAAATGTCACACAGGGTGGATTGGGCAACTCCAGGTGGTCGCAGAGCCCAAATCCTCAACTCCTGCATCTCCTCCATGCCTGCCCTCACTGCAGTGGCAGCTTCTCCCCACCTCCCTGGGCACTGGGGCTGCCAGAGCCCCCGGCCACATGCCCCATTGGGTGCTGCCAAGGCCACCCACGAGCGCCCGGGACAGGAATGTGACCAGCGCCACCTCTCTGGACACCTTCAGCAGGACCTCTGCAGTGAGGCCAGGTAGTGCCAAACCCAGCCATTTGTGTCCTGGTGTCCTCACAGAGCACCCTGGTGTTGAATGGAGGTGACTGGAAAAGTGATGAGGGTTGATCAGCTGGGTGCGAGTCCTTGTCCAGAGGAGATGATCAAAAACTGGGTGTGGTCCTGGGTGGCACTTGGGTCAGGGAACAAATGAGCGATGACATCCCAAGGGGAAAGCTGTTGCCCTCACAGAGGGACATTTCCCCTTCCTTTTCCCTGGTATGTGACCCAGAAGGGCCATGACTGACTTTATCTGCACCACAGACTCCCTGGGCCTATGCCTGACTCCTGTCTGAAGTGGTGTTTTTTCCTCCTTTGAAGTGGCTGCCTTGAGTGTAGGAATTTTAAATTGGATCCACACCTGACACACCTCTGGAAATAAAATATGTGATAGGGCAGGGCAGAGTGGAGGGTTTGGGCTCTCCAAACAGCCAGAGAACACACCATTTGCCATGGATGTTGTGGGCTGGCGCATGATGCTGTGGTTTTCCTGCTGTGGGGCTGAGTTTTTTGAACAGTCATAAGCAGCACAAAGTCAACAGTGATGTGCCAAAGTGCGGAGTGGAGGCGGTACCCTTCAGTCCCAGTTGAACTGGAAAACAGCGAGGAAAAGCGAGGGACACACACAGCCAGGGTAGCACACACTCCTCTTTTGGGGAAAAGAGCCCAAAGGATTCCCCACTCCTTAATGGCAGCAAGCAGAGCTGTTCCCATGTGGGAAGACAAAAAAAAAAACAGCTTTCTGAGGGGCTGGGCAGTGCTGAAAAATGAGGGCAGTCTTTCTCTGCTCTGTCTCTGCTGCTTTGAGGCTGTTTTGGTTCCCAGAGGTGAATTAACTCTCTTTTCTATTGGTGCAGACTGTTTGCACTGTAAGTGTCTTTTCAGTGCCAAATAGTTGGTTTCTCTGCTGGTTGTGAACCAAACTCACCCTGAATAATGGCCACTGCCTTGGAGGAGTTTTGGGACAAGGGAATGGGATGCTGCAGGGAGCATTTCTGCTGCCTGCCACCACCTCTCATGCTGATAATTTGCTTTCTTCCAGTCTCAGCCAGCTCCCCAGGTGATGGTGTCAGCAGTGTGGGGGGAGCCCCTTCCCTGGGGATTCACGAAGTGGATCTCCTCCTGCGGGAGAAGGTAAAGCTGGGGAGGGAGGGAGTGAGGAATGGCATCCCTGTCCTGGTCCTTGGCAGAGCGGGTGAATCCTGCCAAATGGCTGTGTCCCACCAGGAGTGCCAGCAGGGTGTGGGCACTGCCACCAAAGCAGTGGATGGGAACAGTGGGTGACTGGAGGGTGTGGGAAGCTGGGCACAGCAGGTCCCTTGCTTTGGCCAGGGGTCAGTTCCCCTGGGCAGGTGGTCCGGAGTCTCTGTGGCTGCAGACTGCCAATGGCACCTGAATCTGCCTGCAGGGTGAGAAGCTACTGGAGAAGGACATAGGTCACCTCTCTGGTTTGGAAACAGAGTCACAGGGGAAAGGTGTGGTGATCCGACATCTGCAGGAGGAGATCGCAGCCATGGCAAAGAAACTGGCCCAGGCAGCAGTGAGGAACGAGGCTGAACTGACCCAGGAGCTGCTCAGCTTCAGCCAAGAGCTGGGAGCCCAAACAGAGGAGATCAAAGCCCTGAGGGAACAGGTACTGGATGCTTTCATAGCACCAAGCAGGGAAAACACCTCTCTGATAGAGGTTTGTTCGTGGTGTGACACCCAGGGTTGGGCAGGAGTGGTTTGTGCGTCTGAAATCAAGGGCAATGCGGGTGGGAGGTGTTTTCATTCTCTCCCTCCCTCCCTCCCTCCCTCCTTCCTTCCCTCCTTCCTTTCTTTTATTCCATCCTTCCTGTTCTTTCTTCCTTCATTCTCGAATTTCTCTGGCATTAGGATTTCAGCAGGAGCAGCCAGAGCACATTCAAGGTGGTATTTGAAGCAGTGACTGCTGAGAGTTAGTTGAAGATGCTGAAGAGCAACCCCACCAAACCAGAAGTGCCAGATGTCCCTCTCTGAAGGGCCTGTAGCAGTCAGTGAATGATCAGGTGCAGAACACAGGTGAATTTGTGTTTTGCAGATCAATGACCTGCAGAAAGGCTCGAGCCAGGTTTTCAGCCACTCCCTCCATGAAAGAGACCTGGAGATCGCAAGGCTGCGCAGAGAAAGTGAGAAGCTGAAGAGAGACCAGGCTTTGACTGCAGGTATTGTGTCCCTGGAGCTCTGGGTCAGAGCACGAAGCAGTTTGGGATGGCCAAACTGTACAGGCTGCAGATAGTTCCTAGTGGCTTGTGGAAATCATCAAATCACAGAATGGTTTGGGTAGGAAGGGACCTTAAATAGCTCCTCATTCCAACCTCCTGCCATGGGCAGGGACACCTTCCACTATCCCAGGTTGCTCCAAGCCCTGTCCAAGATGACCCTGGACCCTTCCAGGGATGGGGCAGCCACAGCTTCTCTGGGCAACGTGTGCCAGGGCCTCCCCACCCTCAAGGGAAGAATTCCTTCGCAATAATCCCATCTGAATGTCAGGCCTGGGTGACCTCTGACCAAAGCTGTTTTCCTCAGGTCTAGTGAGCAACATGCAAAGGGAATTCCTGCAAAAAGAGCAGAAAATCCAGCAACTCCAGCAAGAGATTGACAAACTGAAGAAAGAAAACCAAGAGAAGGACAAGCAGCTGGCCATTGTTTCAGCCAAGGTTGGCAGCACCAACAAGGGGTTCAGTAATCTATGGTCTGACATGGGAATTAACGTGGGAAAGCAGGTGAGAAGGGTTGTGCTTCTCTCTGGTGCAGAGCTGCACTGGCAGCATGAGAAGGGCAGAGGCTGTGCTGCCTGCAATGTGCTGGGAGATCACAGGGATTGACTGGGAATCCTAGAATCTCTGAGGCGAAAATTACCTGTAAAATCACTGAGTCCAACCATTAACCCAGCGCTGCTAAGGCCACCACTAAACCATGTCCCCAGGTGTCTTTTAAATCTCTACAGGGAAGGTGACTCGAGCACTGCCCTGGGCAGCCTGTGCCAGCGTCCCATTCACAGCAGGAGCCAAGGGATCAGTGCCCTGATGGTTATTTGCCTTGGTTGCCATTCCTTCTAGTGCTCCAGAATTAAAGAAGAAACAAAGCGTGAACTCGGAGAGCAGGAACTAATCTCCTGCAGAAATGTGAGTTGAAAAGTCATTTAGGGTAAGTAGTGGCTGCAGGAATGCATCAGCGAGGGAATAATTAACTGGGCACTGTAAGGGAGTTGTTTGGAATTCAGCTCCTGTCCTGAAAGGCACATAATGGGCATAACAACCTGGGGAAGTGTAAACTCTGTTGGATTTGTAAGGCTGCGTTGCAATGTGAAGGGGAGGATGGAGGAGAGGGGGGAGTGGGGGGGCATGTGATCAGAAATCAGATTGGAATTCCACTCATCAGCTGATAAAACCACAGTAAATACAGGTTAGAAGAGAATTCCAGGGTAAACAAAGTGAGTTAGACAAGGAGAAAATCTTGCTCATCAGTGGAGGTCATCCTGAAGGGCAATGCCCAGCTGCCCTGGTGAGACCAGCACCTGCCCCGGGCTCTTGCAGCGCATCGAGGAACTGGAGCGGGACCTGCAGGGGCTGCAGGGGGAGATCCAGAAGCATCAGAATGTCCAAAAGCAGCTGGCGGAGAAAACCAAGGTAAGCAGCTGGCTGCAGAGGACACACAGGGGGCAGGTGCCATCATCCTGTCACCAAAACTGTGGGAAAAACAAAAACCCTCCAACAATGTTTTTAATGTTAAAGAGTCAAGGCATTACTTTATTATCTGGCCAGGATGTTGTCATGGCCAGGGTGTGCCACAGAAATCATCTCATCCACACACAGCCTGGGTGCGCAGAGAGAATCATTCCATGACACACTGCTTTTACAGGATTTTCCCCCCAAATTTTATACAGCCAAAACCCACAGAGATGCATTGTTTCAAAGTTCATTGGTGCAGTGTTGAGCAACCCCCAGTGTTCAGTTTATCATTGGATTTGAATCCCCCTCGCCTCCGATGTAAATTAGATCTTCATTTTTCAATTTTCTTATCAGTCCTTTCCGGGCGAGATGTCTTCAGCTGTGTCAGAGGTGCTCTGGGGTGGATGTTTGGAGATGGCCACCGATGTTCTGTTCATGTTCCACTGATGGCCTTTATCTCTCTGGGGATCTTTGGGCTGTTCCTGTCTGTCCTTATGTTGAGTTCATCAGACCTCACCTGGCAGAACAATGTCCTGGAAAGAAATTTAAAATCCCTTTTCCCGGGGTACAGACCAACAAAGCCTTTGACTAAAGTTAGACAAAATTTTTAAACTGATATATTTCCCAACAATTCCAGAGGGGTGGGACAAGGACCAGCAATACCTGGGAGCACAAGGTGGATAAGGCAGGGTGTCCAACTGTCCTGAGCTATGCCATGGACCCTGAGGGAAGAAGAAAACCAATTCAGATAGCAGAGTGCCCTGTGTGGGTGCTGGGTGAGCAAGTCAAGGATGGACAATATCCCAGGGACAAAACACAGGCAAAAAGTGCCATGAAGGGTCGGTGCCACAACCCCGCTCCCTGCATCAGGATTGCTGCCTGTCTCCTGGTATTCCAGAGCTACATTTGGAGTTGTCTGATGGGAATAGTGGATAGTTAGGATGGAAATGCCCATGGCATGGTTTTGGATGTCACTCTGAGATCCCAAACCTCTCATTGCAGGCGGAGAAGGAGCTGAAGGCAGCCTGCTCCCAGCAGGCAGGACAGCTGCAGGAGATGGGGCACAGGGAGCACCTGCTGCGATTGGATGTGCAGCAAGCCAGGGAGCAGGTAGGGAACGGTGGGGATGGGAACATCACCACTGGGGCCTTGGGCAGCACAGGGATGTGGCTTCCCATGGAGGAGGATGTGTTGTGGAAACAGAAACCTCGAATCTTGAGCACCAAACCCTGGCATGGGACTTAACTTGTCCTTGGGTGAAGTGTAAAAGGCTTATCCACAGGATTTGTGTGGGCAGTGCAGACAACAGAGCAGTTTAATAGGATACAGAAAAGGATTCTGTAATCCTAGTTATGCTGGCTGGGAGCCACACAAACCCTCCTCAGTACCTGGGTAATGCTGCTCTGGGCAGGGACAGCCCTTTGCAAATAATATCATGCTAGATATCAATCATCAGCGATTAGCAGAGTGCCTATCGATGATTGGTGATGTTTGTTTCCGTGTGTTGATCCCTGCTGCAGCTGGAGTCCTTCAAGACCCAAGTGATGCAAGTCTGTTCTCCATCAGCAGCAGGCAGCACAGGGAAATCCATGACAGAGCAGGAGGTGAGTTTGGACACCAGCTCAAACAGAGCAGGAGGTGAGTTTGGACACCAGCTCAAACTGAGCAGGAGGTGAGTTTGGGCACCAGTTCAGAGATGTTCAGTGCCTCCAACACCCTGAGTGGCTCAAGGCAGCGCTGGGGAACAGCCGTGGTGCCTGCTCCACGTGCAGTGGGGCTGGAGCATCCAGGCTTCTCCAGATGAGGAGCTGTGCTGTGGCTGCCCCAGGTTAATGGCACTGCTCCATGACGTGAAGTGGACACAGTCCTTTTCGCCTCCTAAAGCTTGGAGGGAGTCAGGTTTGCAACAGGGACAAGCCCAGGAGTCTGATGTGACTGCCAGTTCGCAACAAGTCTCAGTCATCGCTCTCTGAGACCATCCTGGTCCCTCAGCAGGATGAGTATAGTGCCTTATCCTCCTCTTTCTTCATCCACTTTTGCCAGGTGATAGAGAAGGTGAGGCAGATCTCTGATGAGAACCAACAGAGTCACGAGAGAGAGAAGAGTCTGCAAAAGGAATTAAGCTCCAGGCTCGCAAAGGAGAAGGAGGTGTCTGCAAGCATTGAGGTGTTCAAGAACTCCCTGCAGAAGCTCCAGGTCAGCCCTTTAAATATTGAGGACCAAGTGTCAGCTGGGAGATAGCAGCACAGGGCGTTTTGTTGGCCTGAGGATAGGTCAGAGTAAAGATACAACCCCGAAACAAAGCTTTGTCCCAAAGTGTTCATTTGGTTGTTCCCAGGAGTTAGTCACAGATTCTCCACAAAGCCCATCCCATTCCAGCCCCTGCCATGGGCAGGGACACCTTCTGTCACCAAAACTGTGGGGAAAACAAAAACCCTCCAACAATGTTTTTAATGTTGGAGAGTCAAGGCATTACTTTATTATCTGGCCAGGATGTTGTTCCTGGCCAGGGTGTCCCACAGAAATCATCTCATCCGTGATGTGTGCAGAGAGAATCATTGCATGATGCACCCATTTTACAGGATTTTCCTTCAAATTGTATACAGTCAAAACCCATAGAGATGCATTGCTTCAAAGTTCATTGGTCCAGAGTTGAGCAACCCCCAGTGTTCAGTTTCCCATTGGATCCGAATCTCCTCACCTCCAATGTAAATTAGATCTTCATTTTTCAATTTTCTTATCAGTCCTTTCCGGGCGAGATGTCTCCAGCTGTGTCAGAGGTGCTCTGGGGTGGATGTTTGGAGATGGCCACCGATGTTCTGTTCATGTTCCACTGATGGCCTTTATCTCTCTGGGGATCTTTGGGCTGTTCCTGTCTGTCCTTATGTTGAGTTCATCAGACCTCACCTGGCAGAACAATGTCCTGGAAAGAAACTTAAGATTCCTTTTCCCGGGGTACAGACCAACAAATCCTTTGACTAAAGTAATACAAAATTTTTAAACTGATATATTTTCCAACACTTCCACTAGACCAGGTTGCTCCAAGTCCCATCCAACCTGGCCTGAGATGGTCAGAGATGTGTCATTTACCAGTCCCTGAAGGCCATGACAGTGGCACTGGCTTGCTCCCCACTGGTTCATTTGTTGCAGGCTTGCCTGAGGAGCCCCTGCAGCAGCGCCAGCCTGCAAGGGGAGCTGGGGCAGCTGGAGGTGTTGTGCCTGGGTCCCTCTGTCTCAGCCATCAGGACAGCGGTGCTGGACATGGCACGTGGTACCCTGTCCTGGGTGGAGGATGCGGAGCAGCTCCTGGACAGCGCAGGGATGGACCTGAGCACCTCTGGCAAAGGTCTGTGTCCTGCTGGGCATCCCTGAGAATGTGGGATGGCCTAGCAAGCCAGATGTAGAGGAGAAAGTCCAGCATGAGCCACTCCTTGGGGAGAAAATCACAGAATCATGGAAGTTTTAAGGCTGGAAAAAACCTCCAAGGTCTCTGAGTCCAACCATTAAGCCAGCACTGTTCCCAAGTGCCACAGCCTCACACTATTTGAACACTTCCAGGGATGGTGGTCTGTTCCAATGCCTGACCATCCTTTTAATGAAGAAATGTTCCCTGATAGCCATAATTTGGTGCGTGAGCTCTCCACACAACGAAACTCCGTTGACTTTTGCAGGGCTGTTGGCTGCTCTCAGAAGCTTGCTGGAAAAGAGTCAGGAAATGGCACAGAGGAATCAGATGTTGCAGGTACGGAAATATTTATGCACATAAACCACATGGATTTGGAATCCTTCTCTGGGTAAATATGATGGCAGTCCCCAGCAATGCCAGTGTGGCACCTGGATTGGGGATGTGCAGTAGCTGAGATCCCTGAGGCTACAGGAAATGCAAAGAGACAGAGCCCACTGTCAGTGTGTCCATATCCCTAATGCAGCAAGGATGGAGAGGAGATCCCTTTCGTGAATTTTTTGTGAGTGAATGTACACAGGAGGCTTGTTTCTTGCCCTGCTGCTGACACACTTCCTTTAATACCTTGGTGTCTCCCTGTAGGAGCAATTAGAGAAGCTCCAGGAGCTGCAGGCAGAGCTGCTGCAGGAGCACACAAAGGAGCTGGAAGTGAAACACGAGCAAGACTTACAGATAAAAATCCAGCAAATTATCCTGGAAAAGGACAAGGAAAACAAAGAGGTACAGTGACGTGGTTGGTGGTTCAGAAAAGGAATGTTATGCAGGAAAAAAGGATGTCTGTAAGAGTGTTAGTGAGAGGAGGAACCTCTAGCTCCAAACTGCCTGAGTGCAGTCCCAAGAGCTGATGGGATCCCAAGAGCATATCAGATATCCTCTGACATGGATATGGATATGGATCCAGGTGATGTAAACTCCCAAAAGCATCCCTGGTGGAACTGGGAAGCGCCTGCAGGTGACATCAGGGTGCATGGCTAGTCAGTCCCTGGGAGAGAGAGGAAGGCAAGGAGCATTGTGATCCATGAGCTCAGGGAAATATTGGATTGCTTCCTCTCAAGCCTTCCCTCCCTCCCTCCCTCCCTCCCCATGCTGAGCTGCTGTTGGCTCCTTTTTGGCTGGAAAAGGATATCCCTGTGGAGCAGGGGGGCAGCAGCCCCCGTCAGTCCCAGGGAAGCCCAGGCCATGGCAGCAGTGGCTCCGGTGTGGGATGCGGTGTTGGTCAGGGTGTGAATGGCTGTTCTGCCATGTGTGTGCGGTGACTGTGGTGGCCTTGTAAGACAGTTTCTAGTCTGCTTCTGTGTCTGGCACCTCAGGAATGGCGCTTTCCTGGTGTTCAGTTTTCTGAGGATTCAGGCAAGGAGAACTAAGCAGCTCCTCCTCAGTCTCTCAGCTGTACTTTACCCCAGGTGTTCCCATCCCCTCTTTCACTGAGTCACATCGTGTCCTGCCAAGCTTTTCTCCCATCACCTGCCCCTGCTCCAGAGCAATGACCCTCCCTGCTGCTTTCCTCCTTGGAGCTGAGGTCTCTTTTTCCTGAAGTGAATCTGTGGGCTGTTGATTCACAGATTCTGGAAAGCGCTGTCACCAAGGAGAAGGACAAGTGCAAGAAATCTGTGGAGGAAGAGCAGAAGAAGATCCAAGAGCTGGAAATCCACCTGAGAAGCCTGGCTGAGGTGAGCACAGGAGGTGAAGTAGAACAGCTCACTCTTGGAATGAAGAAATGGGAAAATGTGCTGTAGTGTGGTGCTCCAGAGCCTCAGATCAGTGGAGGAAGGGGTTTTTCCCCTGCCAAATACACAGAGATACAGATCTGCAGAAAGAAATGCTAACTTCCTGGCTAACTTAATTATTGCTAATTTCCTCCCACAGGCAACAGCAAAGAAGGCAGAGGAGCAGGAGCTGACAGAGGGAAAACTGAGAGAAGCTTTGCACACGCTGAAGAAAATCACTGCACAAGAGGTATTTCACTGACCTGTGTGTGCAGGTGGAAGATGCAGCACTGGAGAAGAAGGCTTCCCCCATCCTTGAAATCCTTCCCTTCCCTCCATTCTCCCAGTCACCATCCAGGAGAGATGGTGATCCCAAAAGAAACCCCCAGCACTTCCAACTGAGCTCCCACCTCTTGTTCTCCAGGCGGTGCTACAGCAGCAGGTCCTTGAGCAGGACGAACAGCTCAGAGCTGTCCGGGAGGAACGTGAATTACAGAGGCAGAAACTGCAAGAGGAAGTAGCAGGATACAGGGAGCAAAGCAAGCAGCATTCCCTGACCATCCTGGCTTTAGAGGACAGGCTGCTAGAGGCCACTGAGCAGCAGAAGATGCTGGAGGAGGAAAAGGCAGCACTTGTGGAAAAACTGGAAGGTAGGTAAGGGTTGTATGGGATGCACCTGTATCAGGAACCCGCTGGGTTGACATGAAATGTGTGTGGAGATGGAATAGTGAATTTGCTTCTAGAGAAAACATTGGGAAGATGTTGAATGGAGGTTATTCCACCTACAGGACAAGCTCTGTGAGCCCCTGCAGAAGCTGTTTCATTGTTTGGAGGTTTAGGAGACTGTCAATAGACACGGCTTTGCCACTGGAGAAGGGCTCTTTGCCCTCTAAAATGACAAGACTGGGGTGCTTTGGGCTGCTCCCAGACAGAAGGAATCCCAGGCAAGGCTGGATGTCAGGAATTGTCCAGTTGGCCTTGGAACTGGGCTCTAGGAGACATGGGTTTCCCAAAGAGACAGTCCTCACCACGCAGAGCAGCCATGAAGGAAATGATTTGTGCAGCAGAACAAACGTGTAAGTGTTGCAAAGAAGTAATTTGCCTTCTTTTCTTGTGTCCTGTAGGACTTCAGTGTGATGCTCGCAGGTCACCATCAGGAGCGTGGCTGGAGATTTGTCCTGCCATGGAGTCACACGTTTGTCTGAGGTGAGCAGCACTCGCTGACGGTGATCAGAGAGGCTTCGAGAAGGGCAGAGACCACTGAGAAAGCCTAAGGAAGTCCAATGCAAATGGTCCGAAGGTCTTTTTAGTCTGAGATGGGACTCAGGTCCCTTTGCTAGGCTGAAGTGATCCTAAGGGCACAGAGCATCAAAGTGGTGCCAAACTGCATGTGAGGATCTGCCATCCCACCCAGATGGCTCCAGGTAAGAGCAAGTGGTGTGGCCAATCCCACGCCACAGGGTGAGCCCAGGGGACAAAAAGGCAGGTAAAAAAGGAATGTGTGAGTGTTAATCAGGAGATGCAGCACAGGAAGGTGGGCATGGGCTCCCTGAGCAGTTTCCCAATGGCTGTGAGATTTGCACTGATCTTTCCCAGGAACCTGCAGGAGGAGCTGGCAGAGGCGCAGTCCATGCTCCTGGAAAAGCAGGCAGCCATCGGCAGGCTCACCAGGGAGCTGTCAGAAACCAGAGCCAGGATGTCGGACATGAGAGGTGGGTGATGTGCACTGTGTGGCTGTCATCATCCCAGTCCTCCTCCAAGCAGTGACAGTGTAGTGACAGATCATGGGAAATGTCACCATCCTCAGGCAATGCTTAGTCCTGCTGGGGGCAAAGCAGGCAGCCTTGGGAAGGTGAATTTCTCCCCATCCTTGGCTAAGTAATAGCAGTGGCAATGAGAGAGCAGAGTAATCGGGGGAGAGGAGGTAGACAAAACTGAGCTCAAAATCACACTGGTGAACACCTTGGAGCTGAAGGTGTTCCAAGGCAGTGGACTGGGAGAGCCTTGCCTGGGATTCCTCCATGGGCAGGGCTGTGAACATGGGGCAGAGCCCATGAGGAATGTGTGGAGTCCAAAGATGCAAGTCAGAAAATGCTGGTGACCTGTCCTCCTTCAATCTGAAGGAAAATTGCCACTGTAAGGAACTGCCCTGGTTTACACCCATACAAAGAGATGGGATTTAGCAAACCAGGATGTCCTGTTGGCATGGCCCAGGATCTGAGGGCAGCTGTCAAGGACCGGGCAGGGCTCTGCAGCGATGAGCCCCATTGCTGCTGCCAGCTTTCGTGAGGGTGCAGCAGCTGCAGATCCCCAGGACTGGGGATGAGTCAGGCAGCATCCCACGGGGCTGTTCTGTGCTTAGGGGAGCTCAGTGAAGAGCAGAAGGTGGAGCTGGAGCACAGCCAGAGGCAGCTGAAGCACCGGGAGCGGGAAGTGAACCAGCTCAGGGAGAAGCTATCTGAGATGTCCAGCCTTGTGGAGGAGAAGGATCGAAACCTGAAAGCAGCAGCTGAAGAGTTAAGGTACATGCTGACATGGCATGAGGCTTCACAGATGCCACTCCGTGTGTCCCCAGCAGCTGATGGTGTTTAGGGTTCTCCCCAGAGCAAAAGGCACATGTGAGAGGATCAGGATGGAGCTCAGCTCTGAATCCACGACACAGGAGCCACAATGAGGATTTAGTGGAGCTCATGCCAGTGGCTGGGTAACTCAGGCACTTGTAACTAAGCAAGTGTTGCCACCCACACCATGGCAGTCCTTGGTGGGTGCCGAGGGTGCTGATCTCCACGAGCTGTTCAGATCACCTTCATCCGCCATGGGGGTCCCACAGTGCCTCGTCTCTCCACACAGCCAAGCCCAGAGCCGCTGCCAGGTGCTGAGGGATGCCTCCCAACAAACCGTGGAGAGCCCAGAGGATGCTCCCAGAACACTGGTGCAGGTGGGTGAAGCCTCCCAGAGGGTGAGTCCGCATGGAGAGCACCGAGGTGTGGGTTTGGCAGGAGCATGGATGGTGCTGGTGTTTGATCATGGTGAGAGCCAAGCCTGGAGCTGCTCCGTGCTGGCCCGAGGGCATCACCCCTTTCCCGAGCCGAATGCCACCCCTGATCCGGGGTACCCGCAGCCCCCACCAGGCTGCTGCTGCTTAACGAGCTGATGTTTGCACAGCACTTTGCAACCGAGAAGTGTTGTGTGTGCTAATGGCTGCGTTAATTGCCAATTAGAGGGAACGGCAATATGAAAGCTTTCCCTCCTTTTCCCAGCTTGCCAGCCGTGGACGCTGGCTGTGCAGGGAATGCAGAACCGGTTCTGGGGTTGGATGGGCAGGAGCAGGGGCAGCTTGTTGCACAGGACAGGAAGAAACTCATTCAGGAATGGCACTCGTTCTCCTTTGCCAAATCCCTATTAGATTTCCCCGAGGCTGGAAAAGGGAAGAACTCGCAGGTGGCGGCAGCAGCAGATGGAGGGACTGTCGGAACTGTACATTCTGTACAGCGCCGGTGGCAGCCAGCAGCGTGCCAGCGAGGCCGGCTGGCTGCGGGGGCCGGGCACTGACTCACAGCCAGCTGATGAGCGGGCGGGAGGGAGGCATCGCCCGTCCTGTTCCACATTCTGTGGTGGGGAAGGGAACATCCAAGTGCTGAAGTGCCATTCGGGAGCGGGATGGGCAGAGCAGCAGCCAGACTGGAGCTGGGGGTCTGCAGCCATCATTAGCTGTGCACAGGGCGTGATGATGGGCCTTAGCCTTGGCAGGAAAAATTAATCCACAAACACCAGAGGTTTATGTCCAAAAAGGAGACAGAGGAGTCCTGTAACTTTATTCATGAATAAAGGGAGAGCTCATGGTCATTTCCCAAGGGGTCTCTCAGATTGCTAGAGGACGCAGCCTCTTTTTATCCTAATTTCCCAGCCGCAGGTTCCCTCTCCCTTTCCCCGTAGGCTGAGGTACTCGAGAGGTACAGGCTTCCCGGAATGCCTAATGCAGACAAAAGTAATATACATTTCTCCTAACTGTAGACACTCTCAATACACACACCCCTTTCTTCTTTTTCTTATGTCTCTGTTTCTGTAGTTTATTAACACAGTCTTGGGCAAGTCAGTCACTGGAATTCCTATGGAAATCCTTCCCATGCTTTCTTCTCTCTCTCAGTATTGGCCTTATCTTACCAGCAGTTTGTTTGTGAAGACATTCCTTATTCCTTTAAGCCTCATGAAAGATTTTTGGATGTTTGTCGTAATGCAGGGATCTGGATGGGGCTGGGGGATGGCAGTGCACATATAGAGAATAATGTCCAAGTTCTTGTAGGATGCAGTCTACGAAGTGCATTGGTGTTTGTGTGTAGAAGGTAGATGCTTTGTGGGAGTGCAGAGAGCAAGGGAAAAACGCCAACATGGCTGTTCAGAGCCACGCCATCCCTGTCCCAGCTCTCCAGAGCACTTGCACGGTTCATATCCTCACTACGGCACAGCAGAGCAGGAAAGGGGTCTCTCTGGGGATGCTCCCCAGGCTTTGTTCTTGGCATGTGCTGATTTCCCAGCGTCTGTCTGTGTTTAAGCTGAGCTTGTGCTGAGCCAGATGCAGGCTGGGCCCAGCTGGGCTGCTTCTTCCAGGAGCCACCATCAGACCTGGCTGAGCTTGGTGCAAAATGCCAGGGCCTCAGGCACGAGGAAACGATCCAGCGCCAAAAAGAAGGTTTGGCTGAGCTCCGGGAGAGAGTAAAGATGCTGGAGAAGAAGCAGTGCTCAGGTGAGCAGGGCTCTCCTAGAATCATGGAATGGTTTGGGTTGGAAGGGACATTAAAGACAATCTTCTTCCAATCCCTGCCATGGGCAGGGACAGCTTTTACTATCCCAGGTTGCTCCACACCCCATCCAGCCTGGCCTTGGACACTTCCAGGGATCCAGGGGCAGCCACAGCTGCTCTGGGCAACCTGTGCCAGGGCCTCCCCACCCTCACAAGGGAGGCTGGGAAAAGCTGGCCAGCCTCAAAGTTGTGTGGAGAGTGGAACAATTTGGCAGTTGCTTGTTTGCCTCCAGGTGCTGTGAAGAAGAGTTCAGAGCCACTGGTGGTCCGGATGAACGACTTAGCAGAGAAAATAGTCCAAGAAAGAGGTCTTGAGATGGAACCTGCACCTGTGTTGGGAGAAAAACTGAAGGCTGGCAAGGTAGGGAGGCAGTGTGTGGTTTGTAATGCCTGTGGCTTTGTTTCAAAGTATACTCTGGAATAGGGAGAAATAGATTTTCAGAGATACTACATAAGAAGTCAGGGTGGAGAGGGGGAGATGCAAAGCCTGGCAGGGGGTGAGATGCAGCCTGAGGGATGGCAGCGCTCCCGCAAAGGGTGGCAGCTCCATCAGGACCAGCACATCGCCTGGTGCCGTTGGAATAGCATCGCTCAGGGGTGCCGTGGGCTGAGAGGGGTGGGAGGCCTGGGACCACTGCAATACTGGGCAGGTTTTCCCATGAGATAATGAATCGCCCCAAACAGGCCCAGAGACACTTCAGAGACAAAGTCAGAGCCATGGGTATTTGCTTTATTCGGCACAGGGTGTGGGGGATTCACTCCTCCAAACACACACACACCCTGGCACTTCCAACACACAATATTATGGGTAACACTCATGAATATTCATCACATTCCCTGGGATAGTAGGGGTTATACAAATCATTCCTTGGAAATCATTAATATCATTAGCAGGTGGGCCACGCATGCGCTGTGTGTCCTGGTGGTCTTTGGGGGTCTTCTCATGATGAAGATCTGTAGTCTTCATCACAGTGCACTTTTCACCTTTCTCTCTGCAGCATGTGCAGTCCTTAGTGGAATGATTCAGCGGTTTCTGTGCTGCCTTCAAAGAGATTCTTGTCCCTCTTTATCTTGACAAGATTAAGGAAATCCTGTTTTTCTAGGCTTTTAGAATTCACATATTCTGTCTCTCAATAAGTAACTTGAGTTACCTATTGACCAACTCTTTCTCAGTAGAAGGGAGGGTCAAGGCCACCTGACCAAAAGCCAGGCCCAAAGTGGGCTCCGTGGGTCTTTCCCTGTCTGTGCAGGTTCCTGGTCATGTTCCTAACGGGGCCTTATTCAGGATCACCAGCAGCACAGCGAGCCTGGAGATGGCTGAGGCGACAGACTTCGGTGAGAGGATGGTATGTCAGGGATAGATAGAGTAAATCATGTGTACAGTGTGTGTACATGCCCAGTGTGGGCAGAGTCTTGATGTTTTTTGAATACATTTCAGATGTAGGTGGCATCAGGACACTGCAGGAAAGTTGAGGATTAACTGCTCTGTGGTCCAGTTGAAGACACCCTTGTCCAATGGCGGGGGCGTTGGATTACATGACCTTTAAATTTTCCTTCCAACCTGAACCATTCTATGGTTCTATGGCTCAGAGCGCATTGTGTGTCTGCCAGGACATGCTGGACCCCAAAACATGCCCTGGTGCATCAGACAGGCTGGGGTGCAATGGAGAGAGCTGCCAGGGGAGGGGTCCACAGGTAGCACAGCTGCTGGGTTGGGCAAGGGGCAGGGAAACATCCAGCAGGGAAAAGAGTCATCTTAGAAAAGGAAGCAATCCAATCCCAGTGAGCTGTGCCGCTGGGAATGGAATGCAAACCTACTTTCCTTGGGACACTGTCATCTCCTCAGGAAAGCAGACAGAAAGCAGATGGCTGAGCAGCGTGATGGAATGCAGCAGACCTGGTAAATAATGCATTCCCTCTTCTTCCCACAGTACCTTGATGTAATTGGTGCTCTGGGAAGCCTGATGGAGATGAAGGAGCTGTCAGGAATGCAGCCTCTGCAGCACCTGCCTCAGGAGAAGAGGGGAGAAGTGGGACTGCAGAGACAGAAGGCCCTGGAACTGTTGTACAACAAGATCAGGAACCTCCAGCTTCGCCTGGAAAGGAAAGAAAAAATGCTGAAAGGTTATGAGGAAAGTGTGGAGCAGCTCAGGTATGGAAAGACAAGGTTATGGTTCTGAGTGAGACCTCATCCTTGGATGCCAAGTGATGCGGACCTCAGGGGAAGGAGTGGTGGGTCCTGTGTCCATCTGGGACCAGTTACAGTACAAAAATCAAATGTCAGGGGGAGTGGGGAAAGATCCTGTCTGTTTTCTGCAGTGGTACCTTGTGCAGGCTCACATGGTTGAGCAGTGTCAGAGTCAGGAAAGCCTTGACAGGTTCCCTTGTCTGGGGTGACAGGAGCCTGGGACAGCAGTGGCATCGACTGGGGCAGAAGGACAGTGTCAGCAGGACCAAGGCAGGCGTGGGAGAGCCCAGTGGAGGGTCAGGGCGTTGATAAGGGCAAAAGACCAACAGAATCCCTGCCTCCTGTTTGCACAGGCAGAACCAAGCGTCCCTGCGGAGGTGCCAGGAGAAGATGTCCAACCTGGAAGATGAAGCCCACAAGGAGGCAGAAGAGAAGGCTCTGCTGCGAGAGGCTCTGGAGAGGACGCAGCTCCAGCTGGACCAGGAGAAGAGGCTGCGGCACAAAAGAGAAGCAGCCAAATGGCACAAGGTGAGAAGGGAATACCCAGCTCCTGAGCTTTGTACAACAGCCATCTCCATCCATTGGGAACCATCCATGGAGTGGGCAGTCAGACTATCCTGAGAGTCTGAAGGTTCCGGGCCCCCAAAGCTCAGCTCATCGTGACAGCATCCCTTGATGAAGTTGGAGGTGGTGCAGGCACCTGTAGCAATGGGTTTGTGCCGTGTACGAGGGCGAGGGAGAAGAGCAGGTCATGCGAAGCTCTCGTGGTAAACGCTGCTTCCGATGTCTCTGTTCTGCAGCCTGGAGCCATGAAGCCTCTCTGCTCAGGCAAGCCAAAGGCCAAGGAGAGCGTGGCAGATGCTGTCAGATTGGGAAGATCATAGGAGACACACCACAGGGACCTTCACTAGGTGGTGGTCTGCAGTACAAACATGTCATCACTGTGGACTCTGTGAAGGTGGAGGTGGCATGAGGTGTGGGTGCATTTTGAGGAGCTCCTGTTTGTGTCCCGTAGCTCCTGGGCACATTGGTGCGACTGTACAATGTAGGACATTATTTTCCTCCAGTCCATGTCCCGTAGAGCGTGCTGGGATTTACGGCAGTGGAACAGGTGGTGAGGATATGGTCCATGTGTGTGTGTATTTGTGTGTGTGAATACAGCCCAGTGATGTGTGAAGTCACTCGTTGGGGGGGTGTCCTGTCCTTGCTGAAGTGGCCTCAAGCACATGGCTTGAAATAGCGTTTGCAATTCCCATGTCCTCTGGTCCCCATTGTGTCACGGGGAAACGAACATAAGGCACGATGTGCTATGGAATTCTGGAATTCCTGAAACATCCTGGACCTGCCACATGGGGAGGGGGAAGAAGAGGTCCTATGTCAGCAGCAGCAGTACAGCAGCAGCATGAGGACAAGCTGGGGAGATGAGAGCCATGTGCTGGTGGGTCGGGATGGGGTGGTGGCACAGGCTCACTTACTGCTTCTTGTCATTAGCAAGGGCGAGAGCAGACCCTGGATTTTGGGGAGCAGCAGTGTTTTGGGGAGAGGGGTCCCTGCAGGCAACAGGCAGCTCCAGCACATCATCCCTGCAGCCACTCCATCTCAGCATCACTCACAGCAGTCTGTGCTCCAAATCCTCTGTAGACCTCTTCAGCCGAGGATAATTTGGATGTGAGCAAAGCCCCGCTGGGGATTTTTGGTCTTTATTTTTTAATAGGATAAAAAAGGTCTAGAAGCAGCACAGAGGGCTGCAGCGGACTGATGCAGGGCTGCATCGTCTCTGGGCATGTGAAGCACTCACGTGTGCACAGTGGCTGATCCCTAATGGCAATGGCAGTGCCGTGGGGCTGTGGTAATTGGTGTGGCCTGGTTTTCCTGCTCCCTGTGCTGGGAGAAGCTGGATGCTTCCCTGTCTGAATGCCTGGGTTTACTTTGGGGCAAGGCATGACCTTGTACGCCTGTGTTGTTTAAAGATGCGGCCGTGGGCATCCTCTGCAGGTGTACCTGCAGGTGTTGGGTCGCTCCATGACTCTGTGCTTCCTCCCCATCCCACCCTTGGCAAACTGGGTCAGGAATGGATGGAGATGGCAATAGCACAGGTAGCTGTGAGCACACCAGACTCCTCTTACTGTCCTTCAAGCCTATGGATTCGTAGAGTCATGGGTTGGTTTGGGTTGAAAAGGATCTAAAGATGGCTTGGGGGCATCCCACCGGGGCACGGGACCCACTGGTGACACCGGACCCCAAGGATCATCCCGGGGGATGGGTGAGGCCTGCCGGTGGAAGGGAGGGGGTCCGAAGGGACGGGATTGGGCCCATGGAGTGCGGCGGGGAGCGCACCCCTCCGGGATCGGCGTGGGAGCCCGGCTGGCGCACCGAGCCGGGGGGCGGTCCGAGGGGACGCCATGTGCTGCCGGGGGCGGACAGCGGAGCCCCCGCGGCGGGCGCGGGAGCCGGGGGGCCG
>VZRL01002706.1:2431-23012 GCA_013397895.1 Origma solitaria | reverse complement strand
GGGCTCGCCCGGGGGCGGCGGCCGCCGCGTCTTCAGCCCCGCTGGGGAGTTCCGCGAGTTCTCCCGGAGGCAGCTCCGCGACATGGAACGGCTCTTCCGACAGTGAGTGTGGGGGACAGGGAGAGGAGGGTCCCCGGGTGGCAGCGCCGCGGCGGACGGGGGACCCCGGCCATCCCGCACCCCCCGGCATCCCGGTTCCCGCATCCCCGGTATCCCGGTTTCTGACAGGACAGGTGCCCCGGCGCCTCCCGCCCCGTGCCTGCGGGCGGGACCCCCCTATTCCTTGCGAGAGGAACCCCCATGCGTGCCCAGCCTCTTGCGGGAGGGATCCCCGGCTCCTTGTCGGAGGCTCCCCCCTGCCCCAGCTCTGTGCAGCAGGGATGCCAGGGCACCTCCAATTCCTTGCAGCAGGGATGCCCCTCCTGCCCCTCTCGGGGATGCCAGGGACACCCCTCTCCTCCCAAAGCCCCTCATAGAATTGATGCCGGGGACACCTTCCCAGCTCCTTGCAGGAGACATTCCTGCGCACCCCTAAATTCCTGCAGAAGGAACATTCTGTCCCCCATGGGGGAGTACCCTGGTGCTGAGGCCAGAAAAAGGGAGCTGAAAGAGGGGACCGGGGACCCCCACATTCCCTCTGCCGCATCACCGAGGGATCCCATCCCTCTGCAGCCCCCGGGGCCGCAGAGCCCAGGCTGGCGTGTCCTCAGCATCCCTGCCCGCGCTGCGTGCCACCACGCGTGGCGGAGCGTGACTCGGAGCACGAGCTCGGCCCCCGGCCCCTGGGAAGGGGGGGACCTGGCAGCGAGCCTCCCGCCCTGGAAATTTCCAGGGGGAGCCAGAAATCGGGGTGACTCCAACCGCGATCGCGCCGGTGTGCGCGAGCAGCCCGGGGCGAACGGGACAGCGCGGAGCATCCCCATGGATCCCGCGGCGCTCCGGGTGCTTTGTGCGGGAGGCGCGGGGGCAGCGGGACTCCGGGAAGCGTGGGGACATGGCACCGGCGAAGGCATGGCTGCGACATGCCAACACCGCTCATCCCGTCTGGCACCGGGGGGAGGATCCGCATCCGCGTCCTGGGTGGTCTCGCTCGGACACGGCCGGGGGTGGAGGAAGGGGGGGTTGGAGGCAGTGACCGCCGAAACATAAGGGTGGGGGGCACCGTAGGGTGCAGGCACACCCCGCCGCCACCCCTGGCGGTGCAGGGAGCCTCCCTGTCCCCCGTGTCTTCCCGGGGCACTGTCACCCGCGGCCAGCACGTGGCAGCGAGCCTGGCGCAGGCTGCTGCGGGCCGTGCGCTGCAGCAGAAGGGAGCCCCGGCGGGGACACCGCGCTCGGGGGACGGGGACAGCTCCCGGGGCCGGAGGCGATGGTGGCCGTGCCGCGGGCGCTCCGGGCGCAGATGGCGGGGCGGGTGTCGGCGCCGCGCAGGCGAGGGAGCCGTGCGGAGCAGACGTGTTTGCTCTGACAGCTGCGGCGTCTCGCTGCAGCGAAAGGAGCAGCGCCGGGGCTGCAAGGCGCTGGGGAGGTTTGGGAGCCGGGGGGTGTCCCGAGGGAAGGATGCTCTGGAGCAGAGCCCTGCCACGCTGTCGTCCTCGCTGCTGCTGCCCTCGAGATGTGACAATGCAGTTGTAAAGTGCTGCGTGGAAGGGGTTTTGCTCCCCACAGGGGAGATGGTGCCCTCTGGGAGTTGCAGGAGGATGCTGGTATCCCAGAAAAACAGAGAGAAGAGGATTGAGAGCAAGGAGCTGTCCTGCAGCTGGGGAGGTGGCTTGCGTAGGATGAAGTGGCAAAGCCAGGCTGGGTAACTCTCCACTTGCAGAGAAACTCTGTGGGATGAAGGATGGAGAAGGACTTTGGACAAGGGCATGGAGTGACAGGACAAGGGGGAAAGACTTGAAAGAGACAGAGGGCAGGGTTAGTTTGGATACCGGGAAGAAGTACTGAAAGGGTATCCCCATGAGAGTGGGAAGGCCCTGGCACACATGCCCAGAGAAGCTGTGGCTGCTCCACCCCTGGAAGTGTCCAAGGCCAGGTTGGAAAGGGATTGGAGCCATCTGGGCTAGTGGAAGGTGTCCCTGCCCATGGCACGGGCTGGAACAAGATGGTCTTTAAAGTCTCTTCTAAGCCAAACCATTTCATGATTCTATGATCCTGTGTTCCAAGAGGAGTATTGGAGGCAAAAATCACGTGGGTTCTGCACCCCAGCCGCACTCCGAGGGTGATGGCAGCAGCAGGCAGGGGTGAGGAGGACCAGCCCCATTTTGGGGTCCCTGGCTGATCAGGGAGGTGCTGCTGGAGACACAGACAGAGCAGACGGCAGCAGAGAAGGTACAGATGAGTCACGGACCTGCAGCAGGGGGAACCGGGGCTGTGCGTGGCTGCTGCCGTGACAAGACACAAAAAAAAGCCCTGTCACCACGGGTGCACTGTATAGCTGCCCACCTACAGCGTGTGGAGCTGTATGAAGTGTGACTCCATGCTGGCTCCCCACTGAGATCCCGTTGTGCTGTGCCAGTGTGTCACTGGCACAGCCCACGGTGCACCGGCAGTGGGCAGGGAGAGGACAGCAGGGTGGCTGGAGGGGACTGTGACACGGCCACAGGCAGGAGTCTGAGGAGGGGCATTCTAGCAGGTCCATCAGTGAGCAGAGCTGTGCCCGGGGCTCTCAGCCAAGCCCAGGCACCTGGCCAGGGGTGGAGCACGGATGCCACAGGCTCTGGGCAGGGGGGGTGGGTCACCTGTAGGTGTCATGGTGAGGAGGAGATGGCGACATGGGGAGCAGTGCCCGGTGGGCTTGGCCCCATGGCCTGTTGTCCCGTGCCACAGCCAAGGGGAGCACGTGCTCGGGCTCCTGGCACAGGGAGCTGGCAGCAGGTTTGGCAGCATCCCGGCAGGTTCTCCTGCCAAGTGCCGCACGCACGGAAGCAGGCATGATCCTGGATAATGCCCCAGGGGGTTGTTAGCGGTTCAGCAGCAGCTTCCCTGTGGTCTGGACAGCTGCCGGAGATCATCAGTGCCCAAGTTCTTGCTGATCTCTCTTCACTTCCTGGCCGGTGTGAGAGCGCACGGGGGTCTGCTGCTGGAGGGTCGGTGTGGGGGGCTGTGTGGGCTCTGCACCCCGCGGTGATGTGTCAGGATTGTGCCCCCATCCTGCAGGTACGACGCAGGGAAAGACGGCTTCATTGACCTGATGGAGCTGAAGCTGATGATGGAGAAGCTGGGGGCTCCACAGACACACCTGGGACTGAAGAACATGATCAAGGAGGTGGATGAAGACCTGGACAGCAAGCTCAGCTTTCGAGAGGTGAGGGTTAAGGGGTTAGGAGGCTCCATGCTGGCAGGGAGGTGTCCCCAGCCACTGTTCCTGCTGGTGAGAAGGTGGGCAGTGGCTGTGGTGGCTCTGAGGTCTTCAGGGAGCCAATGCTACTGTCTCCCCTCGCAGTTCCTGCTGATTTTCCGGAAGGCAGCGGCGGGTGAGCTGCAGGAGGACAGTGGGCTGCACGCCCTGGCCCGGCTCTCTGAGATCGATGTCTCCACAGAGGGGGTGAAAGGCGCCAAGAACTTCTTTGAGGCCAAGGTGAGGCAGGTGCCAGGGCGCAGGAGGTCCTGCTGCAGGATGGCGATGCGCAAGGGCAGTTTGGTGCCGGGTGAGGGTTGGGCAGGAGGTGGAGATGTTGGGGTGGGCAGGAGAGCTTGGCGGGGGTCCCAGCTGGACATTTCCATCTGCAGGCACAAGCCATCAATGAAGCCAGCAGGTTTGAGGAGGAGATCAAGGCAGAGCAGGAGGAGAAGAAGAAGCAGGCGGAGGAGCTGAAGCAGAGGAAGGCAGCCTTCAAGGAGCTGCAGTCCACCTTCACACAGTGACGGGGCCAGGCAGGACTGGTCAGCGGTGCCCAGGCTGGCAGCACTGCCTGTGCCCCGTGGCAGCCGCGCCGGGAGCGATGCCCAAGCCGTGTGGCACCTGGGCTGCCGGCAGGATCCCGGCGCGGGCTCGGCACAGCGCCCACCTTGCTGGCAGAGCCCGGCCGGCCCCAGCTCCCCCCTCCCCTCTTGCTGTGGTGTCTGTAGGTGTTGTTTGTGCCCCCCACCTCCCCAGCGTGCCCCCCACCCTGAACAGCACCCTGTTCCCTGCCCGCAGCTGCACCGGGGGTTGCTGCTGCTGAGTCCCAGGGGGGCTGTGTCCAGAATGGCCATCCCTGGGACACCTGTGCGCAGACTGTCATGTGTTGTGAGTGCACTGGGAGGTTTGCAGCACGGGGGCTTGCCCAGGTGGCCGTGGTGGGTGTTGTGGTGGCCATGCTGGCTCAGTGTCTGTTGGTATTGCCATGTGTGACACCAGTGACAAAGCCATGGCAAGGGCCAGGTGCTGGCAGAGGGGCTCTGTGTGTGTGTGTGTGTGTGGTGCTGGGGGTGGGTGCCCACCCTGCTGGCATGGAGCCCCCCAGGAGCTGTGTTTCTCTTTATTTTGATCAAAGACATACAGAAAGGCGGCTGCTGGCTCATGGGGCTGTATTATGTTTTTTCGTGTTGTATTCAGCCTGGCAGGATGAGCGTGGTGGCCACAAGTGGTTGCCATTGGTCCTTGAGGCTCTTGTGTTTGTGGGTGGCTGTAAAGACCCACATCTGTCCCACGGTATCCCCCGAGTGGTGGTATAGGGGGTGTGTTACGGTTTTTTTTTTATTTAATCCCAAATAAATATTATATTTCTTAAGTCCTGGGTGCTGTGGTGGAGCTGTGGGATGGGCGTCTCTGTGGGGGGGCTTGAGTGGGGGGAAGGAATGTGGGGAGTGGGGTGTGACTGTGGGCAGTGGTTGCCACGGTGGGTGGTGGCACTGAACAGCAATGAGCCGCGGCCATGTGGTGACACTGGCGTGGGAAGCAGCAGGGCCTGGTGCAGGGGTGGGGATGTGGGGCTCTCGAAGGACATCAGCAGCGCTGCTGACACCTGCCCACTGTCCCACCCTGTGGCACCCGTGGGGTTCTGACTGCTCTTGACCACGTCAAAAGTGAGATAAAGGGACCTTGTTCTTGGGGGGGGGTGGTGTGGGGGGGGTGTGTCCTGGGGCAGTCAGGGCTCAAGGCTGGGGGCAGCAGGGCTGCCCAGCACCCCACAGACAGTGCCATGGGTGGGGGGCTGCCCACCAGCTGTGCCCCAGGAGGGACCCTGCCCATTCCCAGAGCAGGGCCAGGTGTCCACGCCATGTCCCAGCATGGTGCCAGCACACAACGCGCAGATGTGGCCATTCCCAGGCGGGACGGGGAGTGCGATAAGATGGGGTGATGGGGCTGAGGAGGCCCTGTGCACCTAGCGTGGGACAGTCCCCACATGTCAGCGGCAGGCGGGGCCACTCCAAGGTCCCCGGCAGCGCGGACACTATAAGAGGGCTGAGCAGCCCCAGTGCTGCACCTTTGGTCAGCACAACCATGCTGGGAGCCGTCTGTCTCGTCCTGCTGCTGGGCTACGGTGGGTGCAGGGGATGGGGAGGGCTTGGGGCACGGGGAATGGGACCGTGGGGCCTGTGCTGGCCCTGGGCACAGGCACAGGCAGCCTCTGATGTCCCTTGGCCACATGTCCCACAGCCTACGGATGCGGCCAGCCGGCCGTGCCACCACAGCTGGGCTCCCGTGTGGTGGGTGGTGAAGATGCTGTAGCCCACAGCTGGCCATGGCAGGTAAGGGGGGCACAGGGACGGGCATGGGGACAGGGATGGGGGTGGGGATGGGGAGAGGGCTGGGGACATTCCTGCCCTGACCCTGTGCCTCTGCCCTCGCAGATCTCACTGCAGTACAGCCGCTATGGATCTTGGCACCACACTTGCGGTGGGACCCTCATTGCTCCCCAGTGGGTGCTGACCGCTGCCCACTGCATCAGGTGGGTGTCAGGGTGCTGGGGGGTGTGTACCAGCAGAGTGAGGTATTTCTGGGGACTGACACCCCCTCTCTCCCCCTGGCAGCTCTTCCATGACCTACCGTGTGGTGCTGGGCAAGCAGGACCTGACAGAGGATGACGAGCCTGGCTCCGTGGCCGTGGGTGTGGAGAAGATGATCGTGCACGAGAAGTGGAACTCCTTCCTCATCATGTAGGGGTTGGGATGCATTGGGTGGGTCGTGAGTGGCGTGGCCAGGGACCCTGTCCCCATGGCCAGGGACCACATCCTCATGGTTCATGTCCCTCTGCAGCAACGACATTGCCCTGATCAAGCTGTCCGAGGAGGTGCAGGAGAGTGACACCATCCGTGCTGCCTGCCTGCCAGACGCTGACAAGATCCTGCCNTGGGACCCTCATTGCTCCCCAGTGGGTGCTGACCGCTGCCCACTGCATCAGGTGGGTGTCAGGGTGCTGGGGGGTGTGTACCAGCAGAGTGAGGTATTTCTGGGGACTGACACCCCCTCTCTCCCCCTGGCAGCTCTTCCATGACCTACCGTGTGGTGCTGGGCAAGCAGGACCTGACAGAGGATGACGAGCCTGGCTCCGTGGCCGTGGGTGTGGAGAAGATGATCGTGCACGAGAAGTGGAACTCCTTCCTCATCATGTAGGGGTTGGGATGCATTGGGTGGGTCGTGAGTGGCGTGGCCAGGGACCCTGTCCCCATGGCCAGGGACCACATCCTCATGGTTCATGTCCCTCTGCAGCAATGACATTGCCCTGATCAAGCTGTCCGAGGAGGTGCAGGAGAGTGACACCATCCGTGCTGCCTGCCTGCCAGACGCTGACAAGATCCTGCCCAACGACTACCCCTGCTACGTCACCGGCTGGGGACGCATCAGGAGTAAGCAGAGAGTCCCCAGTGGGTCCCTGGGAAGGGGATGCAGGCACAGGGTGTGAGGTACGAGCTTTGGCTGTCATTGCAGCTAACGGACCCCTGGCTGACATCCTGCAGCAGGCTCTGCTGCCTGTGGTGGACTACGAGACCTGCTCCCAGAGGGACTGGTGGGGCAGCAACGTGCGTGACACCATGGTGTGTGCCGGCGGTGACGGCGTTGTCTCTGGCTGCAACGTGAGTGTTGGCACTGCGGCGCGGTGGGCATCCCAGTGGTGTGGGAGCACGGGCACTGCAAGGAGAGGGCATGGAACCATGGTGGTGGAATGGCAGAAGGGATGTGAGGATGCGAGGACCAATGGCACAGATTGTCTCTCCACTCAGGGCGATTCCGGCGGCCCCCTGAACTGCCAGCGCGATGATGGCACCTGGGAGGTGGACGGCATCGTCAGCTTCGGCTCTGGCCTGAGCTGCAACCTGGCCAAGAAGCCCACAGTCTTCACCCGCGTGTCTGCCTTCATTGACTGGATCAACGAGGTGGGTGTCCCTCCCTCTGCCCCCATACAGGGGCTGTTCCTGTCCCACTGAGGGTCTCACCATGGCTCCCTCTGTGTCTTGTCTTTGGCAGAAAATAAGCTCTAACTGAGGACGCGACATGTGGAGCTACTACGGTTGAGCATGATAAAAGCAAAAGTGCTGAGCTGGTCTCACTGGTTCTTTTGGGGGGATGTGGTGGGGCTGGGGACACACATCCAGGGCTGGATGTGGTGATGCTGAGGTCATGCTTGTGTGCTGGGGAAGGTGTCCCTGTTGTGCAGCAGGGCTGGGCAGGGCCCAGGGGAGGCTGTCAGGCACATCCTGCAAGGTGGTCCCGATCCTCATGCCATGGCTGAGCCAAGGGGCTTGAGGTTTGGTGGTAGTTTGATGGGAGCGGGGCTGGGGTCTGCCCAGGTCGTTCAGGGGAGTTTCCAGGTTCAGGGGAGTTCTCCCAGCTGGCCCTTGGAGACAATCTAGAACATTTGATAGCTCCCGGGATACTTTAGGGACCTCCCTGGCACTGCCTAGATGAGGGTAGCTGACTTTCAGTGCGGGTCTTGAGGGAACAGGGTTGGCTTTGGGGGGCTTGAGGGGGTCTGACTGGTTTGGGAGGGGGCAGGGGTGCCTGCAGGAGCTCTGTTGGAGACGGAGCCCTTGGGAGCTGTATGGCACTGCCAGCTCCATCTCCTGTGACAGGGCCCAGGAGCAGAGCATCTTCCCATGGATCTCCTTCCATGGTGGCTGGAGGAACACGGTGGGTGGTGGGCTGTGGGGTTCCTGGGAGGAGCCGGGGCTGCCCTGGGGGAGACAGGGCAATTTTTCAGGAAAAAGGCAGCGTGTTGGTGGGAGCAGGTGTGAAGGGGCTGTCCAGGAGGTGGGGTGGGTGCTGCACTGTGAGCCCTGAGCAGAGCCATCCATCCACATCATCCCATCGTGGCTGCTGGAGCCCAGCTGGGATCCTCATGGAGTGAGGAGGAGGAGAACGAGCAGGGATGGATGGCAGCACCTCAAGCGCGCCGGGGGACATGACGGATGGTGCCTGGTTTAGGAGCCACGGTGCCATTGGACTGCTGAGTGGCACTGTCACCAGCCCAGCGAGCACACTGGCACCTGCACTGGGGCTCAGGAGCACCAGCACGAGACCTGGCACTGTGTGAGCCACCTAGGGACTGTCCACGGCCCTCTGGCGCTTGTCAGCCTGACCAGAGGTTGAGCAGGTGAAGAGGGGTGCGGGGTGGGAAATGGTTTGGATGGACAGGAAATGTGCTATGGCAAAGGAACTGTAGGGATCACCCTGAAGGCAATTAAAGGCCTGCCAGTCAGATGCTGTGTGGGGGTGGGTACTCTGCACAGTGCTCAGGACACTGCCGTGGGATTGGCAGCAGGATCTGCTGCCTTGGATGGAGATCTCCAGGCTGTCCGTGTGAAGCTGGGCAGTGTGGGGTGCCCCTGTCCCCTGTGCGTGTGCCCACATGTGCCGTGGGGACGTTTGTGGGGCTGGGGGTGCAGGACCTTGGTGTCACAGCCTGCTGTATGTGTACCTGTGCATTGTGTCCCATCCCCAGAGGGGTTTGGTGGGCACAGGAGCCCTGGGCAAGGCCCCAGAGGGCCACAAGCCTCTGTGCTGGGACATCAGACCTGCCCCACCCAGCCAGCCATGGCCACCCCCCGACAATGCATGTCACCCCAATCACCAGTGTCCCCCTGCCCCGGAGGTGGTGGAAAATTGTGGTCCTTCAGGGTGAAGAACCTATCCCTAACATCCAGTCTTTCCTTGGACAGCTCAAGCATTTCCCTCGGGTCCTGTCTGTGCCACAGAGAGCAGAGATCAGAGCTGCCCCTCAGGAGGAGCTGTAGCCTCCAGTGAGGTCTGACCTCAGCCTCCTCCAGCTGAACAAACCAAGTGACTTCAGCCTCAACTATTTTTAATCTCCAAGGCTGCATAGAGTTTAACAAGTATTTGTTATACTTGCATGTTAACTATCAATTACTGTTATATTCTGTTCATACCATTTATAATTGACACATTAAATCTACAAGTTAAACTAAAGAAGTGTAAGCTTTATTTTTGTTAAATGTGTAACAT
Source organism: Origma solitaria (assembly GCA_013397895.1). NCBI lineage: Eukaryota > Metazoa > Chordata > Aves > Passeriformes > Acanthizidae > Origma > Origma solitaria. The sequence continues at coordinate 13,624 of VZRL01002706.1, read as the reverse complement.
CTTATATACACTTTATAGGATGCATCCATTATTAAGTATTTAACAATACGGGAGAATAAGGGGAAGTTTAAAACAACACAGCAAAACTTTGTGAAGTTCGTAACTTTTACTTCACTGTTGAAATACACGTATTCATACAATCACATCAAAATTATATCTGAAAAGTGATCTTAACCCTCTCCTGGGAATGAGGTTGGGACACTGTGGGAGACATGAATAAACTGCTGTGACACTGAGCACCATCCTGATGCTGGGGCACAGAACCAGAGGGAAGCACGGTCCCGGCACATGGTGCCAGTCCACATCCCGGGCTCTCCCCAGGGACATCGAGCACTGAAACACAAGGAGAATGGAGATGAGCAGTGGGGCCCATGGCATAACTCCAAAAGAGCACTCCCCCATCCCTCCCTGAGCCTCCACTGTCCTCCTGTTCCACCACATGTGCCAACACCACACCTGTGCCACTGCAGTGCTCCTGCTCTGCTCTTGACTCCACCGAGGATGTCCCAGGAAGGGACAAGTCACTGCAATCCATGTCATGGAAAAAGGAAAATGACAAGACTGAGCCATCTCTGCCCAAAGTCAAGCACCAGCTCCCTGCACCCTTCTCCCAGCCAGGGCGCCCATGGGACACGCCAAGTCCAGTGCTCCCTTGTTGGGAGAATTGGGGAAATAAACAAGGCAGGAGAGCGCAGGGTCACCTTTCCCAAAGAACAGTCAGTCAAGGAGAGATGGGATCAGCCCTGGGATCACCTGCACACTCGGGTGCTCTGGGCAGAAGTAGCCAGGACAGGACAGGGTAACCCAGCACCTCACACCCAGCGCGATGGGGAAGGGGACACGTGTGCCACTGAGCTCTTGCAAAACTCTGGGCAGAGGCAAGGCCATTCCAGCCACATCTGGCTCCTGCTGGACCCCCTTGGGGTGCTAGGGTGGCCCTGGCTCCCTCTGGCAGAAGTAGCCCCACCTGTCCAGGTGCTCTTCCCCAGCCACATACTGGCGTTGGCCCCCATCGCTGCCTGCCACCAGCCAAAGGAACAAAGACAAAAAAACCCCTAAAATAGACTTCTGCAGCTTCAAAGCATAAGCACAACAATCCAAAAGGACAACATAAGGCAAAGTAAAAGCCCCCCAAATCCTCACACAAGGACCTCATAGTCATGCATGGCACAGCCCAGGTTTCTCCAAGTACAGAAGGTACCATTGGCATCCAAGATGATGCCACAGCCATGGGAGCAGCCAGGAACATGCACCCAAACATGCCAAGGATGGGTACACAAGATGAACAAACACTTACAGGGACCCACAGACATACAGTGATGACCCTTTTGGGAAAGCACCTTGCTTCTGGGGGAGCGATAGGCTGGGGGCAGGGAGTGTCCTCAGGCAGTCAGTGCTCAAGGTTGGGGGCAGCAGGGCTGCCCAGCACCCCACAGTGGTTGGGATGGGACCCAGCACCCCACAGCGGCGTGGGTGGGACCCTGCCCATTCCCAGAGCAGGGCCAGGTGTCCACGCCATGTCCCAGCATGGTGCCAGCACACAACGCGCAGATGTGGCCATTCCCAGGCGGGACGGGGAGTGCGATAAGATGGGGTGATGGGGCTGAGGAGGCCCTGTGCACCTAGCGTGGGACAGTCCCCACATGTCAGCGGCAGGCGGGGCCACTCCAAGGTCCCCGGCAGCGCGGACACTATAAGAGGGCTGAGCAGCCCCAGTGCTGCACCTTTGGTCAGCACAACCATGCTGGGAGCCGTCTGTCTCGTCCTGCTGCTGGGCTACGGTGGGTGCAGGGGATGGGGAGGGCTTGGGGCACGGGGAATGGGACCGTGGGGCCTGTGCTGGCCCTGGGCACAGGCACAGGCAGCCTCTGATGTCCCTTGGCCACATGTCCCACAGCCTACGGATGCGGCCAGCCGGCCGTGCCACCACAGCTGGGCTCCCGTGTGGTGGGTGGTGAAGATGCTGTAGCCCACAGCTGGCCATGGCAGGTAAGGGGGGCACAGGGACGGGCATGGGGACAGGGATGGGGGTGGGGATGGGGAGAGGGCTGGGGACATTCCTGCCCTGACCCTGTGCCTCTGCCCTCGCAGATCTCACTGCAGTACAGCCGCTATGGATCTTGGCACCACACTTGCGGTGGGACCCTCATTGCTCCCCAGTGGGTGCTGACCGCTGCCCACTGCATCAGGTGGGTGTCAGGGTGCTGGGGGGTGTGTACCAGCAGAGCGAGATATTTTTGGGCACTGACACGACCTATCTCCGCCTGGCAGCAATTCCATGACCTACCGTGTGGTGCTGGGCAAGCAGGACCTGTTGACAGACGATGAGCCTGGCTCCGTCGCTGTGGGTGTGGAGAAGACAATCGTGCACGAGAAGTGGAACTCCTTCCTCGTCCTGTAGGGATGGGATGTGTCCAGGAGCAGGTGGGGGGCAACAATGCTGAGAACCACATCTTCATGGTTCATGTCCCTCTGCAGAAACGACATTGCCCTGATCAAGCTGTCCGAGGAGGTGCAGGAGAGTGACACCATCCGTGCTGCCTGCCTGCCAGACGCTGACAAGATCCTGCCCAACGACTACCCCTGCTACGTCACCGGCTGGGGACGCCTCAGGAGTAAGCACGGGGTCCCCAGGAGGGTCCCCAGTGTGTCCCCAGGGAAGGGCTGTGGGTGCAGGATGTGAGGTGTGACTGTCGTTGCAGCTAATGGACCCCTGGCTGAGGTCCTGCAGCAGGCTCTCCTGCCTGTGGTGGATTACGAGACCTGCTCCAAGTGGGACTGGTGGGGTAGCCTTGTGCGCACCACCATGGTGTGCGCCGGCGGTGACGGCGTCGTCTCTGGCTGCAACGTGAGTGTCGGCACTGCAGCGCGCAGGGTGGGGCTGACAGCGGTGCTGGAGCGGTGCAGAGCCACAGCTCCCATGGGAAGCACAGGAGGGGAAGGGATGGAGCTGTGGTGGTGGTGGGTGGGATGTGGGGTGTGCCGGCAGGGAGCACAGGACCGATGGCACAGATTGTCTCTCCACTCAGGGCGATTCCGGCGGCCCCCTGAACTGCCAGCGCGACGATGGCATCTGGGAGGTTGAGGGCATTGTCAGCTTCGGCTCCGGCCTGAGCTGCAACATGATCAAGAAGCCCACAGTCTTCACCCGCGTGTCTGCCTACATCGGCTGGATCAATGAGGTGGGTGCCCTTTCCTCTGCCCCATGCAGGGGGTTGGCCACGCTGCCCCTACCCTGCCAGGGGGCTCACCATGAGCCTCTCTCTGTCTTGTCTTTGGCAGAAAATGAGCACAAACTAAGGACACTGCACGGAGCACAACACATTTTGAGTGTTATAAAGGCAATAGTGCTGAGCTGGTCTCATGTGGTTCTTTTGGGGGAACGTGGTGAAGTGGAAACACGGGGCTGTGCAGTGAGCCTGGGCAGGGTCCTGGGGAGCCCAGGGTGGGCAGAGATCCCACAAGGCGCTCGCGTTGGGAGCAGAGCCATGGCCATTGCCAAGCCAAAGGGTTCAAGGCTTGGCTGGTAGTTTGATGGGAGAGTGGCTGGAGGCTGGCCTGGAATCTCTCCTGGGGTGCTCTAGGGAACTTGAGGAGAGCTATAGGGCACCTGGTTGGCCCCACACGTTTTAGGTTTCTTGGCTGGCCCTGGGATGTCTCAGGGGATCTTGCTGGTACTGGCGTACTTGATGGCAGCAGATTTATCACAGGGGTCTTGAGGGAACTGGGATGGTCCTGGGGGCTCATCCTGCAGCCCCACCACATTCCCTCCACCACCTGTGCTACCAGAGTGCTCCCACTCTGCTCTCACCTCTGCCAAGGATGCCCTGGGGAAGGAGCAGCCACCACTGCCCATGTCATGGACAGAAGGAAAGAGACAAGGCTGAGCCATCTCTATCCAAAGTCATCCCCACCCCAGCCAGGGTGCCCATGGGACACCCCAGTCCCAATGCTCCCTCAGTGAGAGAACTGGGGAAATAAACAGGGGGAAGAGTGCAGGGTCACCTTTCCCAAAGGAGAACAGGTCCAGGCGAGATGGGGTCAGCCCTGGGATCATCTGCACACCCACGTGCTCTGTGCAAAAATGGCCAAGACAGGATAGGGAAACACAGAACCCCACTCCCCTGGAGGATGGGGAAGGGGAATGGGGAAGGAGACAACCATGGCACTGAGCTCTCACAAACCCCTGAGCACAGGCAAGGCCATCACTGCCACCCACATGCCAGCTCCAGTCAGACCCTCCTTGGGGAGCTCAGGGCAGCCCTGGCTCCCTCCTGCAGCACCCTCAAAGCACCTCAAATGCTCCCAAAAGGAGCATGGAAATACTCCGTGACTGCAAAGGCAGATAGGATAGTCTCAGGGTCCCTGGGAATCCCCAAGCACCCCTCAGCAAAGCCCTACCCTAAGGCCGCTGCACCTCCCAAGAGTGGCTCCAAGGATGCTTTTCCCCCTTAAAATCCAACATTGATCCTCAAGTACTTTACCTCAGCTTTGATATTCCAAAGAATCCTCATCAGTTTCCTGCTGTTTAACATCTGAATGACTCCTCAAAAGAAGCAGGATGCCTGTGCCACAGGCTGGCACAGACACATTAGAAATGACCCAGAAACATCAGAGGTTAAAAATTTACACAAGTGAAGGTTCCTACTCTTCCCACTTCAGAGGAGCCTTCAGGAGGTGCTGAAATGGCAATGAGGATATGGAACAGACGGGGGAATACAGCAAAATACTTACTTTTTAGTTGCATTTATTAGAAACATCAATTGCAAAACTAATCCCATTCCCCTTGAACATCAGACCCTGATCCCATTAATCATGGGCAGCACAGGACACAAATATCATGATCAGCAAAGAAAAACACCCTGAGGCCAAGCGTGGCCATGTTGTGATGAGCCAGAAGTGCCCTCCTCTGGCTCTGTGCTCCAGCAAAGGGACTTCCTGCTCCATCCACAACATCTCCCATGAGCACAGCACAATCTCCATCTCATCTCTACTCCACAGCAAAGACAGCGCTCACAGATCACATTTCTCCAGACAAACATCTGGACGCACAGACAAAATCCACTGGGAGCACTGACACCAAGTCACAGTGGGCATAGATTTCATGCACTGTATCTCCACAGTATCTCCAGCACTTGGCAGGGGGCTCAGAGCCCACGCATCAGTCGCACACGAAGAAGAATTTTTTACGGAGGAAATTGAAACATCCTGGAATCTGCTTGTACCTCCCCTTGGCAGAGACGGCATTTGCCACCTGCGAACAGGAGAGAGGTTGAGGAGCAGGATGCTCTCCCCATCCCCTGAAATCAACAGCTGCCATGCCAAGGCGGCCAAAGAAGCACCACAATGACCAGAAAACAACAACAAGGTGATTCTGTAAGTCCTCTCTCCCTCCACATTGAACTTTTCTCCTACCCATGGAGAACAGAATAAGTGTCTGGCACACCTACGCTTGCACCCAATTTTGGTAATATTGGGTCAACAAGGCACATAAAGGAAGATGTTGATTAGCCAGACTCGTTCCATGTTCCCTGTACATTGCGCTCCTCCACCCCCAGGACGCGCTTACAGCAGCACCCAAATCCCATCAGCTTAGATTTTTGTCAATAGGACAAGCCACAGCATTTTTTAGCAATTTCCTCAGAAGGATTAAAGCCTGTATTGCCAGAATTCCTCCTCACTGGAGAAACCTCTAGTGATTTTTGGCAGATTGAGGCCAGACGCTTTCTTCGTAATTAAACCTCTCTGCAGTACCTCCAATTACCCCATCCCTAAACTCAACACTCAATATCCTCACTCCTTTTTTAAGCGTAGGCCTCCGTGCCCCAGCTGATCACACCCCTGACTATTTCCTTTATCTACAAAAAGCAGGGAAAAAAAGACATTTACCCTCAGTAACATGTTCAGCAGGTCTTCTGAACAGGCGTATTGCTCCAGCACACTGTCCAACATTTCCACGTACCACGAGCCACTCAACCTCTCCCTCCAGGAGACAAAACCTTCAGAGAAAGAAGGAGAATGTTATGCCAAAGCCCATCTGCTTTTCTCATCCTAACATGTTCCTGCCATTCCAATAGAGCCGGGTTGCCCCGAACTCTCCCTGACTTTGGCCACCAAGCTCCGACTGTTTTGCTAATTCCCCCTTGCCTATCAAAGGATTTGCACAGGCTGTTTTCACCTGGAAAAGTTGAGTAGGAAACCAAGATGTCGCTAGGTGTGGGCAAACAGGCGATGGCATCGGGCTCATCCACGTTACCCGACGGAGCCTGAAACGGAGTCGCGTCCGATTCCAAAGAACCCCCAGGAGCTTCATCTGCGGGCGAATCACAATCCACTACAAAGCCTTGATCCCTTTGTTCTGAAAAAAGCAAGCAACAAGACAGCTCCTGACATTCTTTCCACCCAAGTGATTCACGGTTGTACATCCAACGCTAAGAAATGATGGGGAAAGAAAAGGACAAAGGCCCTAGAACAAAATAAGGCTTTTTGGCCCTTCAGCTGTGCTGGTTGAGTCAAAGCCATTGGTGATTTATACAAAATTCGTCGCTCTGTACAAAGAGCTGGAGCAGCCTCTCAGCACATGGTAAGAGAAGAGGCAGCTGGACTAAGACAGCTGCAGAGAGGGACAGGTGACAAACAGAAAGGGAACCAAAGCCACAGCCTGACCACATCTCCTCAGCCCAACGCTACCGGAGTCAACACAAAGATTCACCTCCACCACAGGCCTGGATGAAGAACAGTTTGGGTTTTCCTCTCAAACTCAGGCAATTGGACCCATTGAAATAGTTCACAATCTTTTCTATGGGAATGGGTTTTCCATCCGTCCCATAAACGCCTCCGGGAAACTGAATATGGCTTGTCTGCAAGAGGAAAATGCAGGAGCTAGTGACACGGAAGGCGAGGCCAGCTCCGAGAGCCCATTTCCCACCAGGTGCTTCGTGGCCTGACGGCAGCAGACCAAATCCCGGTGTTTGTGGGAATCCCTGTGGCTAAGTCAGGGCAAGGGGATGCCCAGGAATCATTTGAAGTGCACTAAAACCCAGCAATCCAACTTCTGTTATCCAGCTTGTATCCCATTTCCTCCAGCAAAGGAGTCCTTCATTCTCTGGGACTACGGGCACATATCATACACCATTTTTCTAACAATCCCTTTCCTCATCCTTCAAGATCTGACTTGGAATAAACAGGCTTTATTGCTAAATAATAATAATAACAGCATTTCCCTGTCAGAGCTGGAGAACAGGAAGGACTGGATGACCACAGTGTGAGGCTGAGTGGGACCTCCCTTCGCTCTCTGCCCATCATTCAGTTCCAAATTATTAACCCCAACCTCCAAAATGTAAAACATTGTCCACTGGCACCACTGGATCAGACTACACCAGAGAAGCTCCTGTTTTCTTTAACCCAGAATGAGGGTGTAACTCTTTGAAATGTACTGTGATGGCAGAAAAAGGTTTTGACAGACCACTTCCCCCTCATGCTGTGTGAGACCACAGGACAGGGAATTAACCCTTTCCCACACCTAAGGAACAAAGGGAGAGATGGGACAAACCCACCTGACAGCCATGGGAAAGGATGACCACAATGCAGCAGTCCAAAGCACTGTGGTCCTGCCGTGACAGCTTCAGCAGCTCCAAAACCATTTCCTGTGTGAAAACATCACAAGGAGGGTTTTTTGAACCACATCTCCGCCACAGGTTACTGCCAGGCCCCGCTGTAACTGAGCTGCCACGTGGAAGGATCTGGTCAATCTCTGCCACAGGATAACGTAAGCCCCCAAGCACAGGTGGCAAAAGCCATTGGCAGAGAGTGAGTATTTCAGTGTCTCTGCCCTTATTTAACAGTGGTTGCTTTTATGACACAGATTTCTCACCTCTCTGCACTCTTTACAACACAGCAACACAAACCAAAACATGCTTTCACTGATTTATCTGCTGAAATCCACTGCTTCTGACCGGGAGCTGGTGGGTGAGCAGAGAACTATGTTTTACTTTCAGATGATCAAGTTCCCCCAAGCCTCCAGTAACAGCCAAGATAGCACAGTACCGATAAACATGACACAGCTGTCCGAGCTATCCCAAAAACACAGCCTCACCAATTCCCTACAAATCACAACCAGGATTCTACATTCAGGCAGAGGGGTGAAAATGTGCAAACTCCTCTCTCCTTCTTCAATCGCAGCACAACAATAAAAGAAGAGGATGCAAGTGGTTCATTGTTTCTTTGTGGGTGGTTTTCTGCATGCTCCCAACATGGGATACATCTCCCCAAATGCATTCCCATTGCTTCCAGGTGCTCGCCCCTCATCCCTGCTGTCAGTAGGGTACAACCAGCCTCACCTGAGCTTTCAGATCCCGACGAACCAGGACAGTGAAGTGCAAGGCCTTGAAACGCCTCTCCAGCTTCTCACAGTCAATGTCAGAGCCTTCTCGGGTCGACAGATCCGACTCTCTGGAGAAGTTGACATTATTGAGGATCAGGCAGTGTCCACAGGGATCCGCTTTCATCTCATAATCCTGGCAGGGACACACCACAATTAAATTCCCTCTTCTTCTGAGTGTGTGCTGGCTAATCCAGCAGGATACAATGCCAGTGAGGAATGGGAGTCCTTAAAAGTGGTTCGTTTCACAGTTTTTTCATTTCTCTAGACCTAGGGATGGGTAGGCACATCCATTCTCCACACACATGCTCTCAGCAGCAGCCACAAAAGAACCCACTAAAAACACACAAAACAACACACTAAATCATAAAACTGGCTGGTGCTTTACCTGTAGCGTCACTGACAGCAAGCTGAAGTTTCTGGGAATTTGTTTTAAGCATCATCATCAAACCTCACCACAAGGAGCTAAGAATTTGTGTTATTGCTGTGGTAATCTTAAGGAGGATGAGGCTAATGACTGACCCACTCCAAGACCATCAGCCCTGTTACAGCCTCAGAGCAATAGGTTGGGTAAAACAAAGTGAGAACCAGCTCTTCCAGAGATATTTTCTGGAACCACCTACAAAGCACGGAGCTTTTGCCCAGCAGGGAATGCTTTCAGCCTACCCAAATACTAACCAGGTCACGGCTCCTCTTGGCAACAGCTGAACCTGCAATACACAACAGACATGGGGTTTAGCTCACCACAGTCCACAACGAGACCATACTCCTAGCGTTCACGTCTTTCCCAATATATATGAATTCCCCCTTCGCACTGGAAATGAGCCTTCAGCATGCTGTGTCTCTAGAAGAGCCTGCAATGTGGCTTACCTTGGGCTGGCACAGGAGGTATTCGAGGTCTTTCGCTCTCAGCTTGGACTGGGATAGACAAACGTTCAGGAGGAATCACATCTGTAATGATATGGGACAAAAATACAGAGGATAAGTCCAAGTTCAAAAGCTTCCACTGCTGGAAAGCAGGACATACAGGGTACCCAGAGAAGCTGTGAGTGTCCCATTCCTGGAAGTGTCCAAGTCCCGGTTGAACAGCGCTTGGAGCAACCTGGGATAGTGGAAGGTGTCCCTGCCCATGGCAGGGGATGGAATGAGATGAGCTTTAAGGTCCCTTCCAACCCAAACCATTCTGTGATTCCATGATTCTCCCAACAGTCACTTCTACCAGGATAATAAAAATTATGACTTCCCAGACTCTTGCCCACGGCTAGAGGGATCCCAGCTGCCACCCCCCATGCTGCTATTTGCCAAAAACACACCACACCCTCAACACTGACTTTTACGCTGTTTTTCTTCCCACAGCTCCAGCTCCACGGGTCGCAGGTCTGGCAGCTGCGTTGGCCCTGGCCGGCATTCGCACTCCTGGGTCAGCATCTCCGCGAGGTCGCCCTGCCCGGTGTCCCGCAGGATGGAGAGGAAGGCAGGGAAAGCCTGCTTCCCTCGAGTCTCCAGGTCGATGATCAGCTGCCGGGCTTGGTCTCCTCGGCTGCCAGCGCTCTGCAGAGGAGAAAAACCCGGAACAACACATGTTCATGCAGTGCCTGGGCAGCCCTTCTGACTGCTCTAGTGGGGAATGTGGATCTGCAGGACATGGACATGGGGTAAAGAAGAGCAAAGGCAAGGAAACAGTCAGAGAGACCCCCCAGCAGCCACCAGACAGACCCCCAGCCCTGACCTCCCTCCAACCACAACAGTCACTATTGGGACACCCAGCCCACTGTGGTAGGTCTAGAGGGAAAGGGGGAGAGGGAGCACCCTGGCCCTTGGGGACAAAGCGGCCCCCCTGGGCTGTCACCAGTGTGTAAGACAGGGTAAAACACCCCCAGGTGTCACCTGTAACCGAGAGGGGAAACGGGAACACCCTAAGGGTGTCACGAGATTGGGATGCAGACATGAAGAGAAACTTGGAACTGCCTGGGGCTGGGGACAAGAAGGGACAAGTGTGGGGGGTTCTCAAACATCTCATCTGCACAAGGACCAACCCCAGGCCTTGTCATCAGAGTGAGGGAACACAAGACCATCCCTTTGGGCCCATCACCGGGCTAAAGGAACATGGAGCTCCCCTATGAGCTTGTCACCAGGGTGAGGGGACTTGGGGTCTCCCTTGGACTTGAGAGGACACAGGACAATCCCTCCCACGTTCTGTCACTAGAGTGAGGGGACTTGGGGGCCACACTCCAGACCTATCACTGGGGCTCAGGGGACATAGGTTCCTTTTTTGGGCCCAAGAGGATGTGGAGCCACCCCTCCCAGGCCTGTCACGAGGGTGAGGTAACACAGGGACCACCCCTCAGGCCTTTTACCAGGGCTCAAGGGACACAGGACCCTCCCTTGGTCTTGTCACCAGGGCTCAGGGGACATGGGACCCTCCCTTGGGCCTGTCACCTGGGTTCAGGAGATGCAGGAGCTACCCCTCCATGCCCATCCCCTGCTCTCAGGGAACACGACCCCTCCCTGGGCCTCTCCCGGTGCTCAGTGTCCCACTCCCCGGGCCTCTCCCGGTGCTCAGTGTCCCGCTCCCCGAGCCACCCCCGGTGCTCAGTGTCCTGCTCCCCGGGCCACCCCGGTGCTCAGTGTCCCGCTCCCTGGGCCTCTCCCGGTGCTCAGTGTCCTGCTCCCCGGGCCACCCCGGTGCTCTGTGTCCCGCTTCCTAGCCCACCTGCAGCTCCTCCAGCATGGCCCGGGTGAAGAGCCCGCGCTGCTCCAGCGGCTCCCAGAGCGGCTCCACCCTCAGCGCCGCCACCAGCCGGGCCCGCCCG
>VZRL01002705.1:0-22190 GCA_013397895.1 Origma solitaria | reverse complement strand
AGCCACCGCCCGCGCCCGCGCCGCCCCCGCCCCGGCCCCGGCCGGGGCAGCTGCAGATCCGGGCAGCCGGCCCGCCCCGCCGCGACCAGCACCAGCCTCCAAGGAGCCGCGTGTCAAACAAGGTACCGCGCCCCGCTGAGCCCCGGGAGCTGCCGTGCCGTGCCGTGCCGTGCGCTGCCGTGCGGAGAACGAGGGGGCGCGCGGTGTGCGCCGATGAGGGTGCAGCGCTCTCAGGGAGCCCCTGAGGGTGCGACTGTCGCTGCCCGCGGACCGCGGCGTTACGAGTAGAGGCCGGCCATAGAGACTGGTATTTCCCAGTGTCGGGAGCGGCAGCTGGAATCACTTTGCTCCCAGGCTGGTTGGGCCTGGCTTTAGCCCGCCTTGCCTGTCTAGCTCGTCAAGGGAGGCGATACTCCCAGCCTGCTCGGCCCTAGTGAGGTCATGTCTGGTGTTTTGTGTCCAGTTCTGGATTCTTCAGTACAACAAACGAGGAGCCACTGGAGAGGGTCCAGTGAGGGGTCACAACGATGACTGGAGCATTTCCTTATGAGAAGAGAGTGAGAGAGCTGGGCTTGTTCAGGGAAGACTGAGAGGGGCTCTCACAAATATTATAAATATGTTCAAATATTTCAAAGGCATGTGCCAAGAGGATGGTGCCAGACTCTTCAGTGGTGTCCAAGATGCAGTGACCACAGACTAAAGCGTGACAAGTTTTACCACAACATGAGGTAGAAGACTTTTACACTGAGGGTGGTAGGGCACTGGAACAGGCTGCCCAGGGAGGTTATGGAGTCTCCCTCTCCGGACACATTCAGAATTCACCTGTACTTATTCCTTTCTGCTCTAGGTGATCCTGCCATATCTGTTCAGGTTGGATTAGATGATCTCTAGAGATCATTTCCAACTGTAGCTATTCTGTGATTCTGCTGCCAGGGATGCCCCTGAGCAGATAAGCCTTGTTGGCATTGATATGTTGAGTTTAATTGCAAAAGGTCTTGTTATAAGATTATCAGCAGTTCCTATGGAGCAGGTGATTGGATGGCACTTTCCCAGAGCTGCTTAGGTCAGTGTTTGTATGTTATCAAAATCAATATGATGTGGATTTGGGATTATTTTGGTGGGGTGTTCGGTCTTGAAAGAGCTGTTACAGGGCCAGAGGCACTTCTGCAGTGCTGGTTAAACTGAGGGATGACTGTTGTGAGTGCAGTCTGAAACTAATATTCTGCAGCACTGTGAGATGCCTATTTTCAGTAAGCCAGCTTTACCAGAAGTAGCTACTAGAAAAGCTAGTGTTGCAGACCATGATCAAATCCTGCCATGGATGGCCAGGGCATCTGAGCTTCCAATTTGTTGAGAAACAGTCTTGCAATCTGTTAATATAAGCCTCCTGAACCTATTAATGTATCCTGCCTTTACAAGTGTGGGCTCTACTAAGTATATTTCTTGTGTCTTCCCCTCCAACAACCACAGTGCTCAGTCCTTTTCAGAAAATATCTGAAAAAAAACCTGCTTCTCTCTCAGGTTTTATACTGTGGTGAAAAAGCAGTCAAGGTAAATTGGTATATTGTAAAGACTGTGTGGTTGCAGTGCCCGCTGGTAAGTGCCAGTGTGTGAGTGCTGACAGCTGTTTGTATCTCCTGACCAGAGGCGACCATATTTTTTTCTGAAAACCTGGTCTGATCTAGAGGCAGACTCTCCCCAAGCTGTTCTGCAGGCAGGCCAGTGCAGATGAGCTGTCCAGCCTGCCTGCTGGGAGATAGCTGGTCCTCCTGGAGCAGCATGCAGCCACCCAGGGTGGTTGCAGCTGTGGGTTTGCTCTGTTTCTTTCTACCTGTGCAGAACCAGACATAGTATAGGTGCTCTGAAAGTGATGGAATTCAACAGCAAGCTGTGTATTGTCATTCTAGTGACAATAAATAGTTTTGTGAATCAGGGTTTTGGTTTTTTAGTAGCTGTTAAATGAGAAGTGATTAAGAATGGCTGTAGCAGAACAGACCAAAGACTTCTGTAACCCAGTGCCCTCTCCTAGAAGTAGGGAACAAAAGCAGGTACCTAGATAAGAACAGGTCAGACATGCAGTGATATTGCTGTAGGGTACTCTTATATCCTTCACCAATTGTGGCTTAGGGTTCTCCTGAGCCGGATATAATTTTTTTTTTCAATGCTCTCTCATGTAATTTGTTTTTTTTACTGCAAAGCTGTTCTGTCTGCCCTTCGACCTCAGTAGATGTCCTCTATCCATAGTTTTAGTGGCAAAGAGTTCTGTTACATAGCTATGTACTTTGTAATAAAAAATCCTCAACAGCCTTGCATGTTTTGAGCCTGCCATTTACTTCCCTATTTGGCAATGCTTTTTCAGTGTTCAGAAAGTGAGCAGTCAATCCCATTTCCTCTCATTATACTCTTTGAATTTTATATTTGTCTTCCAAGAGTCATATAGCTCTCTTCACCATTGCTTGTTCGGGGCCTTTCTTGATTATTACCAATTGTTGTTATGTACTTGCAAGTTTCTGGCAAGTTAGTGTAATAGTTTGCACTAACCTGTGTTACATAAGGTCTACTTTAGCTACTATAAACAATGTTTTCTGTGCGTTTTGTGTAATAGATGGTTATTTGCAATTTGCAGGTCCAAAAACTTACAGTTTTGGTTCAACAACTGATTCCAGTGCTGCTGCAAATCTAGATAAATCTGTTCTTAAGGTGAGTATCTTCTTTACATAAAGCAATTTTGATTTTCTTAGCACTGGTTTAGCTGAGTAAATATTTCTTCAGCTCTTCTTCAGTGTTATGTTATGCACATAAACTACATTAATGTATGAGACATTGACAGTTTTGAGTTCAATTTTGTTTGAGTTTTGAGTGTGCTATAAGAAATAGGGGTAAATTAACAGTGTAGGAGAACATCTGTTTTTTAAATAACAAATGATACTTGGCATGCAAAACAATTTTAAGGGTTAGGTTTGGGCTTCTGCTGTGCATATGGATTTTTTTTCCTGTCAGAGAAGGGATACAGATTTTATATAACCAACTTAGGCGCAATTAAAGCTTGGTTCATATTTTAGAAGAGTTTAAAATACTAGAATTATTGAATTACAATTGTTTTTAAAGGTATTTTGGAAGGAGGATATCACAGATTGCATCTTGATGTTCAAATTATTTATTACCAGCAGAGGAAAAAGGCCTTGATTTTTTTGGTAGAAAGTTTTTAAAATTTCCTTACAGTATTTCCCTTAACATACCAAATTTTCTTGAAAATGTAAATGGCTTTTCTTTGTGACAAGGAATTAACTCCTCCATTTCAAGTAAAAGCATATTGCTTGTCGAAGTTAAAGAAGAGTCCTCTTTGTAAGAGATGTTTAGCCCACTTAAGGAAAGCTGGTAAAGTTGGAATTTCAATGGCAGAGAGATTTCTGTGTTCTTACGTCCTTAGTCATGAAGAGCATTGACATGTCATAAAAAACTTCTTATGTTTACTTTGTATCAACTATTTTTTTCTTTGCAGGTAATGATAAATGGTAATTTGGAGAAAAGGATTATTGATGTGATTAATAATCATAAAAACCAAAATGATGACAAAGGAATGATTTCAAAAAGACTAACTGCAAAGAAACTACAGGTACAGTTCAAAGTTTTATTTTCAATTATTTTAGAATGAAGTTTATTTTTTGTCATTTTGAGCAAGTGTCATATTTCATTTCTGTGTACAGTACAAGCCAATATGGCACACTTTCAGTAGTTATATTAATGATTAGTCAATTAAATCAAGAAGTATGCTTATTAAGGCACATCTTCATGGATTCAGGAACTAAAATCAAGAGCTTTCAGACAAAATAAAGGAATAGTTCTTAATTTGAATGTTCTGGGTTTCCTGCATTTTTCATTCCATATAGCTGAAAAATTGCAGGTATGTCTTTATTTAGTTAGAAACTGCATTGTATACAGAGGTGGGAATGTAGATTTATTTGTACCTTTGCATACATATTTAAAAAGAAAATATAAACTCTGTGTGCAAAACAGAATTTTCTTCTTAACTTTTGGATACATTAGTACATATTGTTTATTTCCCTTTAATGCTGGGTTTGTGATATGTGCGGAGTAGAACTTTGCAAGCCTGTATTAGATTGCTAGATTGAATCCCAATCTTTTCTGGCTCTGTTATTTATAGGATGTATACATGGCTTTACAAAGATTCTCTTTCAAGACTGAGCACATTGAAGAAGCAATGAAAAATACACTTTTATATGGTGGTGATCTTCACTCTGCACTTGACTGGCTTTGTCTAAACCTTCCTGATGGTGTGTATGGTGACAGAAAATAGTTAGTGGCAGAAAAGAAATAGGACCTGCTAAGTGGTAGCATTACTACTTCACAGTAGTAATTAAATATAATGTTTCTCTAAGAGTAGTAGTTTCCTAGATGCACAGCTGACTGGTTCTGGGATGTTTTACAGTATGAAGTTTTGCAGACTTCCTGTTTGTATGCTTGGAATTCTGTGGAAGTGCAACAAGCAAATACTATTGCATAAATGCTAAAGCCTAAATTTCCTTTAGAGGTTGTGTTGTAGTTGGTTCCCAACACACTTTAAAATATTTTCCTGTAATTATTATTTACATTTTGTGTGACATGTTTTTTTTTCTTTTGAAGATGCCTTGCCTGAAGGTTTTAGCCAGCAATTTGAGGAACAGCAGCAGAAACCTAGAGCGAAATTTTGTTCCGCTGTGTCACAGCATGGTCCACTGCCTCGTTTAGAAGATAACAAAAAGAAAAGAAATGGCCCTGAAACTAAGGTAACCTGAAAATCTAATCTGTAGTTACTTGATGGGGGGACGGAAGAGCAAACAAAACTTTTAAAATATGGGAGTTGCATTGACTCCAAACAGTGAGACAGAAAGCTAATGAAAATGTTATGTGATTAATACTTGTCACCCACATTTTAATTTCAGTGGGATGGTAATTTGAAGGTATTTTTCCTTTGGAGTCTAGAATGTTCTTTGTAGTTCATTTTTGTAGTAAAGCACAGGGAATCTCAGGAGTTTTAGATTAGGTATTAGCAAGAAATTCTTTACTGTGAGGGTGGTGAGACACTGGCACAGGTTGTCCAGAGAAGCTGCTGATGCCCTATCCCTGGCAGTGTTCAAGGCCATGTTGGATGGGGCTTTGAGCAGCCTGGTCTAGTGGAAGGTGTCTCTCCCTATGGCAGGGGGCTTGGAACTAGATGACCTCTAAGGTTCCACCCAACACAAACCGTTCTATGATCCTATTGCTTAATTGCTTAATTTTATCTTGTAGTGGGACAGTTCTGTTTATTTACATATGGTGCTCTTTGCATACTTGTGTGGGTTTAAGTTTGCCTATATACTTCTAGTGTTTTGATTTCTGTGGTTGCCGAATCTTAAACCAGAAAACCAGATTTCATGCAAATGATTTCATTCTTTATAGTAGTTACAGTTATTCTAGTGTTAAGATTTATTTAAGTGTATGGGGGGATATTCACCCTGGTTGGGGAAGTTTTCTTTTTTCTGCTACTGGCAGAAAAAAGCACTTTTTTTGCATACTTTATCATTACTTCTAACTTTAGGAAACGAATGCAAGGAAAGAGAAAGAATTGAGTATGAAGGAATGGATTTTGCAATATGCTGAGCAACAGAGTGACGAAGAGAAAGATGAGTCTGTGAAAGAGACTGACAAAGAGAAATTTGATCCGGTAAGACAGAATAATGCTTCATGGAAGTCTCTCTACAGACTGATATGCCTGGTAGTTCTGCATGTGGTGGATCTATTTGCTACAAACTGGAAATTGAAAACTTTTGTTTTGTTGTCAGTAATGTATCAGGCTACTGAAAGGAAATCTGTTGAAGCTGCTGCTTTTCTACTTTCTCCTTCCTAGAACCTGCTCATACTAGATTCTAAATGTTGAATGTAGTATGCTGGAACAAAAAATTTAAAGCACATTTCAGTGAGATTCAGTGAGTTACTGTCAAATTGTGGGAGGTTTTGATTGTTAGTTAAATAAAAACTCATTGTTTCTCTGTTGTGTAAGTTTGGTATAGAGGAAAGTAACACCACACTTTATTCTGAAGTTCGTTAGAAGTGAAAAGCATACCATGACCAACTTGTAATTAATAATTCTGTTTAAAATAGAATGAGAGGTATGTACATCTGTCTGCCAAGCTTTCAGAAGCAAAAGAACAAGCAAGCATCTCCAAGCAAGAGAAAGACAAGCAAGGCCAGAAGGCAGCACAAGAGAAAATAAGAAGAATTCAGCAAGGTAGAGCTATGCAAGTTACCTGTGGGTTTTTTTTCCTGGCCTGCATATTTATTCGGCAAGTAAATCTTGGAGATAGATTGAACTGAAGATGATTTCATTATCTTTTGTGCCACTGTGTGAAAAGAAGGGTTTTCTAAATCTATTCTTTCTCAGTCTGTCTTGGTTTGAAAAAGACAAAGTCAGAGTACAGCTTGCCACACTGTTCGGGTGGTGCTAGCAGTCCAGTTAAAATGGTGGCTGCAGTGATGATGGAGTAGTGGATGTAGTCTTGTTGAAATGGTGATCTTGTGGAAAGGTCTTGTCAGTCTCTGGAAGTCCAGTGGTGGCTCTTGAGCTCTTCTCTGGGAATCCAGTGGAAAGGTACCCCAGTATTCTAGGATCTCAGCTTATATGCAGTTCCTCCTCTCTGTGCATGGCATCTCGCAATGGGCTGATGTAATCTTATGAATCGCTCCTGGAGACCTTGATGGCCCATGAGCAGAGATAGCCCCCCATGATGTTATCAGGGATGAGTCACGCTGAACACAAAGAACACTGCCCCATCTGTTTTTAACAGCTTATGGAGATGGTAATAGAATACATACTTTTGGTTACACCTTCCATGTAACCTAGGACACAGTCAAATTCTAAAAAGTCAGTAACATTCATTAGTTCTGGTTTTGAGTATTTAGGATTAATTAATATAGTTGTTTTTTAGGCAGTTGGTGGGTGTAAGTTATATTCTCTCTCGGACAGAAATGGCAGTACTTGAAGAGCATCCAGTATTTAACCCAGCTATAAAGATTTCAAACCAACAACAAAGTGAAAAGAAAAAAACTCCCTCACCTCAGCCTCAAGAAACCACTTTGAATTTGAGCTTGCTTGAAAAACCTGATGGTGCTGCAAAGGAAGACAAAGGTGCGTTGGCAATGGTTTGGTACAAACTTGAATCTTGACACAAATTTCCAAAATTTGTTCTTGTTTTTCGAGGCTTGCAGTACTGAATGAGCAAGCCCTGGTTGTAGGAAAGGAAGATGGACTATCCACAGAACCAATTAGCTTGGAAAAAGCCTCTCAGATTGATTCTAGCCTTTGACCAAACATCACCAAGCCCACTAGACCATGGCACTGAGTCCAAAGTCCAGCTTTCCTTAAACACCTCTGGGGATGGTGACTCCACCACTTTCTTGAGCAGCTCACCAATACCTAATCACCCTTTCTATGAGTAAATCCCTCATAATGTCCAGCCCAAACCTCCTTTGATGCAGATTGAGGCTATGTCCTATCACTGGTTGCCTGGGAGAAGAGACCAACCCCCGGCTGGCCACAGCTTCCTTTCAGACAGTTTAGAGAGTGATAAGGTCTCCCGTGATGCTCCTTCTCTCCAGGCTGAACACCTCCAGCTCCCCCAGCTGCTCCTCACAGCACTTGTGCTCCAGACCCTTCCCCAGCTCCGTTGCCCTTCTCTGGACTCGCTCCAGCCCCTCCATGTCTTTCTTGCACTCAGGGGCCCAGAACTGGACACAGCACTCGAGGTGTGGCCTCAGCAGTGCCCAGGACAGGGGACAATCCCTGCCCTGCTCCTGCTGGCCACACCATGGCTGATCCAGGCCAGGATGCCATTGGCCTTCTTGGCCACCTGGGCACAGCCTGGCTCATGTGCAGCTGCTGTCACCAGCACCCCCAGGGCCTTTTCCCCTGGGCACTTTCCAGCCTCTCTGCCCCAGCCTGTGGCACTGCCTGGGGCTGTTGTGACCCAAGGGCAGGACCTGGCACTCGGCCTTGTTGAACCTCACCCCATTGGCCTCAGCCCATGGTCCAGCTTGTCCAGATCCCTCTGCAGAGCCTTCCTGCCTTCCAGCAAATCAACACTGCTGTCCAACACAGTGTCATCTGTATACAATCTGTCTCACTGACCAAGCTGACTTTAAAGGATCTGTACTTGTTTTAGAAAATTACACTGAAAGCTATTTTGGCCATGCTGTCATATCTTAAAAATTAGGTTTCTTTTTTTTAATTTTAGGGCTAGTTGCTGTTTCAATGTAACCCTCTCATCTTCTTGAACTATTTTCGTTGTAACTCTTCAAACTCTTAGATTCATTAAAGTTTGGTTATTAGAAAATAAAAGTTCTAAAATTATTGGGTGATCAAAGATAACAAAATACTGTAGTTAATATTCTGCCAGATACTTCTGTTGGAAAAGCAGAAATTTCTGTCATGTCTCATTGTTGCCAGTATTTCTGCAAAACATTTCAGAAAATAGTGCTGTCTAGTTAAATACATGTGAACAAAAGGTAAAGATTATTTTAGAGCAATGTAGAATAAATTTTAGGAGGCTTAGAAATGTGTCTTTCTGCTCTTACAGTGAAAAAGAGAGAACCACTAGATATAAGAAATTTTGATTATAGTGCTCGAAGTTGGACTGGTAAATCTCCAAAACAATTTTTGATTGACTGGTGCAGGAAGAATTTTCCCAAGAGCCCAAATCCTGCTTTTGAAAAAATTCCTGTTGGAAAATATTGGAAATGTAGGTATGTATTTCCTGTAACCTTTACATTTGCCTTTTGGTTCATTTGAAAATAAAATTCTGGTAAATTCTGTCTTGTTCATACAGATTTATATTAGAATAGTATGTTCAACCCAAACGTTTTTTAGTCCACTAGGGAGGTATTTTACTCCAGATAGCTCCGCAAAAGTGACATTTAGATTAGACAAAGTCACAAAAATTAGATCCTAGTGCGTGATCCCAAAAAGCAAGGATAAGATTTTTTGTGTACTGCTGAAGCAAACCTGTGCAATAGATTTAGACAGTTCATGTTTGGTGTTCTTATTCAAAGTAACATATTAAATCATAGATTTTAGTTTTATCAATACCGATACCCCTCTGGAAATTGTTTAAAACAAAGTGGGAGTTTAAAATTTGCATTAAAGCTACCATAAATTTGTAGTCAAAATAGTGCAGTATCTTATTTTTAAATTTCTTTTAGAACTCAAGTCTGTAATATAGTGTTGTAAAGTAGAATATTACCATGTATGAATAACGCAGACACAACATTGTAAATGAGCAATGTTTCTTGAAGGAACCAAGTAAAAGAACTTGTTTTCTTGCTTAAGGTAAAAACTACTAACATGGTGCCCCTGCTAAGAATATGGGAAATTTGGCCGCTGCTCTAACTGGTGTTTAACGGATAAACAGATGTTTGCATGTCAGTAGTCATTAAATGTCATCTTGATCTATCCTAAGTAGTTACAAGCACACAATTAGTCCTTCTTTCAAAGCACCTAACTTGAATGGTAATCTGTATGTATGTAATTATGTAAATAATTCTGCCTTGTAGAAAATGAAGATGTTTGTGAAGAGAAAATATCATGAATTCACTGCTGGAATCTTTGCTGAAAATTTTATTTTATATAGGTATTTTCTGTTTATATTCATAGCAAAAAATTGAGATAAATGCCTTTGAAATCTCTCTTCAAGGGTGAGGATTATCAAATCATCAGATGATGTAATGGCAATGTGTCCTACAATCGTAACAGAAGATAGTATGCAAGCACAACATCTAGCTGCTACTTTGGCACTCTACCATTTAACCAAAGGACAAGTAAGATTTTCACCAACATTACTGTTCTTTGCCTTGAATCTGCCTCTGCACTTTTTTGTTACAGTACTTACAGTTACGTTCAAAAAATAGTTTTGTGTAATACTTCCCATTAAGTTCTTTGCTTTTATTACAAGTTCACTTGTTTTTGTCTGATTGTGTATATGCTTTGCAGCATACAGAAAGGAAATTTTTTGGTAAAGCTATAGATTCAGTCTTGTATGAACTGCAAGCCAATTGAAAGTAAAAATGTATTGTTGGTATTTGTATTACTGCTTTCAAGGTTTCTGTGTTTAGAATGGCGTCCTACTGGTTTTTTGTCATATCTTTTGACATTTGAGTTTGTTTACACAAAATAGTGATACTAAATAGTACCTAATGTAATTTTTTTCTGCTTTTTGCACCTGAAGTCAGTTCATCAGTTGCTGCCTCCTACCTACCGAGACGTCTGGCTAGAATGGAGGGATATTGAAAAGAAAAAGGAAGAAGAAAGCAAGATAGAAACCAACAAGCCTCGTGATACCTTTATTGCTAGATTATTAAACAAGCTCAAACAACAGCAGCAGCTACAGTCTGAAAACCAACCAAAACTGTCTGAGGGTCCTGAAGATTCCTGGGAAAATTTAGTTTCTGATGACGACTTCAACAGTCTGTCCCTTGAGACCTCAGATACAGATAATTTGGAACCTTCAAGGATTTTATTTAAGAAGCTGCAAAGTTCCTCCAGATACCAGAGGCTTCTGAAAGAGAGACAGGAGTTACCTGTGTTTAAGCACAGATATTCGATTGTAGAAACTCTTAAAAAACATCGAGTAGTTGTGGTCGCTGGTGAAACCGGCAGTGGGAAGAGTACCCAGGTGCCCCATTTCTTGTTAGAAGACTTGTTGCTAGACGAAGGATCAAGAAAATGCAACATTGTTTGCACACAACCCCGAAGAATCTCAGCAGTGAGTCTGGCAACCAGGGTTTGTGAAGAGCTAGGCTGTGAATCTGGGCCAGGAGGAAAAGTAAGATGTGTCTGAATTCCTTTGCTTGTCTTGATCAAATACAGGGAGCTGGATTGTTGGCAAAAAGTGAAAACACTATTTCTTACACAACCAGACAATTAGATGTTATTCACTCTTGAAAAGAGCTTCGTGGTATGTTGGTTGTTTCTTTTTGTCTTTTCACCTGGAAACCTGTAGGCATCCATCCATATATGTTTTCTACAGTCTTTAGAGGCTGATGTGGAGCAACAGTGTTTCATGGTGGGACTGATCAAAGATTTGAGCAGATTGCATAGAGACCGTTGTGTCACTGTCACTAGAGATGGAGAAAAGTCCCCTGAATAAGGCTCTCATCAATTCATTCTGGCCTTCAGTGAGGCCCTGCTTTGAGAGAGGCTCTTTCCGACATAAGTTATTTTGCTATTTGAAGAAAGCCAAAGTCCTGTATTTGTTAGGGTAATTTGTGCAAAAATATTTTTGAGCCTGTCCGGTCCTGAAAAGAACTTTGATTTTACCAGCTCTATGCTTCTCTGGATAAACTTAGTGTATTTTTCCTTTCTTAGTAAAGGAAAGTACTTGTATGGAACTGTGGCAATCATTCACTGTACGACAAAATTAGCAACTTGTGCAGCATCTGAATCTAACACTTATTAAATTTCACTTAATTTTGAATATTGTTATCTTGTATATTATTTTAAGTTATTCCTATATTTTTAATGTTTTGTTTTAAGAATTCCCTGTGTGGATACCAAATTCGTATGGAATCGAGAACGGGAGAAGCCACCAGACTACTGTACTGTACAACAGGTGTCCTGCTTCGGAAACTTCAAGAAGATGGTCTTCTTTCAAGTATATCTCATGTCATTGTAGATGAGGTTATCAGCTCTTTACTATTCTGCAGAAATTACAGTTACTCTGGGCCTTGACCTGTATTAAATTCTTGCTATAGATGTATTTTTCTAATTCTAGGTACATGAAAGAAGTGTCCAGTCTGATTTCTTGCTAGTTATTCTGAAAGAGATCTTGCATAAGCGTTCAGACCTGCATCTGATTTTAATGAGCGCCACTGTGGACAGTGAGAAGTTTTCCAGCTATTTTTCACACTGTCCCATTTTAAGGATCTCAGGGAGGAGCTACCCAGTTGAGGTAAGTAGAAGTTTATTTTGATTATGCAAGACACTTCATATGCAGTGTTTGCCTGGTTAGTAGCTGGGCAATATACGTATATCACTTTCTTTTAAACCAAAAATACAAATCTTAACATAAGTTTTTCAAGTTTCTAGTCTTTTTGCTTTTATGAAAATGTAGAATAGCTTTAGGGCTTTGAAGTACACAGTTGCTTTATTTTTTTCTGATGGATTTATTGATTACAGTCAGTCCATCAGTGACGCTTTGATTTTCCTCTGTTCTACCTAGGTAGAAAGGAAAGCATTAATGAATTCCTCCCACCCCATGTGTAATTTTGTCATTACACTCTTACGTGTCTTATACGTGCTATATAGGTTGTGGTAAGGGTTATGTTAGTGATCAGGTGGAGAAGTCCTTTAATAAATTCATAGCAGCTCTAAGGTTAGGTTTTCAAAACCCGCAAGAGTTTAAGTTGAGATTTCCAAGATTTATTGCAACATTAAAGCATGCCCTGTTCAACTTTGTTATGTATGCTTTGAAAAGTCAAAAAGGTTGCTGATTAGTTTCTGACACACTTTGTGTTTCTTCTGTGAATTTTCACTAAAGATTTTCCATGTTGAAGATGTAATTGAAGCAACTGGCTATGTTCTGGAGAAAGACTCAGAATACTGTCAGAAGTTCTTGGAGGAGGAGGAGGAAGTAACAATAAATATTACTGGTAAAGGAGGAAACACTACAAAGCACCAGGTAAAATAGGCATTTTTAGTTTTGGCTTGGAAATTTTGGGGTTTTTATTATTTAATCATTTTGATTCCTTTGAATTAAATGTGATTGGATTGTAGAATATCAAATATTCTTTCAGTTTATGAAAGACAGACGCAATGGGACTCCTACAGATGTTTATGAATGCTGGACCCTTTTGATTGGTTCTCCAACTCCTGTCTTGATTTTGCTGTATTTGACATACAGCATTTGAATCTTGTAGATTCCCAGCTCTGGATCTATAAGCAGCAGCAGGGGAAGCATTTAATTTCTTTTTCCCAAAGAATTCTATGTAGTGAACCTAACAACAGAAGAGGCAAGGCCTTAATCTTCTTAGCTGAAAACCTCCCAAGATCCTCCAACGTGGCATGCCAAATGAGATGATTTACATGAGATTGTTGTATAGTGCTGTTTTGTTTAACAAGCTATGGTTAATCCTTAGGTACTCTGCTGTGACAGCTCTATGTGCTTTTGGATCAAAACTTGAAGGGGAGGTTCTGTCAATGCTGTCTGATTTAGGCAGCTTAGGCCTTTCATCTAGACTATGTATTTTGGGAAGATACGTGTCTGCTCCAACTTGCTTTGCAAAACTTCTGCAAGTTTAGCTTGTTGTGATCAAACACTGATACATATGTTAAAAAATACTCTTGTGTCCTCTGCTAATTATTTTCCTTCAGAAGGACATGTGGTGTCAAGCTTCCTTTAGTGTATTGATTAACAATGAAATAGTTTACGATAGTGCTATATAGTACAGAAACTGTGCTATGTGTGTAAGATGTCTAGAAACAATTCAAATGTATGTCTCTCCTGCTGACTCAATTTTTTCTGTTCCAAAACACTGCAGGAGCTGCCACCTAGTTCATTCATTATTTTCATTGCCACTATTAGTTTAGAAGGGTGAGATGAGGGAGAGGGAAAAGGTGGAACTAGTTTTTTACACCCCAAAATAGGAGTTTTGAAAGAGGAGTAGTCATCCTGTTATCCCATTTTGAGCTGAATGCGAGGTATGGACTTGGGGCCTGTTTACTTC
Source organism: Origma solitaria (assembly GCA_013397895.1). Taxonomy (NCBI): domain Eukaryota; kingdom Metazoa; phylum Chordata; class Aves; order Passeriformes; family Acanthizidae; genus Origma; species Origma solitaria. The sequence goes on along the minus strand of VZRL01002705.1, from coordinate 8,438 downwards.
TTGGACACACTTTAATTTTTACATTTTTTTATTCTGGAGTGTCATTTAACAGTTGCAGATACCTATACACATTATGTAGATGGCTGTGATTTAATCTAACTCTCACGGGTTTTGATGAGAAGTTAGTTCAATTTGTCTTATCCCAGTCTTGGTTTCAGGTAAATGGCAAATTAAGCTGCTCTCTTACCTTCTTCTAAAATACTAAGAACATTATTTTTTTTTTTTTTTCATTTTTCTTACTCTTTTTTTTTAGGAGTATGTCCCAGTACAGTCTGGATCTGGTATCGATTTGGCTCCTTACTACACGAAGTATAGCAGTCGTACACAGCAGGCTATCTTATATATGAACCCTTACAAGATCAACCTTGAACTCATTTTGGAATTGCTTGCATATTTAGGTACAGTCCATTTCTTAAGAAGTTTATGTACTTGGGGTTGTCCATTGGACCTGTTTCCCAGTACTTTCTACTGATAATGAAGTACTTGACTTCATGCTTACATAAAACATCCTAAAAAGCATTAACCATGGGGCCTAGCGTTAGTTCCTGTTGTTATGTGAAACTGCTTGCAGTGCATGTTTGTTTTAACTATATGTCTATACTGTAATTTTGCAGATAGAAGTCCCCAGTTCAAGAACATTGAAGGTGCTGTGCTGATCTTTTTACCAGGCCTTGCCCATATCCAACAGCTGTATGATCTCATTTCAACTGACAAAAGATTTAACGTGCGTGACAGGTAATGCAGATACTTTCTGTTAAGTTAATACTCTAAGCTGTAACCCAACAAACATATTCATTAGGGTTTGCTATTCTTGAAAAGGGAAACTGAGAGTTTTACCTCTGAGCTAATTGTGCTACAAATGTTCTTTTACTACAATACAAATGTACTTTTACTACTATAGTCCAAAAGTTATAGAAGCAAAAATGACAAATACTTATGAATGGTATTGTCTTGGATTAGAGACAAATATCCTAAGTGGAAAGCACTCCGAGCAGGTGCCTCCCCCACAGCAGAGGCCTCTGGCACCCCTCCCCCCACAACACAGAATATCTCAGCCTAAGGTGGGAAGAACTGTTTAATTAACAGACCACACAGTGGAAAGGGAAAAGGGGAAAAGGGGTCAGAAAACCTGAACAAACAGCTGATGAACTTAGTGTCCTTTTCCTCAGGCGTAGCTTCCCCTTTCTGGGGGGCCCTGAAGGGGCTAGGCGAAGTTCCTCCGGTGGCTCCCTGGACAACCCTCACCCGCTGTCCCCCGGGGCTCCTCAGGTTCTCGGATGAGAAAGCAAGCCGAAGAAAAGGGTCCAAAATGATGAAAAACAATCCCAGGGAGGAAAAAAAAAAACAACCCAAGCAGCAGCCACACCAGCAGCACCAGCCACCACCAACAGCAACTGACTGAGCAGGGAAAAAAAAAAAAAACAGTGTCCCTTCCTTCTGACTCCCCTGTAGGAGAGCCGGGGAAAGTTTCAAAACATCCCGCGCTGGCGGCAGAGCTCCCAGCTGTGGGACACAGTTAAAGCTACAGGACCATATTTCTGGTCAAGCATACAAAACGATAGGGAATACAAGATATCATTATGCCACCCCAGGACAGGTATGATAGATTTTTAAAATTACTTTCTATTTAACTCTTCAACAAATTTACGTAATCAAAACCACTTGACTACTTCTTTTCCACTTCTTAGGGTATGGAAGCTGCCATACCTGGGATACAGATTTCTGTGGCTTACTGTTTACATGGAAGTGACTACTTCCTGAGAAGAGCTCCAGAGCATCTGGATCTACCAAGAGAAATGGCCTAGGGTTGTAGTGACAGATAATTTCAAAATTTATTTTTTGGGTAAACGAAAATTAGCAACACAATTGCATAAAAAGAACAATTGCAGTCAAATGCTAAATATTTGTTGATGGACTGAGATGTAAAGGTCTGGAAGAGAGCAAAAGTCACAGTCTCTGTGGCCGTCTCATCTCTGGAGGCCTTTATTACTCAAACTTAAAGTTGCATGTGTTTGTAATGGTGCTTGTCTTGAAAGCACAATTTAAAGAACTTGGGCTCATGGACACCTATCTCCCTTTATTGCTAGGGTATTAATGTAAAGTAACTAGAAGTTCTGCAGTAGTGGAGTTTTTCCTAGATTTTTACTGAATGGGAGAACATCCTTATGAACCAATTATGTTATTTTTTTCTAGATATTGTAATAAAGCAGTGAAGCAGACTTTCATACCTAATCATACAAAGTTTTACTCTTTCAATTGTCTATTCTAATTGCTGTCTCCAAACTGTGGTCATTATGCTGGTGTTCTTTTTTTACTCTATTTTATTGGATAAGTGTATATTTATTACTCTAATTTCTTTTTCTAGGCACAGATTGATAGCTTTGCATTCTGTTCTTTCAACTCAAGATCAAGCAGCTGCATTTACATTACCTCCTCCTGGTGTTAGAAAGGTAATATTTAGAAAGTTCACGACTGAAAAGAGAATTTTTCTGTGGGTTCAACTCTGAATTGTTATAAAATGTAGTCATACAGTATTACACAACAACCAGTGTTCCTGGAATTTCCTCTCTGCAAAGAAACAATTCTAATTTGGTGGTCAGTAATGGGTAGATGCTAATATGCTGTGAAAATCTTGACAGTAATTGGACAAATTTTTAAACTGAATATTTTTCTGTGAACTTCCTTGTTGCTCTCCTGTATTTTAACTATAGTTAACTAGTAGCTAAGGCTTTTATCTAGGAAGTATACTATTTTATTTACTGCCAAACTATTTAATTAAATGTTGATCAACTTTGGGAGATATTAGCCAGTAGTTTTGATGGATTATAAAACAAAATGTGAATGTGAAATTCTTTCTTAATTTTTAATTTCTCTCATAGGGGAAAATTAGACCATTTTCCACGTCATGTAGCTTTTAATAATTTGTGAGATTATTTGTCAGAAATTCTCTGGATAAAAAATTTTAACCAGACTTACTCCATAATACTGATTTAAAGGATGAAAACTTAGACATTCCAGTTCTTCTGTTCATGTTATGTTACTTTTTCTAGATTGTTTTGGCAACCAATATAGCAGAGACGGGTATTACAATACCAGATGTTGTCTTTGTAATTGATTCTGGGAGAACAAAAGAAAATAGGTGAGAACTTGATTTTCATCAATCATACTGTGGTTGCTGTAAATATTTGGAGGATAGAACTGCAATAATTTTGTAGTATCTGTATTAAACTAGAGTTCTGGATGTGGAAATGTGCAGAAATGTGCTGAGCTCATTTAACAGCTTGCAGTTTTAGGAATGTGTTTGGGATGTATCTTTGGAGTTTCAGGTGGTGTGAAGAACAAGGGAAGTTGTTCATAGATATGGATAGTTGTGATTAAGAACTGTTCTTAAAATGAAAAAAAATCTTTTCTACTATCTCAGTTTTTAGAAGTTATTTTTTGTTCACTTCCAATGTGGAAAGCTCTAAACAATGTGTTAGAATGATTCTGAATTGCCAAGGAGATGAAATAATAGAGCTTTTATTTTCAATTTTTACGCTTTAAATGGGTGAAATGTATTTAAGGCTCTATAATATACAGCTCCTCCCAGATATGCTTAGTTTTCAAAGCTAAATGTATTTTCAAATAATTGCTGGTGTTTCATATTGTTGGTATGCTTGTGTTCACATTACATATGCACGACCATTTTAATTCTGAAATCTGAACCAATATTTCCTTTATAACTTTTAAGGTATCATGAAAGCGGTCAGATGAGTTCCCTGGAAGAGACCTTTGTTAGTAAAGCTAGTGCTCTGCAGCGGCAAGGAAGAGCTGGGCGTGTTAGGGATGGGTTCTGCTTCCGAATGTACACAAGAGACAGGTATCGTAAGGATTTTGTAATTTAGCAGGATTTTGTAAATCACATAACTATTGTTGTTGGGTTTTTTTCTGTGCAAAACCAAGAATTCGTGTTGAAATTCAGTTTAATTACCACAAACCAGAAAGGTTAAACTGGAAAGAAACTCAACCAAAACCAGAATTTGAATATCATCTGTATAAAGTGTTACGGTAATTTCTCACATTTTTTAAAATAGTTAATTTTATTCTTAATATCTCTATAATGTGTTTTTAAAAAAATATTCATAGCTAAAGGAAAAATGCAAGCACTAAGGAATTGTAGAACATCAGTTTTTAACAACACCTGCTTGCCTCACATCAAATGTGTGCAAACCTTACCTCCTGACCCTTGAATTTTTTATCAGGCAAATCTGTAGGTTTCTGAAGAGGGATCTCTGTGGATAAGAGATGGAGGCACTGCAGAATTAGTTTTTGTTACTGCAGAGGAATAACCTTTTTCCTGCTTCTCTGAAAGGCTGAAGCAACTTACAGCTGAGAAACAATTAAGGTTAAAGTCTTTTGATATAACCAATGAAGTGTGCCTATTAGTCACATACAAGGCATTCAGTTTGAAAGCTATGCATTTTGCACACTTGTTTTGAAAAGTGGGGTTTCCTGCCTTTCCCTCTCTGACTAAAACTCTTGTTTTCCAAGCTATAACATATGCCTTACTTCAAAGTATGAATGGCTTACCCATGCTACTCCCCACCTTGCCCTTCAAGAGAAAAAGTGCAAAAGAATGACCATGTGAAACCCAGATTTACAAGTTTAATTCAGAGATTTAGTTGGATATTTGTGTTTCTGTGTTTTTATGATGTTGCAGATTTGAAAGTTTCATGGAATATTCTGTTCCAGAAATACTGCGTGTGCCTTTGGAGGAATTATGCCTTCATATTATGGTATGGTTTTTGATTTTACAATTACTAACCTTGTGTGGTGGGTCGACCTTGGCTGGACACTGGGTGGCCCCAAAACTCCTCTATTACTATCCTCCTCAACTGGATGGGAAAGAAACTATAATGAAAGGCTCATAGCTAGAGATAAAGACATGGAGAGATGACTCAACAATTACTGTCCCAGGTGAAACAGACTTGATTTGTGGAAATTAATTGAATTTATGACCAGTCAAGTTGGAGTAGGTTAATGAGAAGTGAAAACCAAATCCTAAACACACCTTCCATGCACCCGTCCCACTTTCCTGGGCATAAGTTTATTTCCAATTCCCTATCTTCTACCCTTCATCAGAGCAGGGAGATAGGGAATTGGCAGTTTTGGTCAGTTTATCGCACATTGTTTCTACTGCTGCTTCTTCCTCTAAGGGAGGGAGAACTCCTTCCCCTGTTCCAGCCTGGGGTCCCTCCTGTGGGAGACAGTCCTTTCCAAACTTCTGCAGTGTGAATCCTTCCCTCAGTTTGCAGTTCTTCCCGAACTGCTCCAGCTTAGGTCCCCCTCAGGGTCGTAAGTCCTGCCAGCAAACTTGCTGCAATGTGGGTTCATCTCCTCATGGGGCCACAGGTCCTGCCAGGAGCCTGCTCCGGTGTGGGCTCTCCACAGCATCACAGCCTCCTTCAGGGATAGATCCACATACTTGGGTGTGGGCTCCACCATGGACCTCCATGAGCTGTGGGGGGACAACCTTCCTCACCGTAGGCTGCAGCAGCTGGAGAACCTCCTCCCCTTCCTTCTTCACTGATCTTGGTGTCTTCAGCATTGTTCTTACCCACTCTTCTCTGGCTGCAGTTTGTTTCTGTGCAATAATTTGTCCTGGAAGCTTGACCACGATTAGTGATTGGCCAGCAGTGGGTCTGTCCTGGAGCTGCCTGTCATTGGCTCTCCTGGACATGGGACAAACTGTTCTCAGTTTCTCACGAATCGCCCAAGTAGCCTCTGCTACCTAAACCTGCCCAAGCCCAATACACCTTGTTAACTAAAAATACTGTGCATGCCTTTGGAAGAACTACACCTTCATACTGTTGGTTGTTTTGGAATTACTGACCTTAGTAGCTAAAAAGATTGCTAATGTAATTACTCAGTGGGGTTCTCTTGACAGCTCAGGGATAACTCAGCACTTGACAGCTGGAAAATCTAAGCATGCTGTTCAGTGTACTGTGTATAGTGTACTATGTGATTCCAGTTTGCCTCACAGTGGCAATTCAAACTTTCTTAAATAGCATTCTAATTGATTTCTGGTTACAGGAGCAATTCCATTACCTCTCACTGTGTCTCAACTGAGTAGGATGTGCGTGGGAAAACTAGCATTCTAGCAAATTAGTGCTAGGTTGAACTGCATCCCATCAGGTTTGAGAGTTCTCCTGCTCATCAGTGATCGTTGGTAACACACTTCTCTGAACAGTTGCCCATGCCATTGAAACCTTTCCAAACAATAGAGTTTGGTTAACCTAATATGGGGCACATCAGCCTTCTGGGAAGCAAGATGCATATTTAGAGGGGAGGCAATATGAACTTTTGATGCAAGAACAGCTTTCCAGTTTACTCTGTAGCTATTAGAAAACTTCTTTATAATATATTTTTGTATTGAAATATATACCACTCTACTCCACAGAAATGCAGTCTTGGCTCTCCTGAAGATTTTCTTTCCAGAGCATTAGACCCGCCACAGCAGCAAGTAATTGGTAATGCAATGAACCTGTTGAGGAAGATTGGGGCTTGTCAGTTAAATGAGCCCAAGCTGACTCCACTGGGCCAGCACCTGGCAGCCCTTCCTGTTAATGTAAAGATTGGGAAAATGCTTATATTTGGTGCTATATTTGGCTGCTTGGATCCTGTGGTGAGTAAAAAAATTATCTTTTAAAAAGTGTAGCAATTGTTAACTCTTTGCAATTAATTCGATTTCTTGTAATGTGGTATTTTGAAGTGGTGGTGAAAGAAGTTAAAATGTTTATTGTAAGGTGAGAGCACTCAGGCATCATGAAGGGGAATAATATATGTGTTTTTCTAGTTGAACTCAATTATCTTAAATGTCTTTTCCAATTTAAAATGGTTCTGTGATTCTAAACTCCTAGGTACTCATCACAGTGGGTAATCGGGCTTGGTCTTCAGTTCCATCCATGGTGATCTGAGGGAATCTGACGTTTAAAGAAAATGTCTTCTTACATGTGGGTTGGGGAGCCTGGATTAACCCACAGTTTGTGGCCAATAACATGTTGATTTAAAGTTATTGCTAGTTAATTGATTGGTGATTTATTATATAAAGACTGTGGCATAGTTTACATTTTCACCTAATCCATTTAATTCACTGCAAATTAGGAGGAAATATGATTATGTTAGTTCCTGGAAAGTAAAAGTTAAAATTCTTGGTATCTCCTGTTAATGTGGTATAACCTAAAGCAGTTGATTAATCTGACATTCATTGCTGTGTTCTTTGGCAAAACATTACATGTGAGTATTGAAATATAATGTCTTTTATCAGTGTATATAAGGCACAGTGTAAAAGCAGTGGCTTTAATGTAAGCAAGTGTTGAATTCTCTGTAGGAAATTCTTACGGTGCTACGCTTTCCTTGAGACATAGTAGAAGATAAACTGTAATTAAATATTATATACTCCCTATAGAGTAGAAGAGCAAGGGATTCTCAGGTGCAAGAAATCAGGCAGGGAAGACATATATGGGCATGAGTGGAGACCTGCTGGTCCAACTCAAGGGGAACAAGCAAATGCATAAGCAGTGTGGAAGCAAGGACAGGTGTCCAGGAAAGAGTATAGGGATGCAGTCGAGTTGTATAGGGATGGGGTGAGGAAAGCCAAGGCAGAGATGGAGCTGAACATGGCAAGGGACACAAAGAACAAGAAGGGGTTATACTGGTATGTCAGCCAGAAAAGGAAGGTCCAAGAAAATGTATCCTAGCTGATGAACTGGTAACAACAGATGAGGAGAAGGCTGACTTAATGTTTTTGCCACAGTCATCAATGGCAGCCTTTCTTTCCACAGTTCTTGAGTGGGTGGACTGCAAGGTGGGGCTGCAAAGGGCTTCCCCTCTAGGAGAAATTCATGTTTATGACTACCTGAGGAACTTGAGTGTATGTAAGTCTAAGGGGGCAATGAGAAGCATCACAGAGTAGTGAGGGAATTGACTGTAGTTGCCATTACACTTGCCGTGATATTCAAAAAGTTACGGAACCAGGTTGAAATCCCAGGTGACTGGAAAAGATTATACCCGTCTTTTTTTTAAAAGAAGTAGAAAAGAGGGCCCTGGGAGCTACTAACCAGTTAACTTCAAGTCAGTACCTGGGAAGATCATGGATTAGATCCTCCTAGAAATATGCTGAGGCTCTTGGAAGACAGGGGGGTGATTCAAGACACCAGCATGGCTTCACCAAGGGCAAGTCCTGCCTGACCAACCCAGTGGCCTTCTGTGGTGGAGTGATTCCGGTGGACAAGGTAAAGGCTGCAGATTTGTTTATCTGGACTTCTGTAAAGCCTTTAACATGGTCCCCCACAACATTCTTCTCTCTAAATTGAAGAAAGATGGATTCAGTGGGTGAACTATTAGATGGATAAGAAAGTGGTGCTACAGTCCTATCCAGACTATGGTTAATGATTCAG
>VZRL01002704.1:167884-185833 GCA_013397895.1 Origma solitaria | reverse complement strand
TTTTTATATATATATATATATATAAGTTGATCACTGGAGGTGTTTGAAAGGAGTTCCTGGAGGCCATAAATTTTCTTTTTCCACTGGTTTGGAATAACACTGAAGATTTCCAGGCTACTTTCTCTGATTTCCAAGGATTGTGGTAGACTCAGCCTCAAAATTCCAGGGCTGCCACATCCCCACCTTTCTTCTCATTCCTTCTCATCCCTCCCTAAATTCCGCCACATTTTAGGGATAAAACAGGCCTCAGAACCATCAAATTCTTGCTCAGTGAGGAAGAATTGCCAAAGCTGAAATTTGGAATCCTGGCTGCGTATTCCACGTATTTGAAAGGGAAGCTGTGGGTATTGAGTTTGATAAAGAAAAGGATGGAACATTATTTAGAATTTTTAACGCATCCGGATGAAACGCGCTCTGACATTTCCTTCACTGAACTCACTGGTTTCATATTCAGCAATCTCCCCTTCATTATGTTAAATGCCTTTGAAAGAGTAACCAGAGCAGTATTCAGGGAAGAGCCACGGGATAAGGAATGGCTTCTTCCCCATAAAAATGCAAATTAGCCCTCGGGAAGTGGAGGTCTGGCTCGTTTGTGTAGAAAATAAAACTGGGTTTCAAACAGAGCTTGGAGGAGCTTGAGAACACCACGATGTTCAGGGACATTTCTCAGCCCTTTCCTGAATTTTCTTTTTTTTTTTTTTAACCCTGGATCCCCCCCAGAACTCGATGGACAAGGCTCTGGTGTCCCAATAACTCCCTGCTTTTCCAGGACCTTCATCCACAGTGCATTGCCATGGAAAAGAAAGGATTTTTTGGTGTCTCTATCATCCAAAAGTATTTGTACCTCCACATGGATTGGCTGTTTGTCCTTGGATGCGATTGTCATTTCTGGAATGTGTGTAGCCATTCCTGCAGGAAGGTGAGAAGAAGATCCAGTGTTGCGAAAACCAGACAATTTCCCAAGGGAAATTTCACCTGGGAAACTCATGGCTCTGAAGGGCCGACACCAAAAAAGCTCCAAGCAGTTTTCCAGGGCTTTCCTTGGAAGCTGTGCTGGCACTGGAAGTGTCCAAGGCCAGGTTGGAGCAACCTGGGACAGTGGAAGGTGTCCCTGCCCATGGCAGGGATGGACTGGGATGAGCTTTAATGTTCCTCCAACCCAGACCATTCCACGATTCCGTGAAAACAGAGAACATCAGCGTGACACAGTTGTCCATTTCTGCCAAAATGAGATTTTTCCATTGATTGGGGGTGATTTGCTTGTGGCAGATGTTCTTCCCTGCAGGAGCCTAGGGTTTCCATGGAAGAGGAGTTGAGTTCATTTCAAATCCTTGCGGTGCTCCAGAGGTTTCCCGCAGGGATGGGATGTGGCTGCTCTGGGATGTGTGTGAGGAACTCGGAATGTTTTGGTGCTGCTGAGGGGGCTTGAGGCTGTGGAATAGGGCACTGGATCAAATCCAGCATCCTATGGAAATAACCACAGGATGAAATCCCACGTAGCTGCAGCTTCACTCATTTTCCTCATTCCTACTCTCTTACTTCTTTTTTTTTTTTCCAGTGGAATTTCTACTTCTAATGCTCAGTCCATGGCCTATTCCCATGGGATTCTCCCTTCATGGTGTGACCATGTCCCCATCCCCATCTGCTCCAGGGAAACTTTCCCAGGGAACAGCGAACCTCCACTTTTTTTGGAGTTTTCCTGCAGAGAAGCCATTGCCATTGTTAATTTGTGGACTATGGATATTTCCATTTCCATACACGGTGCCATTGACATGGCGAGGTGGAAGGTGTCTCCTTTGTCTAGTGGAAGGAATTCCATGGAATGAGATGACTTTAAGGTCCCTTCAACCCAAACCATTCCAGGATTCCACAAATAGCATCACTACTAGTATCTGCTCCCTAGGATGTTCCCAACACTAGAAGAGGCAAGACAAAGGCACTAAAAGGAAATATTTTCCTGGGAAAATATAAAGGAAATATTTTCCCGGGATGGAGGTGCCGGTGCCTCACTGAACCTGGCTTGTGTTCGCCCAGGACACCAAAGGCTCACACCGAGTCCAGGTCACCTCCACACCAGGCTTGGTCCCAGGAATTGCAGCTGCAAGGCATGCTCAATGTCACTTCATTGGAAAAACCTTTGGATCATCTCTCGGGGCTGCTGGCAGGAAATCAGCGATGATGGAATTCCATAAAAACTGCTCCTGCTGCTAGGGGAAATTGGATTACCAATGGGAGAGACCCGGGCAGGTCTGGCAGCCTCAGTCCTACAGATCCCACTGTCAGATTTATCCATGGTGTGGACAGGCCCACCCTTCCCATGCTGCTTCCCATTTTCTGCCTTTATTGCCATTTTTGGTGCAATTTCTGATATCCAACGTCCTATTCCAGGATTTCTCTCCAGTTTAACGCCCACCCTTTTTGTTCCTGCTTGTTTGTGCTCGGGCTCAGGCAGTCCCCACGCCAAGGTGGCTGCCACAGTAATTGTCTGGGCTGCATTCCAGCTTTGGATCATATTTCTGGAAGCACTTTCGGAATCACAATATCCCCCGAGGAGTTTCACGGTGACTTCACGGCCTCTTTGTGCCCGGGCTTTTGAGGGTGATCCTGTCTCAGGAGCTGGGCTTGGCTCGTGCTGATTCCCTGTGCAATTCCATGGATCTGGGATCCTCTGGGAGAGGGTGGGTGGCTCCCAGGGAGCAATTTCATGCTGCTGCTGTTGGAATTGTTCTTGCAGAGGAGGCCACCAGGATGATCCGAGGGATGGAGCAGCTGGGAGAGTTGGGATTGTTCAGCCTGGAGAGGAAAAGCTTTGGGGTGACCTCATTTGGGCCTTCCAGGACCTGAAGGAGCTGAAAGAAACGTGGAGAGCAACTATTGCCAAGGGTCTGGAGTGCCTGGACAAGGGGGAATGGCTTCCCACTGCCAGAGGGCAGGGAGAGATGGGATATTGGGAATTAGGAATTCTGAATTTTTTTCGTCAGATGGTGCTGAGGTATTGAAACAGCTTTCCCAGAGAAGCTGTGGCTGTCCCATCCCTGGAATTGTCCCAGGCTGGGTTGGATAAGGCTTGGAACAACCTGGGACACTGGAGGTGACCTGGGACAGGAGGAGTGCCCAGGAGGGTGTCCAGAGTGAAAATGTCCAAATTTCTGAAATTTATGATGTAGAATATGAAAATCCTTCCATGCTGTCAGCCGGGATCCATCTGGAGCCTTCTATTTCCAGACTTGTTTTGTTCCAGTCTTTGCTTTTCATCAATGACAGGTGAAAAACGTCCTTTTTTTTTTTTTTTTTTTTTTTTTTTTTTTTTTTGGATGTTCTTGAGATCCAGGCATGTCACCGAACTGCCCACAGCTCGTTTGACTTTCATCCGCAAGGAAACGGCACAGCAAGTCCTTGATCCATTATTCCAGTGCTTTTTCATTCTGCTGCTTGGTTTGATGCCATTTCCAGACCTTTCCGAGCACAATAAGTCACCAAAAGCCGAAATGCTCAGCAGGTTCCCGTGGCTGTTATCCCAGCAGATAAAACTGAAGTGTTCCGGAAGGTTGGGCTGGCTCTGTTTTTCCTTACAAAATCAGGGCTGTTCCCTAAATATTTATTTAATCCTGCTGCTCCATCTTTCATTGTCTTCACATCCATGGAAATAAACGGCACAGCCCCAGAGGGAGAGCAGCCCCTCAGAGGTGTAGCAAACTCAGAGGAAAATCTGTTTATTCCACATTGAATTATGGAATGCCCTGAGCTGGAAGAGATCCAGAGGCTGATCCCAGAAGGAGTAAATCCATATAAAAATGGTCCTGTTCCCTCGTGTTGTACCTGAGTGTTGGCTGCGATTTTCTGATATTCGTGGAGATTTGCAGAAGCTCACGGGCAAGTCAGGCAGGAGCACGGCAAGAGGGCGAAAGAGCAAACTTTATTTACCAAACTTTTTTTATATATGCATTAATAATCTAACAACTATTGGTCGGCAATTTTCCACCCCCCCAAGATGATTGGCTACAGCCCTACAGCACCCAGTACCAAAACACAGAGACTAGAAAAGCACAAAAATGCAACTTATCTCTATTCTCCATGAGAAGGAAGAGAAAGACTTTTAAAACAGTGCATCTACACCTGAGTGTTTGTCCAGGTCAGCAGCTCTGTAGTTTTACCACAGGAAGGAGAAAAATCTCCGATGGTGAAGAATTCCACGGAAAAGAATTCCCAATTTATTGGCGCAGGGAGTGAGGTTGTGCCAGGGACACCCCCTGGGACAAAGGGAAGGTTTGTGAGGAAACAGAGCCTTGAAGAGTTCATAGATCCTGAAAAAACTGCTGGAAACTCCCTCCAGGCACATCAAAGGTGGAATTAATCAATGGAATTCCAGAGCTGAACGTGCATCCATCCCCTCTCCCAGATCATCCATAAAGATGTTGGACAGGACTGGCCCCAATGCTGAGCCTCGGGAGCGACCCCCAGCTGGATTTGACTCCATTCCCCCCAGTTGCCTGGATTTTATCCACTCATTCAAGGCAGGAGCAGACAGTTTCTCCAGGAGGATTCTGTGGGAAATTCTGTGGGAATTCTTTATGAAGTCCAGGTGGACACATCCACGGCTTCTCCCTCATCCGCTGAGCAGGTCCTGCTGACACAGAAGTAGATCAGGTTGAGCAGGCAGGACCTGCCTTTCCCAAGCCCAGACTTCCTGGGACTGATCCCGTGGTTTTCCTGGCATCCAGGATGATCTGCTCTGTGACTTTCCCTGGCATCGAGCTGAGGCTGACAGGCCTGGAGTTCCCTGAATCCTCCTTCCAGCCCTGCTGGTGATCCTGCAGCCACCTGGGACCTCCCCAGGGACCGCAGGAAAATGGTGGGGAGTGCACCATGAGCACTTCCCTCTGGGGGATCCCATCCATTCCCATAAACCTGTGTGCAGATCCCAGAGCATTCCCTCTTGGATTTGGGGGCTTCATCCTGCTCCCCATCCCATTTTTCCGGCTCAAATACCTGGAAAACAAATGGTCTTGCTATTAAAGACTGAGGCAAAGAAGGACCTCAGCCTTTTCCTCATCCTTTGTCCCCACGTTTCCTGTTTTATCCAGTGGAAGTTCTCCATAACACCACGTTCTCCACGTCCTCCACGTTCTCCATGTTCTCATGTTCTCCATATCTTCATGTTCTCCATGTTCTCCACGTTCTCCACGTTCTCCACGTTCTCCACGTTCTCCACGTTCTCCACGTTCTCCACGTTCTCCACGTTCTCCACGTTCTCCACGTTCTCCACGTTCTCCACGTTCTCCACGTTCTCCACGTTCTCCACGTTCTCCACGTTCTCCACGTTCTCCACGTTCTCCACGTTCTCCACGTTCTCCACGTTCTCCACGTTCTCCACGTTCTCCACGTTCTCCACGTTCTCCACGTTCTCCACGTTCTCCACGTTCTCCACGTTCTCCACGTTCTCCACGTTCTCCACGTTCTCCACGTTCTCCACGTTCTCCACGTTCTCCACGTTCTCCACGTTCTCCACGTTCTCCACGTTCTCCACGTTCTCCACGTTCTCCACGTTCTCCACGTTCTCCACGTTCTCCACGTTCTCCACGTTCTCCACGTTCTCCACGTTCTCCACGTTCTCCACGTTCTCCACGTTCTCCACGTTCTCCACGTTCTCCACGTTCTCCACGTTCTCCACGTTCTCCACGTTCTCCACGTTCTCCACGTTCTCCACGTTCTCCACGTTCTCCACGTTCTCCACGTTCTCCACGTTCTCCACGTTCTCCACGTTCTCCACGTTCTCCACGTTCTCCACGTTCTCCACGTTCTCCACGTTCTCCACATTCTCCACATTCTCCACATGCTCCACGTTCTCCATGTTCTCCATATCTCCATGTTCTCCAGGTTCTCCATGTTCTCATGTTCTCCATATCTACCTGTTCTCCATGTTCTCCATGTTCTCCATGACTTTTCTGTCACTGCCGTTGTATTTCCAGAACCATTTTTCTTGTCAGCCACATGAAGTTCTAGCTCGGCCCGAGAAGAAAGATGATCCCATCCTGTCGACTTTCTCCGAGGTGCCTTGAACGAAATAACTGAGCGGGAAAATCTCTTGGGCCTCAATTTCTCTAAATGTTAAAATTGGAATGGAAATGGTCCAACACCTGGAGCAAAAACCTTATGGAATGTCAGGGTTGTCGTGGCTTTAAACACACAGAGTTGGAATTTCAGTCAGCCGTGGAAATCGTTGCTTTACACAGACCCACACAGAGAGATGTACACACAGGGTGCTTGGTTTTGTTTTTTGTTTTTTGGTTTTTTTTTTTTTGTTTGTTTGTTTGTTTGTTTGTTTGTTTGTTTGTTTGTTTGTTTGTTTGTTTGTTTGTTTGTTTGTTTGTTTGTTTGTTTGTTTGTTTGTTTGTTTGTTTGTTTGTTTGTTTGTTTGTTTGTTTGTTTGTTTGTTTGTTTGTTTGTTTGTTTGTTTGTTTGTTTGTTTGTTTGTTTGTTTGTTTGTTTGTTTGTTTGTTTGTTTGTTTGTTTGTTTGTTTGTTTGTTTGTTTGTTTGTTTGGGTTTTTTTGAGGGGAAAAAATAACAAACTTTCTCCTCCAAGGGGATCGCAGAGCCCTGCAATTCCTGACTTTCAGCAACATCCGCAGAGGGAGCCTGATAAAATCTTCAGAGCAAACCCACCTGGGTGTGGGGAGCTGATTTACCGGCGAAGATTTGAGTGTATCAAATGATTTCTGCTGCTGCATCCGGTTCTATTTTTGTCGTGGTGTCACTGATGGAGCCGGCAGCCTACCGTGAGGGGGGAACATTAAAGCAGCGCAGACTGATCCAAATAATAGAATTGAAAATAAAAATCCAGTTGGGAGTAAAGCTTTGAATACAAAGCTTGTCTCGGGGTGAATTGGGATTCAAAGAGACAAATAAACCGTGTCCACTTTTCCTGAGGATGTGGAGGGTCCAGACTCCAAGGCCTGGGATATTCCTGGGAAGCTCGGTGGGATTTTATCACGAAAAGGGATAATTTGGTGTGGCAGCAGTCAATAGTCAATTCCCAAATCCCAAAAAACCCAGGAAAAATGGGCTGAGCCTCCTCTGGCTCAGCACCATCCTCAGCACATCTGGAGTTTGTTTCTGGGATAGCTCAAAGGTGTTTTCCTCCTCAGACTGTCTCTGGAAAAGCAGCAGCTCTCCAAGGGGATTTTTGATTAATTTAATGGAGATTTTTAGTCTCTCCAAATACTTTTTCTCTATTGGAAGTTTTTGTGGTGAAGTGTTGGCTCTGGGAAGATCCCTCTTTGAGACCTTTCAGGATTTAAATGGAGCTGGAAAAAGAGAGGGAGAGCGACTTTTTCTTTGGGAAAATACTACTGGGAGAAGGGGAATGGTTTAAACCAAAAGAGGAGAGGTTTAGACGGGATATTGGGAATTGGGAATTGCTGTCTGGGAGGGTGGGGAGGGCTGGGCTGGAATTGCCAGAGCAGCTGTGGCTGCCCCTGGATCCCTGGCAGTGTCCCAGGCCAGGCTGGACATTGGGGCTTGGAGCAGCCTGGGACAGTGGAAGGTGTCCCTGCCCCTGGGAAGAGATGGGATTTAGGATCCCTTCCATCCCAAACCATTCCATGGTTTTCTTCACCAGATAATGAGGGGATAGCGATAGCCAAGGGTGGAGGAAAATTTATAGGAATTTCCACAAAATTAGTTTTTCTGCAGGGAAGGGATTGTTTGGAAAAATCTAACAAAGGTTCCATGGGCCAGGGCAGAGTTTGGGCACCACCACCCTAAAGCCGAACACAGCCTGTGGGATTTGCCTGAATTCCAACCCTTTTTCAGGAATGTTCTGCACAATTTGGCGTCAGGTGTGAGTCTGGGTGGGTTTACCTGGGGGAGGGGGAATGGCTGTTCCTGCTGTGGGATTTGAAGCCAACATCCCGTGCTGATCCCTGTGGGACAGGGAATGCCCTCCCTGCACTCGAGATTTCGCTGATCTGAGTCCCTAAGAGTGAGATCAGAAAATCCCTTTTCCTTGGAGATCTCTCCTGGCTGGAGTCACATCTCCCTCAAATCCTTTCTGGAGCTCAGCTGGAGCTGCTTTCCCTCTCCTCCCACTCCGTGCTGGATATTTGTGTGAGCCTTTATTTCCTGGATGATATGAAATACTTTGCTTTTTTTTCTTTTTTCTTTTTTTTTTTTNTTTTTTTTTTTTTTTTTTTTTTTTTTTTCCTTTTCCCCCCCATTTCTTTGTTTTCTTCCCACATCAAAGCCCCGGTAATTCAGCAGATCCCATCAGCAGCAGGCTGCTCCATTATCCATGACGTCCTCCTCTGCT
Source organism: Origma solitaria (assembly GCA_013397895.1). Taxonomy (NCBI): domain Eukaryota; kingdom Metazoa; phylum Chordata; class Aves; order Passeriformes; family Acanthizidae; genus Origma; species Origma solitaria. The sequence goes on along the minus strand of VZRL01002704.1, from coordinate 177,524 downwards.
CCCAGCAGGCTCTCCACGAGCACTCTTCAAATCCTGGCAAAACAGGCCACTCATCCCTTTCTAAAGCAGCCCCTCGTTTGCTGATAAGAGATTTATTTGATAACGATATTTCAGAATGTTCTGGGCTGGATCTGCCTGGGATTCGCTGGGTGGGGGCTGCGTCTCCATAGTGGAGGGAGAATTTTGGATCAGCTGAGGGCGTTCAGGTTCAGCAAAACGCCCTCAGCTTCCTCATTGCTTTGAGGCTTTTTTGGGGCAAGGATGGGAGAATTTGGTATTTTGGGTTTGTAGATGGACAATTCTGCTGCTTTCTCTCACCCCTATATCCTGACTTAACCCCTCCAGACTGTCCCTAAAATAAAATCAGGATTGTCCAGCTTTGGTGCGGGGGTTTCACGCCCAGTTCAAGTTTCCCCCAGTTTTATGCAGCTGCTTCCTGAGGGGAATAATTCCTGATTTTTATTGGAGCTGTGCAGGGAGCAGTGGTTTGGCTTTGGGAGGGTTTTGGAGGAGGAAGGGAATGTTGAAATCCGTCTGCTTTGTCACAAGGAATTAAAACGGAAAACTGAGACTTGACAGAAATGGAAGAGCGCCAATTTATCAGTGAAAAATATTGAGTTTATGCTCTGTCTGCTGTCACCGATCCATTTGTCACCTGTCTTGGGGCTGAGTGTGTGTTTTGTATCTGTCACTTCCGAAGAATCAGGGGCCCTTCCTCTGATTCCTCATTTTGAAGGGAGTAATTTGGGATTTTTCTTTGTAACGAGGTGGGATGGAGCTCTGAGCACCCTGGGATTGTGGAAGGGGGTGGAATGGGATGGGATTGAAGTTCCTTTCCACCCAAACTGGTCTGGAATTCCATGAAAATGTGGTTTCAAGCCTTGAAGGGAAACAAATTCCTAATTCCAAATTCCACCTGAATTGAAGCAGAACATCCCTCTTTGTGCCCTCAGAGGATTCCTCCTATGGTTTTTTAGGGATGATATCGAATTATTTCCACAGCCAGCTGTAAAAATGGATATTTTTTCTGTTTTCCATTGGAGAAGGAAGTTAATTCCAAAGCTGTGGATGTTGTGGTCACAAGTGCCAGTGGATCCTGTGTGACAATGAGGGATTTATCAGGAAATTTATTGGGAAATCTGGTTAGAGGCACAGGCAGCATTCCCTCTCCTCTCCCTGTGCGTGAAGCCACGGATCAAATAAACCTCAAAAAAATCCAAACCTCAAACTGACTCCAGCTCCACGTGCAGGGATGGCTCGAAATTCCAAAGCCAAGCTCGGCCTTGGCAGGCTCACAGTGGGACTCACCCTCATTAATCTGGGATTGTGATTAGCAGCTCCGACAATAATAATGACCCAATAAGCAATTAATGAGGCTGAGCTTGGCCTGGGCTGAAACAGAAATATGATTTGAGCAATCTGAGCCTTTGAAATGAATTGTTTCACCCTAATTTCCCTTCAGTGGAAGTCAAGTGGAGGCTCGTGTGTTCAATAGGAATTCTGGGTGTGCTTCCATAACTCCAGCTCCATTCCCAGGCGCGATGGGGCACTGGGATCTCACTGAAAGGGAGGAAATTCCCTGCAGCTTCCTTGATTTCTGGGGGGCAGGCTCAAGTAGAGAATTGATCCTCAGAGGTTTAGTCTGGGATTTATTTATCTCCTGTTTGATTCCTCCTGCGGATTCAAATGGCAACGATTTGGACTCTGGGAGATCTGGAACGGGATTTTGGGATTGGGAGGAGGCTCAGCTTTATCTGCAGTGCAGTTTTGATGCCTGTCCTTTTCATCCTTTACTAAAATCACTCTTTTGCATCAATTATTTTGAGCACACCCTGTATTTTTGCCTTTTCCCTGATTTTTGCCTGAATTTTGGTGGTATTTGAGAATTATTGTGCCCATCTGGAGCTCAGAGGGGCTCCCAGCTCTGTGGGAGCACCCCAGGGCTGGACAGGCTGTGGGATTTCCACATTCTGTGCAAATCCTGGGATTCTGAGGTGTTCCTGGTGTTTTGGGAGTCTGTGGGGATCAGCTCCCTGGGAAGCGATGCCTGATCTTGGTCTTGGCCAGGAGATTTCCAGCTTGGATGTGGAAATTTGCTGGGCTCGGTTGGAATAACAACCGTGACGATAAAAATCCCTCTGTGCTGCTCCACCCTTCCCTCAGGATGCTCTTCTGGACAGCCCCACTGGATACCCCCAGACCCTGTGTGATTTTTGGGGTGCTCAGACATCTGGAATATTTTTGTTCCTGTCCCCTGCCCTCGGCTCTGAGCCAAAAACCTCTTCCAACAGTGACATCCTCCTGTTGTCCCACGTTTCCCGTTCCGGGCCCAGCCAGTGGCAGGAGCTGAGGGATTCTGCTCCTCCTTCCTGGTGTTTTTTCAAGGAAAACTACCCCAGACACTGAGAGGGATTAATCAGGGAAATAAAAATGAGGGATAATGCAAAACCAAAGCCAAGCCAGGCCTGGAATTCATCGGGGAAGAGGTGGTGCCTGGAAAATGAAGTTCCTGCTTGAGGTTTGTACTCAGCCAGGTTGGATTTTAGCAGAACCGGCTCCAATTATCCCAACTTTTCATCAGGATCACGTCAGAGCAGGGTTGAGGGACACGGAACAAAAATCCTGTGGGATCCTCGGGCAAATTATGGACTCTGGGTGCAGTTTGCCGTCCCTGGCACACACCTCATTTATAGATTTGTTAAAATAACCATTTTTTAATCATGATTTGTCATGTTTTGGGATCTGCCAGAGAGCAATGTGCACATCCCCCTAATTCATCCTTCCCAAACCCCATCCCGATGATGGATGGCGTGGATACAGCGGCAGGAACGGAGCCTGCGGATTCCCGGAGCTCCCGTGATGGATTTGGGGGAGCTCAGAGCAAAAGGCCTCCCCTCTGCTGATGGATGAGGGCAGCGCCAGCCCTGGCGGGCAGGAACGCTTTGTGCGGAGCCCAGAGCTCGGAATTCCCGCAGACTGCAGGTGGATTTTGGCTCCTGAGTGTGTGGTGGTGAAATGAGGACAGATGTGAGAGCTAAGCTGTTTCCTCATCCATAAAAAAGTGGATTTTGAGGAGTTTTCCTGAACTGAGGGGAAGGGGTTGGAATGTTGTTTGGGATGGCTGGAGCTGGTGTAAAACATGGGATAGTCATGACTTTAAAGATTGGTTTTCTCCTGGCCCGGTAAAAAACCTGGGAACTCTGGAAATCCAAAGTTTGTGATCAGGGATCCTTCAGCCAGAGGGTGTGGGAAGTGTTCAGGTCTGGAAAACATGGAATTCAATGTGTTAAAAATGATCCTTCATCCCTGGAAGTGTCCAAGGCAAGGTTGGACATCGGGGCTTGGAGCACCCTGGGATAGCAGAAGGTGGAATTTCGAGTTTCAGTTTTTGTCAGTTTAATTTTTAAGTAGGAAATCCCGGGCTCTTCCCACTGTTGTAAATTAAGGCAGAATTGGGGTTCCGTTCTCAAAACAGACTTTTATAGGAATTTTTGTGCTGTGCAGGGAATCTCGGAAGGTGGCACAGCCGAAAGATCTGGAGGATGATCCCATCCTAAGAAATCTGGGGAGCCGAGACCTGCTCCAGTGGTTTTATGGCATAAAAGGTGCTGATATTTGGTTAAGATGAATTTTTCCAAGAGATTTCTAAATCAGCAAACTGGGCAGGGACATTCGTGGGTGTGACAGTCACTGACAGCTTGGAGTTTGTTAGGGGATATTCCATGGAAATACTGACGTCATTCCAATTGTCTGGAAAAACCTTCTGGGTTTTTTATTTTATTTTTTTTTAAATAGGAAAACTGTCCTGGAAGTGTTAAAAAAAAAAAAAAGAAAAAGAGTAAATTTGGCATTTCCTGTATGGTTTTATGGACACAGAGATGTGTGGGCAAAGCTGGGATTTGACCTTGGAGTTATTTTCCAGCTTTAATGATTCCATAAGAAATGGATTTTGGATGTGCAAATATCAAAGGACAAAAATAATTAAAAAAACCCCTTATTGATAATTAGCAGCATAAACAGCTCAAGGGTGGGAGGAATTTGGGAGGGAATGTGGGGAAATAATGGAAAAATAATGGAAAAATACAGTGAATATATAGGAATATTTATATAAAGTTATATTTTGAGGGAATACAGACTCAGGAACAATTTCCCTCTTATGTTCGGATGCCTTTCTTGGGTGGTAAAACTGAAATTGTTCTTTAATTAAAGTCCCCCAACAGCACTTGAGTGAAAAATGTGCTTATTAATTTTACGCTGTTTGCTCACAGAACAGTAATTCCATTTTACAAAGACTAAATCCCAGTTTTCCTAAAATCCTGGAATGGTTGGGAACTGGGAGGAAGCTTAAAGATCATTTTATTCCATCCCTTCCCATGGGCAGGGACATCTTCCACTACCCCAGGTTGCTCCAAGCCCTTTCCAAGGTTGCTCAGGGCCCTATCCCAATTTTTTTTTTTTTAGTAAAGACAACACAAAAAAGTGAATATTCCTTGCAGGAACAGATATTTTTACATACTCCAAGTAGAGACAAACGGCTTTTTGACTGGAAAAAAAAAATCCTTAAAATATTTGACAGGCAGCTCACAAAATATAGGTTTGAATAGAGGAAAAACAAATTGCTTTTTTTCCCAAGGCTGTGTTTATTTGTGCCATTCTTGAAATAAAGTGTGGGTTCAAGCAGGAGCTGTCACATCCTGCCTGCCCAAATTGTTGAGCTGCTGGATAAGGAAATGGTGTTGGAGCTGCGAATGGGGGAATTGTTTATCGGGATGAAACATTTCAAGGAGGAGCTGTGGGGTCGGAAGTTTTCCTGTGTGCTTGGAAGTGACTTCCAAGGGATCCCAGAGCCACCTCAAGGATTGTCCTGCTGCTTCTCCGTGTCAAAGCCAGCAAAGGTTGAACGCCTTGGTGATAAGGATGGGATAGGAAATGCATTCCCATCCTGCATTTCTAGGAATGGGATATTCCCCGGTAAGAAAATAAGATTTAAAGCGCTGGAGCCTTTGTGAGGTGCAATTTTCCTGCTGTGCTCCTAACTTTCATTGATAACTTTTATGTGATCCATGAAATCCTAACTTTCATTGATAACTTTTATGTGATCCATGAAATCCTAACTTTCATTGATAACTTTTATGTGATCCATGAAATCCTAACTTTCATTGATAACTTTTATGTGATCCATGAAATCCTAACTTTCATTGATAACTTTTATGGCCTTGGGGAGATTCGGCCTTTGCTGTGGATTTGAGGCCACAGGAATTTGGGAATATAATCAGCTGGGAATTCCTTAGGATCTCTGTGTGGTGATCCTTCAGAACCATGTGGGAATTGGTTTTTTTTAACTGGAATGACCATTTTAAGCATTCAGCTTCCATCTCCGAAGTGTTTATGGGATGTCAGATTGAGGGAGCAGCATTTGGGGTAATGGGATGGAGAACATTGTTTTATCTCTCCCTGGAAGAGATTGGAGAGGAAAGATAAAGAACAATTGGATATCAAATGCCAGGATCGGATGGAAAAGGTTGGAAATGTTGCAGTGCAAGTGACAATTTCGTTGGGAATTTACAGGTCAGGCTCCTATAGAGCAGCTGGGATTGGGAATTAATAGGAATAACAGTGGGAAAGGCAACCTTAAAAGTGAATTTGAAGAGGTTTGAGCCCTCAAAGCACTAAATGTTCACTAGAGGAGGATGTGGTGATAAAATTGGCTGTGCTGATCCCAAATTTATCTTCCTTCATGGACCTACAATTTCCTGTATTAAATATCCAGTGCCACTCTTTGCTCCTCACTCAGGTTGGTTCATGAGGATAAACCCCACAAACATGAAGGGTTTCTTTGCTCTCACTCTTCTGGGCATAAATATGTGGATTTTACCAGCTGGAATTGTTATTCTGGTGAATTTTTTTCTCTGGAGTTGTAAAAAAAAAATTCCTTTTTTTGGCTCTGGCAAACGAGTGACAATTTCTGGGTGACGGAGGAAAAAGCAACAGCTTTGTGGGTGCAGCACCAATTTTCATGGACAATGTCTGGCCCAGTGATGATGGAAATTCAGGAGAAAACAGCCGGATCATTTTTTGGGAAGGTGCCAAGGGAGAAGTTTTTAATCAGTTCCTACAAATGTCCTCAATCCTGATGTAGCCGTGGGATTCCCCCATCACTAATTCCACCCCCCAATCATGGATTAACTTGGTTGGAAACACATTGTGGAGCCAGGGAATGCTGAGACAGAGCTTTCCCGAGGGTCTGAATCTGTCAAATTATTGGGACACAAATTTCTGCCCTTGTGCTAAGAGCTGCCTGAAATTCCCGAAGTTTTTATGGAACATCTTCTTCCCTTCACTGAGCATCTTCCCACCTTATCCTCCACCTTCTGTGGAGTTGTTCCCTCTGCATTTGTTGGATTTTTCCGTATTTGGGCTTTGGCTCCAGGGCTGCTCAGTGCAGACATGGAAAACACTGGATTTGAAATGTAATTTCAATAATAATTTCAATACTCTCAGCGTGTTGCTTTAGCAGATCTGGACCTCCAGCGTGGAGTTCATCAGGAAGGAGGGATGGGGTGCGAGGAAATGGTTGGAAATCAGGTCTGGGATTAAGAGCAGCCTCTTGTACGTGTGATTGTAACAAACCCTAGTGAGCNTGAAATATTTAGTTTATTATAATATAATTTAAAATAAATAACATTTATAAAATTTATAAATACATGTATAAAACTAATATAATTTATTATATAGAATAGATCATAGATATTCTGTTTTATTCTAGTTTATTCTAGTTTATTCTAGTTTATTCTATTATATTTACTCTATTATAAATTCATAAAATCAATAAAATTTATTATCTTATTAAGAAAAGATGGAATATGTTGAGCTCAGTTTTAGGACCAAGTTAACGTAGATTTTTTTAATGAGTCGGAAAAAGTGGCATTGATTTCACAGAATCCTTCCAGGCAGCAGAGAAAGGGCTTTGTTTTAGGCAGATTAAGTCTTAATATTAAAGTTGGAAGTGGGCAAAGGTCAAATCCTTACCCACAGGGTTTTAGCAGGAAAAGATGTTCAGGGAAAGTGGAAAGTGGTGGCAGCTCCACCTTGAAAGCTGCAGGAGGAGAAAGGTCCCTTGGGCAGGAGAAAATAGGGAAAAACCAGCCACAAACAGGCTGGGATTGGTCTTTATTTCCTTCATCTGCAGGAAGCAGTTTAAGGATTAAATTATCCCTGGAAGTGTCCAAGGCCAGGCTGGAGCAGCCAACTTTGTGATTCCAAGGATTTGTGGTGACTTTTGTCACCTCTGTCCCATTGGCAGGAGTTCAATCCTTCCCCTTTTCCTGTTTCCTTTGCCTGAAAGTATTGGGTGAACTTTTCCCGAAGTGTTTTAGGAAATTCCTGCTCAATTCTTTAACAGCTTCCAACCGCATCTTCAGTCAAACCTGCTGTTCTCCAGAAATGATTTTCCCACTTCGAGTCGGCAAATGAGCAATAATTTAATTTCAGAGAATCAGCCAGCAGAGAGAAATCATGATCTGATTAATTGAAGCTATTCAGTGCTGGGAGAAGTCTTTTCCCCCAGCTGAATGCAAATCCTCGGTGAGGCAGAGTTAAAATGCTTGGATGGCTGCAGAAATTGGAAAAGAGGAGTGTGTGCAACAAAACAATGACACGGTTATGGACTGAAACTCCACCCTGCATAAATCACCTGATTTACAACAAAAGAGGGCAGGAATTACCAGCCTGGCTTTTCACCAGGTCTCTTCTCTCATAAAAAATGATGATCTGTGCTGACTTAGGAGGTGGAGGAAGAAGGGAATGGGTGGGAAATTCTCCTGAGCTTTCCCAGAAATCCCCAGTTTATCTCCATCTCCGTTTTGGAAGTGTAGTGGGGTCACATTTGTGTTGTTTTGGAGGTCTGGGGGTGGAAACGGGAGGTGCTGAAAGAGAAGGTGCCAATTTTGGGGTCCTTTTCTTAAAGGTGTCAATTTTGAGGTCCTTTTTTTAAAAGATACTTTAATTTTTACATCCTTAGGTGGAGTATTATTTCTGGGAGAGATCAAAACAGCTCAGAATGTCCTTCCAGTTGCTCTGTTTGCCAGGAGCTGTGGGATCAGGGATGGGAATGGTGGGCCCTGCAAGGTTGGGACAACCAGAAGAAAGGTGGAGAGGGATTTGGGATAAGGGACGGAGGCACAGGATAAGGGGGAATGGCCTGAAGCTGAAGGAGGGCAGGGATGGATGGGATCTTAGGAATTAGGAATTCCTGGCTGGGAGGGTGGAGAGGCCCTGGAATAGAATTCCCAGAGAAACTGTGGCTGCCCCTGGGTCCCTGGCAGTGTCCCAGGCCAGGCTGGACATTGGGGCTTGGAGCAGCCTGGGACAGTGGGAGGTGTCCCTGCCATGGTTTGGGTGGGATGGGATGGGATTTGGGATCCCTTCCCACCCAAACCATTCCATGATGCTATGGACGCTCCACCAGCGATCATGGGCTGGAAAAAGAGCAGATTTCAGGATGCAATGGGGAAAGGGCCAAAGAAACCAAATTCCAACAACGAACGGCAAGGAATAAATGTTTGTTAAATAGGAATAAATGTTAAACACCCTGTTGAAAAGCTGGTGGTACCAAGAGCAGCCCCACTGTGCACAGAGCAAATCTCCCTCCCCAGCAGCCTCATTCCAGCCTGGAATTCCATCCCAGCCTGGCAGTGGCACTAATTGGAGTGGGGTGTTTAATGAGGGGCAATTAACCACGGTTATTTCTGCCCTCCCACCCTTCCCTCTATCGCTTGCAGGGTTCAAAGTCTTCTCCTGGCCAATGAAATTCCATATTTTTGCCCCTAGTGGTGTCCCATTCCTCGGCACACTCCGGAGAGGGGAGGGAACGGGAGCTGCAGTTTTATTCCTGCCTTTAAATCCTCATCTCCTGCACGGAGCCATCGCCTGTGATGTACTTGAGATAATGGGCTGGAAATAATAACAAAATCCAGGTGCTGCCTGCCCTTGGAGGTGACATCAAATTTCATCAGGATCTATGGGAAATTTCCACGTGGAAATAACTCCTGGAGACAGCTCTAATTCCCAGGCTTTATTTCTAAATATCGCCTGGTGGGTTCTGGGGGCTCTGCAAGTTTCATTTGGAGTCGATGACGACAAAAGAAAATTGGTTTTGAGATGATCAGATCACCAAAAAGGCCCCCACGGTGTTTTTGTGTTCCCTGGAAGCTTTGGGAGCCCACCTGGCTCCCTCATTCCTGAACGGAGGAAAAAAACAACTTTTCACATTGGAAAAGTGGTAAAAAAATGCAAATTTAACCCAAGATCTTTTTTATCCCTGAAATGCTGATGGGCAATTACCCCCTAATCTTAGAAGTCCTTTTCAGTGTCAGAATTTTCCCACCTGTTCAGGTGAGCAAAATCCTCACCTTCTTGATTTCAAAATTCCTCCCAGATCTGCTGGATTTAAGATTTCAAATATTTAATGTGAAAAAAAACAAGCCCACAAAAAAACCAAACCAACCAACCAACCAACCAACCAACCAAAAAACCCACGAAAACCAAACTAAAACAAAGAAACCCAAACAAAAAAAAGCAAAAAAACCCCCCAAAACAAAACAAAAGAACCCAAAACAACCCCCCAAAAAAACCAACCCCA
>VZRL01002704.1:132961-167866 GCA_013397895.1 Origma solitaria | reverse complement strand
AAAACCAACCCCAGCCCCACCCCCCAAACCAAAAAAAAAAAACCCAACACCAAAAAACCCAAACCACAAAAAACCCCAAAACCAAATCCAAATTAGTACATAATGTTCAAATTCTCCAGTTCCACTGTTTTCTCTCTCCCCCTGTCCTGGAAGGAATATCTTATCCCCTCACAAGGCTAAATCCTTGTGCCAAACACTTCTTTCCCTAATTCCACCTCTCGTTGCCTGGAAATGCCACGGAAGTGTGAACTGAACTTGGCCAAACGTCACTTCCTAAACAATCCTTGCCTTCCTTGAGGAAATGGAATGGGATTTTCCCACCAATTTGTGATTCCAGGACAAATGAAAGATCCCGATGAGCCTGATCTTGTTTTCCATGCCCTTTCCTTCAAGGATCTCCGGAGGCCAGGGGGGATTTGCTGGGTGGGACCATCCCAAACCCTGCTGGGAATGAACTGGTGGGGGATGTTTTTTTCCAGCCCTTGGAGTCCTGCAGTTCGTGCTTTTCCTCCTTGGACATTTGGTGAGAAATCAGAATATTGCAGGAGCACAATTAATTTGAGTAGGTGCCCGCTGGGCCCTTCTGTGATTTCCAAATAAATTTTTTAGCTCTTCCGAAAGACATTTGGAAGTGAAAAACACCAGGGAAGAAACTTCTGAAAGGAGGATTCTCCTCTGTAGGCTATTTACAAAAAAAATACTAATCCCTTAAATTACTGGTGGATCCAAAGTTCTGCTGTCTGCTCCAGGATTCCTGCACTTCCCATGAAAATTGTGCCTCACAAATCCCTCAGGGAATGTGGAAATTTCCCTGGACACTGGCAGAGGGCTGCTTCTCTTGGCTGGGGAGGGTTATAATGTGAAGAGCACATTTAGACCAGGAATCCATGGATAAGGAGAGGGCAAAAGGAGGCGCCATGGATATGTAACAGTGGGAATGCAGAGAGGGGTGGCAGATGCTGGTTTTAGTTCGATTTAAACAATAAATTCTATTTACACTGGGTCTTTACTCGTACACAGCCTATGGGGCTGAAGGGCAGCCTCGGCACAGCTTTTGGTCCCATGGATTTTGTGGGATGACGTTTGGGATTCAGAGAAAAGCCATGGGAACATCTTCCCTTCCAGACCACCGACTCCGGTATCTCTGCCAAGGCGACTGTGTCACAAAATCCTTTTCAGAAACATCTCAAGCTCTGTAGTTTAAGATTCCAATACTCTTCCCACTGAAGCAGTTCCAGCTTTTCACTGTTTAATTGGGAATGTTCTTTTCATTTCCAGCCTCGTTACATTCACAGTCAATTTTGTCCCATTTGTTGCGATGCCAGAATCACTCTACACTTTAAATACGCATTTTTTTTTTCCCCTGTTCTCGGTGGTTTGAGGTTATTGGGACTGAGTTTTGTCATGCAAAGCAACAGAAACATTTGTGGTGTTTTAGAGGTAAAATGAGGTGAAGGCGAAGTTTGGCAGAATTCCCGTTAGACGCAGAATTCGGCGTTCAATTAAAATGGAATTCTTTGGAGCTGAGGCTCACTGGAGCTGCTGAGATCCCCTCGGATGTTCCCTCCTGCACACAAAGTGGAGGCAGAGGTGATGTCCTGCTCCTTCAGGATATTGCCGGAATCTTCCGGAGCTTTTTAAAGTTCAAGTGCTCCTCTAGAGGAGAATCTTGTGCTTGACCTGAGCTGTCTGCAAGGATGGCGCTGCTGCTCAGCTCTGAAGCCTCTGCCCACTCCAGGAAATCCATGGAATATGGATTATATAGATTATTATAGATAATAATAGATTATATTTCATATAGAATAGTAGATTAATATAGATTCTCTATAGATTTATACAGAAATAAATCCCTTTCTCGCAATCAGCTTCATGGTGGTTACAAAATTTTAGGAATCTGTTCCCCCACTTCCCCTGGCAGTGCCAGCACAGGGAAGTTTTCCCAGCCTGGAAACCAAAAGGAAACTGAAAGAAGCCAAGTAAGGTCCATGACCAAGATTTGAGTGAGGTTTTCCAGCTTCTCCATGGCTGGGAGGGCTGGATGGAAGCGGCAGGGATGAGTATGGATGTGCTGGATGGACTTGATCTAAATGAGGGCATTTCTCTCTGGTTTGTCCTTAGAGAAACCCAAAGTGAGGAGTTTATGAGGTTTCTTTTGTTTCTTTCTAGCTCACCCAGAGTCCCAGGGAATCTGCAACCGGAATTGAGGATGGTTTTGGGACTGAAATGGCTCTTTAAGCTCTTTGATGGCTTTTATTGCCCAGGTGTCCAGGGCTGCACTGCACAGAAATCGTCACAGTAACAGACTCACGGAGGGGGAAGAGTCTCTGTAAATCTTTATCTTTCAAGAATTCAATTTTGGGCTTGATTTTCCTCATGGAAGCAGCCCCTGGAACGAGTCAAATACTGTCTTTACTCACATGTACTAAAGTTTATGGCTGCAGAACAGCCATTTATCCACAGTCACTTAGGAGAGACTTTTACAGGATTTTCAGCTGGAGGATCTAAACCAGGACCTGCTCCCCTCTCCATGGACAGACTCCAGAGGTTTCTGCTCTGTTCCAGAGGCTGCTCCTGTGTTATCATCCTGGGAGATCAGGACACGATGGGGACAAAGGATATCTGTCACCTGTCCTTGGATTCTGCACTGATCCTGGCATGGGGATGGGCTGGAGCTGGGGCTGGGGGACAGGAAAGAAAAAGAGAGGGGGGAAAAGAGAGATCCAGAGGAGCTTGATCTGCTTCTTTTTAGAGTTCACCTGCTGCAGCCTCTTCTGTAAATGAGATTTTCCTCACTGTGCTGTTCACACAGGCACAGCCAGAGCCTGGATCCTCCTCTGGGAGGGGAGCTGGGGATGGGGGACTGGACATGAGCCTCAAGGGTAGCAGAATGTTGGCTCAGCACAGCCCTGAGCCCTCTGCAGGAGCCTTTCCTCCCATCACACCTTTCCTGTCCTCATGCTCGGAACGTTGGAGGCAAAATGTGCTTGGGTCAGGACCCGAGGGAACGGCTGGAGCTCTGCCAGGGGAGGTTTGGGATAAATATCAGGGAAAGGTTCTTCCCCCAGAGGTGCTGGGCACTGCCCCGGCTCCCCAGGGAATGGGCACGGCCCCGAGGCTGCCAGAGCTCCAGGGATGCCGAGGGTGGGATTTTTGGGATGTCTGTGCAGGGCTGGGAGCTGAACTCAATGATCCCTGCAGGTTCCTTCCACCTCAGGATATTCCCTGATTGTACAACTGCTCTGTGCCCAGGCTGGGTTAGACAATAGAACCCTGGAACAATCCGTGCGTGTTTTCCTCTCTCGTCCCATGCCTGCAGGGCTGAGAGGCCACAGCAGCTGGTTTGGAAGCTGTCCCTTGGGGTTTGTTCTGTAAATTGATTTAATTCAATTTACGCTCTCGGGGCAGCTTTGCAAAGAAACGGTAGAAGACAATTTTTGGATTAAACAAAGAGGTGTAAAAGATGTTAAACAATAGAAGCCCCAGATTTCCTGAATTGTCTGCACAGTCAGGGCTGTGAGCTCTTGCCTGACCGTGGCACTCCCAGGCAGGGCCGTGCTGTGCCTTTCAAACCTCTCCCCTCTGCCCTTGCTGAAGGATCCTTTGGAACAGGAGGTCTCCAAAGCGAGCAGCTTTTGGATTTGGAAGGCCAAGCTTGTTTTTCCAAGTGCCGTTCCCGACACATGGCTGATTTCCCGTTCACGCCAGCAGTGGCTCAGCTGGGAACCGTGCGGGAGCGAGGAGCTGCTGGCTCTGAGCACAGCTGTCGTGTCAGAGGATTGTCAGAGGATCTGACGTGCCTGGGCTGAGGTTGGACAGAGATGTCCCACACGGCAGAGGTGTGGCAGTGTCTGTCCTACGAACACCTGATCCCGCTGAGGCCTCTCCGTGTGTTACCCTCCGTGTTCAGCATCTTTCCCTCCCCACCCCACCGAGTTTTGGGGTTTTCCATCTGTGCTGGGCACCTCGCTCTGGTGTCTGGTGGCTGAAATGAGCTTTGCACGGCAGGAGAGAGGAGCTGAAGGCTGGGGGTGTTTAAACCCCCACAGAGATGGGAACAGAAGATAGAGCTGAGCCTTGCAGGAGCCGGGCTGGGATTGGCGCTGATCTGCGGTGGCCGAGTGCCTTCCCCTCCTGGGGAATGGCTCAGCACCCTGGACAGGGACAGGGCTGGATCTCCCTCTGTGGGCGACAATCGTGCCACTTGATCAGCCTCACCATCCCGAGGAATTCCTCGTTTGGAACGAAGCACCGAACGGAGCTGTTGGAGTTTCCTCAGTGTTTAGTCCTTTGATTTTTACAGGTGAAGAAAACACAGGTGGGGTCTCCTCCTGCTCAAATCTCCAGGGCAATTCCTCAGTTCTTGGAACTGGCATCTCCTGGAGGATTGGAATAGCCAAATGCCCTCCCATCGCTCATCCCAGCGCTGGAATCCTTTCAAACCCACCTGAAGGATATCTTGGTTATTCCTGGTGGGTCACTAACATCCTGGTTGGTGCAGCCAGCCACAGGTGCTGGATTCAGGGAGTTTTGTAGGGATAACAAGGTCTTGGATGCCTTGAATTGTTCTGGGAGTCCGTGGAGCTCTAGGGTGAGAGTTTGTGTCTGTCCTGGGAGGGAGGGAAGGTTTTCTTGTCCTGGCTGTGCAGCTGATTCCTGATTCTTCCAAACGTTTGAAGGCTCCATGGGCAGAGCTGCCAAAAGGATTGGATCAATCTGATATTCCCGGGATCCCTTGTGCACCTGCCTCACCCCAGTTTTAATTGGAAATAATCAAAAGCCTCTGTTAAAGCCAGAATTCAGAGTTGTTGCCTCTGCCTGAAGCCATTCCTGAGCCTTGGACCTGCTGGAGCAGGGATGAATAGCCTGGCGCTGCCAATTCCCAGTATAAAATTCCATGAAGATACTTTTAAATGGATCTGATCATTTCTGGGTGGTGATGCCAAGGATGAGGTGCTATTCCAGTGGAAAAGGTCCCCTGGGATGTGAGAAAACCTCTCAGCCTGATCCCAGTGAGAAGCCCCAGTCTGAAGATGTCTCCAGGCTGAGGTGATGGCTTAACCACCAGGAAAACAGGGAAAATGTGTCGTGGAGGCAGATCTGGGACAACCACAGCCTGGATTTTGGAGCGGAACCACTTATATTCCAGAATATCCAGACTGAAGGTGTGAGCAGAGATCTGTGGCTTTACAGCCACTCCCCCCACTTGATTCTCTGCTGAGAAAAATCCAGGCTGCTGCTTTGCAGGGATGAGAAAATCTGGGATCAGACTGACTCAGGGCAGTGCCCGTGCACTCGAGGATATTTCCATCCCGGGAAATCCCACGGTGCGCTGGAGGCAGCAGGATTTGCTGGATCACGCAGTTCCTCGAGAGGCAGCCGTGGTGGGGGCGGCTCTGTCGGGTTGGATGCACACGGAACGGCCCCTCCGGTGCTGAGCTGACAGGAGCAGGGATTTCAGGGGAGCTCCCGGTGCATCTGGGATCTCGACAGTGCAGCTGGCGCCCAGGCACATCCCATTCCTTGGTCTTTTAGGATTTTGGTTGGAAACCATGCTGGGAGGAGACTGGGGAGTTGTTCCCTCTGTTCAGCCGTGGGGAAGGCTGAATTCCAACCCCTCGGGATGTGGCTGGAAGGACCCACAATCCTTCAGGGGGATCTGAATTAGTAGGGATGCTCCCATAACTGTCAGGGGGCTATTTTTGGAAAGGTGGGCTCTGCTGAATTAGGGTAAAGCCAGAAGCACAGGAGAAGGCTGAATCCGTAATCGTGGGCTTGGGATACTCTGCTCCTTTGCTGGAATTCGGGCTCCACTCTTGGTTGAATATCCAGGACCAAGAAGTGGCTGAGCAGCACTTCCCAAAATCCTGGTGACGCCGCATGGAGCAGGGGGAGTGCTGTGTGGCTGAACCTCCCTGTCCCACCCCAGTCCATATTTCCCTGCCCAAGCTGATCCAAAGGGAAAACAGAAATTGGTGCTCTCCATGCTCAGCTGGAGCCTGTAGGGAGGGTTCATCCATCACCGGAATTCTGGGAAGAGACTCCCGGGAACACAGGCATGTGGAGAAGGGCTGGGAATGCATCCTGTGCCTTGGATGAGCTGGAGGAGAGAGGTGAGGAGTGGGACTAGGAGTGGAGGTGAAGCTTTTCCCGAGCTGTGCCCACGGGGATTGGTTTTCTCGTGGAGTTCTGGCAGATTCCAGCTGCTGAGCCCATCCCAAACCTCTCCCATGTGCTGGAGTGCTGTGGGATGGTGCTTTGGGAAGGACCATGGCGTTGGGAGTTATCCACAGCCAGGAGAATATTCCTTAGCTGGGAGACAGAGCCAGAGGAAGGACAGAACCCATCTCCACCTGCCTTTAGCCATGGGCAATGTCACTAATTAATCAGGGCTAATCACCTGCTGCCTTTATTCCTGGAGCCCCAGAACATTCGGAATGTTCCATTCCCCCTAAGTGGGGAACATTTCCATGATCCCATTTTGTGTTTCCGAGGCCAGCAGGGTCTGGATGGTTGGGGCGTGGAAGCTGTGCTCATATTTTAGGGTGGATCCATGAAAATCTCTGTGCTGCTTCCCTCAGGAAGGACTGGGAAGGTGCAATCCTTGAATCGCAGAGTGGTTTGGGTTGGAAAGGACCTAAAAAACCATCTTGTTCCAACTCTTGCCATTCCAGCCCAAACAGGAGAAGGAAAACCAACCCAAACCAAAGCCTTTAATGTTTCAGACCCAGAGTGAGGTGGGACAAAGATGCTGCAGGAATTCTCCCATTCACTGGGATCTCCCTCAGGGGCACAAATCCAGAGCGTGCCCATTTGATTTGCTGCAGCTTTTCCAAGAGAGCATGGAGCAATGGTTGGGATCTATCCCAAAAATTAACCCTTCTCCTTTTCAAACCATGCAACTCCAAGCAGTGGCTTTCCCACAATTTCAAGTGCTCCAGGAGGCTCCTTTGATAGAGGATAAAATTCAATATTTAGGGGATAAAATTCAGCATTTGGGTGATAAAATTCAATATTTAGTTGTAAAGGTATTTTGGCCAAGCAGGTAGACCATGATCCCACACACTCATTCTCTTGGAATTACATCCTGGTGGTAGAGCTGATGCCTTGACCATGGATCAGGAACTATCGCCATCAAAATGTGGGATGGTTTCCCTCCAGGAAACTCTGTATCGAAAACTCAGGAGAACGAATTTTCTCCTCCAGGCACAGACTATCCTCCAAATTTTTTGGGGTAACTTAGCCTTTTCAATAGCCAGCGAATTCCAGAGGAGGCAGAATCCAGCTCCTGGAGGAAATCTTTGGGATAATGGCTCATAAAGCTCTGTTTGAGCAGCAGATTCAAGGCCAGGTTTGTGCCAAGAGCTCCAAGCCCAGGTTTGATTTGTTTAACGTTAAATTCAGGGCTGGAGGGGCCTCCATAATGAATTTCATTAGAGAGAAGGATTCTATAATGTAGAATTTTATGATTAATTGACTGGGTATAAAAATGGTAGTTATAATTATGCTCAGAATTCCACTCTTGTGTAATTATCATCATAATTGATCAAAGTGTTTCACCCCACAAGCATTTTAAAAACTGCAGTGCAGGAGAGAAAAACCCTTTTATAGCCCAAACCAAACCCAAACCCAAAACCAAAAACAAACCCAAACCCAAAAACAAACCCAAACCCAAAATCAAACCCAAACCCAAACCCAAACCCAAACCCAAACCCAAACCCAAACCCAAAATCAAACCCGAACCCAAACCCAAACCCAAACCCAAACCCAAACCCAAATCCAAACCCCAGATCTTGACTTTCCATTTGAGGGCTTCCAATGGAAAAGTTTTTTGGGTTGGGAGGGACCTCAGAGCTCAGCTGATTCCCAGTCCCCAAGGCAGGGACACATTCCACTATCCCAGGTTGCTCCAAATCCCACCCAACCTGGGACACTTCCAGGGATCCAGGGGCTTCTGGGAATTCCATCCCAGCCCCTCTCCACCCTCCCAGCCAGGAATCCCTTCTCAAAATCCCACCTATCCCTGCCCTCTCTCAGTGGGAAGCCATTCCCTGTGTCCTGTCCCTCCACCCCTTGCCCAAAGTCTTTCCAGCTTTTCTCCTTCCTGCTTCTCCTGGCTTTGCCACTTCTCCAGTGGTTCACTCTCACCCCTGTGCTCTGGGGAAGGCTCTCCGGAGCTTGGAGCTGCTGTTTATGTTTGTTTTCCCTGGATCTGTGTAACGGAAAAACCTGTGGAAGTATTAAATTATCAATTTTCTCCCGGGCGCACGGAGCGCTGATTGTTGGGGCTGTTTTTATTGATGTCTGAGCCGCAAACAGATTGAGGGAATTTTTGGTTTTAATAGAATGTGACAATCCCAGCACGCAGCCACAGAAATGTAGAATAACCAGGAACAGGTGTATCCCAGAGTTACAGGTGCCCTTTGGCCGGAAAAATCGCTGGGGAATTTTTTATGGGTTTTCATTTTTTTCTTCTTGTGGTTCTTCACTGGGGAAAGGAATTAAAATTTGGCCACATTCTGTATTTATAAAATAAAATTTGGACACATTCTGTATTTATAAAAATAGAATTATGAATGCAAATGGTAATAGAGCCATATTGACTTGTGTTGTCTTCAACCCAAGTCTAACCCCAAAATCCTAAACTCAGGTTGTTCTATTTTGGGGAATCTGATAGGATCAGGCGGGAGGCTCAGAATCACTCCAGGGTTTCCTCTCGGCATCAGGAAATTCCATTTCGCCCCCTCCAGAATTTTTTGGGGGGGGAATTAAATTTATGGTGGTGGCAGAACAGATTTTGAGCTGGAATTGAGAGTGGTCCTTGGACAGTTTGGGAATGTGAAGGATTATGGGGTGACCACAAAGCATCCCCGTGGAGAAAGTGGGAATGGCTGAAGGCAGAGCTCTGGGCATCAAACAGAGCTTGGAGAGGATCGGTTTGGGTGGAAGAGACCTGGGAAATCTGAGGAGCTTCGAAGGAGCAGAGGCTGCTTGGCTTTGCTGCTGGTCCTTGTCTGAGAGGGAAAATTTCCTATGGATACAACTCCATGGGATGTTCAGCTGCCTCGGAGCCACCACCCACGATTATTCCTCTTACAGGGATTTCTGCAGAAAAAAAATCAGAATTCTGTGTTAGGATCTTGTAGTAAATCCTCATTTTTTGTATTTATTCCATTCCACAATCATGGTTCTTACAGGGATTTCTGTAAAAAAAAAAAAAAGAAGAAAGTAAAATCAGAATTCTGTGTTAGGATCTTGTAGTAAATCCTCATTTTTTGTATTTATTCCATTCCACAATCATGGTTCTTACAGGGATTTCTGTAAAAAAAAAAAAAAGAAGAAAGTAAAATCAGAATTCTGTGTTAGGATCTTGTAGTAAATCCTCATTTTTTGTATTTATTCCATTCCACAATTATTGCTCTTACAGGGAATTCTGCAGAAAAAAAATCAGAATTCTGTGTTAGGATTGTGTAGTAAATCCTTATTTATTTATTCATTGCATTCCGCAATTATTGTTCTTACAGGGATTTCTGGGGAAAAAAAAAAAAAGAAAGAAAAGTCCGAATTCTGTGTTAGGATTGTGTAGTAAATCCTCATTTTTTGTATTTATTCCATTCCACAATTATTGTTCTTACAGAGATTTTTGGGGAAAAGAAAATCAGAATTCTGTGTTAGGATTGTGTAGTAAATCCTCATTTTTTAAATTTATTCCATTCCACAATTATTGTTGTTACAGGGTTTCTAAAAGAAAAAAAAAGAAAAATCAGAATTCTGTGTTAGGATCTTGTAGTAAATCCTTATTTATTTATTCATTGCATTCCACAATTATTGCTCTTACGGGGATTTCTGCAGAAAAAAAATCATAATTCTATGTTAGGATCTTGTAGCAAATCCTCATTTTTTTATTTATTCCATTCCACAATTATCGTTCTTACAGGGATTTCTGGGGAAAAAAAATCAGATTTTTGTGTTAGGATCCTGTTGTAAATCTTTATTTATTTATTATTTTATTCCATTGGAGGTGAAGCCCTGATTTTTTGTTGGAAACGTGAGGGGGAATCACTGAGTTTGTGCTGTTGAGTCCAGTGTGGAAATGCCAATGTTTTCCAACCCATCCCAAGAAGTTGGCCATGGAGAAGGATCCTGGTGGTCTGTGTCCCAGCCAGGGAGGGCTCAGTGTAGAAATTCCTGACTGTGGGAATTGCTCAGGAAGGTTGTGGATTCCCCATCCCTGGCAGTGTCCCAGGCCAGGCTGGACATTGGGGCTTGGAGCAGCCTGGGACAGTGGGAGGTGTCCCTGCCATGGCAGGGGTGGGATGGGATGAGTTTGAAGGCCTCACCCAACCCATCCCAACCCATCCTGGGATTCCATGGATCCATCTGTGAGATGGGAATGCGCACGGGGGAGAGGACGATGGCCATAAGAGCCCACAGGTATTGAGGACGGAGGTGGAACCTGGCCTGGCTTGGCAAGGTCCTGGCAGATCCCAGTTTGTTAAACCCCAGTTTTTCTGGGCAGGAGGACATTCCCTGGCAGGGAGCACACCCTTCACCTGCTGGGGTGCTCTGGGAAATGTCTGGGATGCAGACTTGGGTGGTGATGTCGGGGGAAATCCACTCCTGGCAGTGCGTGCTGGATTATTTGCCTGGAATTTTGCATGGGAATTCTTGGTTTTCGAAAGGGAATAATCCCCAAAATCAGGAGATAATGGAGTTATAAGGAATAAGTTATAAAGAATCTGACTCTCCGGGGCCAGGATGTCCATATCCTGTTCAGGGAGGAGGTACCACCAGAGAGAATCCTGGAATATCCTGAGCTGGAAGGGATCCCCAAGGATCAGAGTGCAGCTCCTGGCCCT
Organism: Origma solitaria; assembly: GCA_013397895.1. NCBI lineage: Eukaryota > Metazoa > Chordata > Aves > Passeriformes > Acanthizidae > Origma > Origma solitaria. The sequence continues at coordinate 157,010 of VZRL01002704.1, read as the reverse complement.
GCCCAGACAACCAACAATCCCTGAGAGCATTGTCCAAACACTCCCAGAGCTCCGGCAGCCTTGGGAATGTGTCCTGGAGTGCCCCATCCATGAAAAATGGCCACTTGTGGATGGAATCACGACCCAGTCCATCCTGTGATGCTCTCCTGGGAGAGAAGGATCCATGAAGAGGATCCTCCTTCCCTAATATTTATCCCAACCCAACACCTTTTCCATGAAACCACTCTGGTTTCGAGCTCTGGGTTTTATTTTTAGCAGCTCTGCTGGGAAAGCTCCCTCACCTCCCCAGCCCCTGCTCCGTGTTCTCCCTGGCGTTTCTGGCAGAAAGTCAATAAACTTCCAATAAGAGAAACCTCGGAAGAGTTTCCCGGGAGTTTGTTAGGTTGACAAGAAAAAAATGTGTTCTAGGTCAGATTTCAAGTGCGCTGCATCCGTGTAGGATACAAACTCATGGATATTCCCGGGAGGGGCTGAAACCTGGAAATTGGGAATGTTCAAAGGGCATGTAGTGCTCTGGGCCGTGGCAGAGGCAGTGGTCTTGGATCACTCCCAGCAGGAGTTTCCTTAAGCGAAAGCTTGGAAAAGCAGCTTTTGGAGGAACAGAGAGGGATAAAAGTGAAATTAAACCTTGTGGTGCCCCCAGTCCCATCTGGATTCCTGTGGGAGAAACACAAACGCAGAAAGCGCAACTCGTTCTTCAGAGGAGACCTAGAAAATCTGTGGGAACTTCCAGGCCAGGCTGGATGGGGCTTGGAGCAAACCGGGATAGTGGAAGGTGTCCCTGAGATGAGTTGCAGTTCCCTCCAATCCAAACCACTCTGGGACTCTAAACGCAGTTAGAGAAGTGAAGATTTATCAAAAATCCTACGTTAAAGTGGGATATGATAAATTTTCAGGGGTGGGTTTGCTACTGGGGTGGTGTGGGGCAGAACGTCACAGCACCTCGGTGCTGTTTTATGATGTTCAGCAGAGCTGGGGGCCTGGTCCTTTCAGTTGGTCTCTCTTCGGGGCAAAAATGAGTTTTCCCTCCATTTCCAAGGCTCTGTGCCAGCATTTTGGCATTCCATGGGCACCAGTGTGGTGCTGCAGGATTTGGATGCATAGGCACATCCCGGGGATCTTCCAGAGCCATAAACGCAAAATTCCTGCATCCTTTCCAGAATATCGGCGGGGTCTTGATTCTGGGAAATCAAAAAATCCTAAGGGATCTTAAATCCCACCCAGGGCCACCCCTGCCATGGCAGGGACACCTCCCACTGTCCCAGGCTGCTCCAAGCCCCAATGTCCAGCCTGGCCTGGGACACTGCCAGGGATCCAGGGGCAGCCACAGCTGCTCTGGCAATTCCAGCCCAGCCCTCCCCACCCTCTGAGTAAAATTAGAATAAAATAATAAATAAGAGAGGCCACGCTCCTTGATATTCACAGGTTTTAGTTTGTATCTGGATTGTTTTTTTGAAAATTGTGGGTTTGGGTCCTTTTGGTGCTGGCCCCATCCTTAATCTGGGCACCCCATGTGGGTTAGAGCATCCCAGGAACCCCAAGGGGGTGCTCAGGGAAGTGTTGACTCATTTTTAATTTGCTGAAATGTCCCACATTTTTAAGATTTTTACATGCACCAAAAGAAAATAATAATTTTTTTTAACCTTTGCTCCCCTCCGAACAGCAAAATGCTTTGAACACCCTTCTTACCAAAACTCTCAGCAGGTTTTTCACCTTCCCCAAATTCATTCTGGCACCGAAGAGAAATGATTTCAGGGTGGAACATCCTTGCTTTCAGAAGGAAATTCAGCTCCTGGGCAGGGAAGTTTAACTCGGAATCCTTTTGTGTGAAGCCCAGGACTTTCTAATACTCCTGGTGTTGGTAACGTGGCAACTCTGAAATCATGAAAGATTTACACAAGGGCTGCGGAGCTGGAAATGTTTTCTGACATGTTCATTCACACTAAATCAGCCTCTGCCTTTTTGGAGTTCCCTTTCCAGACAGTTATGCAAATGCAGGGAGACAGGGATGGATTTTAAATGATTTTCAGCGGTGGAAGATTAGCGGGAAGTGACTGACGGCCACGGAAAACTGCTCCGGCAGAATTCCAGCCTGGGCAGGGCTGGGATGGGCAGCAGTGAGGAGAGCAAGGAGCAGATTAAGGGCTTTAGTTTTATCTTTTCTCTTGGGGCTGTTTTGCAAGGTGGCTGCGACAAAAATTCGAATTTAAAGGGATTTTGTTGAAATTTAGTGCAGGGTTTGGCTGTCCCCAGTCAAAATGAGGCAGGAAACTTTTTCCTTGGTTTTATCCAAGGTCTGGATCCTGCAAAGTCTCTAAAGTGTAATTATCTTGATTATCTCTCGTTTGTCTCTCCGGATGTGGAGGGATGACCCAGCTCCAAGGCTGGATGGGGTTTGGGATGGTGGGAGGTGTCCCTGCCTTGGAACTGGATGAGTTTCAGCTCCTTCCATCCCAAAGCAGGCTGGAATTCTGTCCTGCTTGTCCCTCATCCCAAATCCCCCCAAAATGGAGGTGAAGTCACCAAATTCCTCTCTTCCAGGAGCCCTCAAAGCTCAGCTCTCTCCCTGCCCTTCAGACCCCGCGATGTTCATTGTATTTTCTGTACTTTTGACTCTCCTGCGCCTGCAATTCCTAAGGGATGAAAAAGAGAAATCCGCGGGGATGACCTGCTGAGGCAGAGCCTTTCCCTGTTAATTTGGGCTGCTCATTCTATAAAGATACCTAATTTGTAAATCCTAATCCTTCAAAAGGACTGCAGCTGACAGGGGCTGGTGCTGTCCCCAGCCTGGCTGTCCCTAAAACAGGTGACAAGAGAGGACTGAGGGATTTTGGACTTGGATTCAGGAGTCCTTTGTGCCACCAGATGTTCTCTGAAGGCTAAAGCCAAAGAAGCTGAGAAAATCCACGGGATCCCCATTGATTAATTAGATTTTTGAGCTCAATTCCTGCTCGGATTTTCGTTTGGGAGCTGCTGGCCTGCCTGTGTTTTGGGAAAAAAAAGAGATTAAAAAAATAATCAAAATCACCCAGCAAAAGTCAGAGGTTTCCTATTTTCCTTGGAATGCTTTTCCGAGGATCTCAGCAATGAGCAGCCTGCCTGCAGCCCAGCTCAATGAGATGGACCAGGAATGAGGTGAATTCTGGGTCTGATACTCAGGAAAACCCTAAAAGCACAAGAATTACCCAGCTCTGACCAGCCTTGCACCAATAATTCCCACAACGAGCAGGAATTGGCATTCTGGACATGTTTTCCTTACCCTCAGGATGCTTTCCTCTCCCAATTTCCTTTCCACCTCTTGGATATCTCTGAGAATCTAGAAGATCTCACCTTTTTCCTTCTGGATCAACCAGGAATTCAGGATTAGGATTCTCCAGGGCACATTAAACCTCTTGATGCTGATGTTTCGCCCTCCTATCCCCAAAGTTCCACCTTGTCCCTGTTCCCATCAAGTCCTTGGCACACTCCGGTATTTTTCTGTGGATATTCATCCCTCCAGGACACCTTTGTCCCCTCCCTCCTCAGTCCCTACCTCACCAATGCTGTGCCCTGAGCACAATCCCCCAAAAATCAGCTCCAGGTGAGGGAGTTTCTCCATCCCAGAAAATCCCCTTGAACAGCTCAGGAGCTGTCGATTTGAATCTGTTTTTACGGCCATTTTTGCGGCTCTTATTCCACCTCAGATTCCAAACAGATCCTCACAATTGCCAGGCTTTGGCACTTTTTACAAATCCTCTTCCTCAGAACATGCAGCTGGGGAAAAATAACCTCTGCCAGAGAGTGACTCCCATGTGAGCAAACGGTGAGGGATGGGGAGCGCAGGGGCGCCAGATTTTGTGGGCAGCTGTAAACAGCAATCAGGTTTTGGAATATGTGCAGGGACGGAGGCTCCACATGCTTCCTGGGCAGCCTGTGGCACTTGGATTCAGCTGGAATTGATCCCACAGAGTCTTCTCTCTCTTCTCTCTCTCTTTTCTCTCTCTTCTCTCTCTTTATCTCTCTCTTCTCTCTCTCATCTCCCTTTTTTTTCTCTCTTTTCTCTCTCTTGTCTCTCTTGTCTCTTCTCCCTCTTCTGTCTCTTTTCTCTCTTTTCTCTCTTTGTCTCTCTCTTCTCTCTCTCATCTCTCTTTTCTCTCTCTTCTCTCTCTTTTCTCATTTCACATCTCTCTCTTTCTTCTCTCTCTCTCCTCTCTCTCTCCTCTCTCTTTTCTCTCTCTCTTTTCTCTCTCTTTTCTCTCTCTTCTCTCTCTCATTTCACTCTCGTTTCTCTCTTCTCTCCACTGTCTTTTCTCTCTCTTTTCTCTCCTTTCTCTCTCATTTCTCCCCCTCTACTCTCCCTTTTCTCTCTCCCCTCTCTCCATTCCCAGATCTTTCTGCCTCACCTCATGGGAGAGACGCTCCATCCCATAACGATCCCTGTGGATTTTCCCTGGGATCCCTCCAGCATTTCCATATCTCTGGATGGAGATCCCTTGTATTTTCCTTAGGGCAAACTCCCTGTGCCTGCAGCTCACACAAAGGAGCTCTCAAAAGCACCAAGGCAATTTTTCTCAAAATGCAAATGGATCAAGAAAAGTCACCAAAGGTTGGCCCAGATGAGGAGATATTCCAGTCCTCAGTCATCCCTGTGGATTTTCCGTGGGATCTCTCCAGCATTTCCGTGTCTCTGTTGCCCTGAGGAGCTGAGGAGCCGTGGCCAGTTTGGGATGGGAGACTTTGGAGCACTTTTATGGAGGCCCTGCTGACGATTTCGGTGCCTGCTCTGCCTCCTGGGCCATATTCCCACCCCAAAACTCAGGCTTCGGAGCTCTGCGGAGCCGTGTGATTGCTTGGACTGATCCTCCAGCACTTGGGAGTCCTTTCCACATCAGTGGTGATTGCACAGCCCTTCCCAGGAGCTGCTGAGGTGGAAAACGCTGTGATTACGGAGCTGATATCCTGGGATTGCTGCTGAGAATCCAATTGGGCCCTTTCCCTCAGGCTGATTAGGCCAGATGTGCAGGACATGTTTAATAAACCGCACAACAATTGGGGTGATTCGAGAGCAAAACCTGCCGAGAATGGATTAAGAGTCTGAAACTCCAGGAAACGGAGCCTTTGGAAGTGATGGATTCTGGCAGGGACTAAATCCTGCTCAGTGCTGTCCTTGTGCTCCAGAGGAGACCTGGCAGATCCCAGGTTTTGGAATAAACCAAATCCAGTGCTCGGACACTGCAAATCTCCTGGATTTATCCAAGGTTGGGAATGCTGGTGGGATGAGGGGTGTGGGGGAGATGGAAAAAACCTCCTTAATGAAAGCACTGGTGCTAATTAAAGCCATCACGGCATCTACTGCCAATTAAATCAGTCAGGGTGGCTGTGGGAATGGGTGGGAAAAGGTTCCGCAGCTGTGGGGCAGGAGGGCTTTGCTGTTTTCCCCCAAACCGGTCCTGCTCCCATCGATCCCTTCCAGTCTGGCTCCCAACCATTCCCGTCGGTGCTGGAGGTGCATTTGGCCATTGTCACACTTTGATTTTCCAAAGGGAAGCAGACGAGCGGAGCAGGAGCTCCAGGAAATTCGGCCCCAAAGCCCAGGGCAGGCCTGGCCAGCTCAGCCCCATCGAGGAGGGGCATTGATGGAATTCCAGAAAATTCCCTGGAAACTCGTTCTGAGGGACAATTAGTGGGGAGCAGGAGCCTGACCAAATATCCTTCAAATCAAAAGGAGATAAAATCGCTGCCATTGGGGCGATCGAAGCGCGGCCCGTGGGTCAATTAATTCCTCCAGAAATCAGGTGGAGGATATTAAAAACCTCAGAACTAGAAAAGTCTGGCTTTTCCATGTGCAGGAAAATCCCACTTTTCTGTCTCTGCTTCCCTCCACTACCTCCCTGAGGAAGTTGCTCTCTTTTCGTCGGGTTATCTTCAGATCTGGTCAGGATTGAATGTTCAAATCAACAGCAGAGCTGTTGAAACACTCGAAATAGAAAGGAATTCTTGTTTAGCGCCAGTGGCCAGCCAGGTTTTCCCTGGATGAATCCCTCCCGAGGTCTGGGAAGCAGCAGGAGGCTGTGCTGAGTTCAAGGAGCTCCTCATTCTCTGCGTTTCATTCCTGGCCTTTGAAAAGAGGCAGAGCACCACAAGTTCTGGTTTGGAATAAAAAAATTCATCAGGCTCCGAATTTCTCCAGGTATTGTGTTATCCACACAGGAGGAGTCATGGGCAGCTCCCAACAGGAGGTGAGATGGGTTCTGTGCTTTCCCAGAACCATTTTCCCCAGGATTTCTGCTTGCTTTGTTCAAAAACTTCCTATTTTTTTCTTTCCTTAATTTTTTCTTTCCCTATTTTTTTCTTTCCCTATTTTTTTTCTTTCCCTATTTTTTTTCTTTCCCTATTTTTTTTCTTTCCCTATTTTTTCTTCCCCTATTTCTTTTCTTTCCCTGGTTTTTTTTTTTTTTTTTCCTGTCTAAATGTCACTTCCCACTCTTCCTTTCCAAGCAAGGATTTTCCGAGGGATGTTCTTGGCTCACTTTTTTCTGTTTTCACGCTGACGTTGCAATATATAATTGGCTTTTCAAGATAGAAAATCCAAGCAGGAGGTCATCCACACCCCTTTAGAAAATTCCTACTTTTCCCCAATGTCTTGTTTTCCTCAGCGATCCCAAGCAGAGTCCAGACAAAGGTGATAATCCTCAAAGTTTTATTCCAGGAATTTGCTAATTGTGCATTTTCTGACTGGAGATTGGTGTCTAAGTAATTTTTTTTAGTGGGATTTTTTTCATTTTTCCTGGAAGGAATGAGGGGTTGCCATGGATTTGGTTCACCTGCTGCTCTGGGAATAAATGCAGCACCTTGTGCACAAAATCTCATTCTCAGGAGGGGATCCCACTTCCAAAATTATCCCAAACTCATCTCCCAGGAACGTAAAGCACCACAAAAACCCCCATTGATCCATTTACAATGCTCTGAACTTCCTGCCTGGTTTCACATGCAGCTCTTCGAGGCAATTCCCAAAGATTTGAAGGATCTGAGAGACACTTTGGGAGGTTTATGGGTTGGTTTAATGACCGAAGTATTTGTCTGTGTTATTTCTCATGCAGAGGAGAAAATGAGCCGTAAAAATAATTTGATTTTAGCTTACGATCAGTTTGATTTCCACACGTTTTATCTGTGTTCCATTGCCCTTCTGGGAATTCCTGGTGTTAAAACGCAAATTATTTCTTAGGAACTGGAATGGTCCAGATGTTTTTTGGAGGAGGTGCTCGCATACCCTCTCTCATTCACTGGATTTTGAAGGAAATTCTGATTTTTCATGGAGTGAGGCCAGGCTGGATGGAGTTTGGAGCAGCCCAGGGGGTTGGAATGGGATGGGCTTTGAGGTCCCTTCCAACCCAAACCATTCTGGGATTCAATACAGCTTGGGAAGAGACAACTTCCTGAATTTTAAGGTGAGAATTAACAGAATTAAATTTGGGGACCATTCCTCTGAATTTGAGAAGTGGGGGAGTTGCCTCCTTGTGGGGCTTTCCTAAATCCTCCAGGAAAACCTGTCCAAGGCTGGTCCTGAGCACCCAAAGCTTGGGCAGGTCCTATCCGTGATCCAAAGGAAATTTGCTGAATTATAAGGTGAAAATTAACAGAATTAACAGAATTAACAGAATTAACAGAATTAACAGAATTAAATTTGGGAACCATTCCTTTGAATTTGAGAAGTGAGGGCTCCTTTCGGGGCTGTCCCAAATCCTCCAGGAAAACCCGTCCAAAGCTGGACCTGAGCACCCAAACCCCAGGCAGGTCCTATCCATGATCCACAGGAACATTCCTGAATTATAAGGTGAAAATTAACAGAATTACCAGAATTAAATTTGAGGACCTTTTCTTTGAATCTGAGAAGTGCGGGAGTCTCTTCCTTGTGGGGCTGTCCTCAATCCTCAGGGAAAGCCTGTCCAACACCCAAAGCCCAGGCAGGTCCTATCCATTATCCAAAGGAAATTTCCTGAATTAAAAGGTGAAAATTAACAGAAGTATCAGAATTAACAGAATTAACAGAAATTTGGGAACAATTTCTTTGAATTTGAGAAGTGCGGAAGTCACCTCCTGGCGGGGCTGTCCCATATCCTCCTGGAAATCCTCTCCAAGGCTGGACCTGAGCACCCAAACCCCAGGCAGGTCCTATCCATGATCCAAGGGAAATTTCCTGAATTAAAAGGTGAAAATTAACAGGATTAACAGAATTAACAGAATTAACAGAATTAAATTTGGGAACCATTCCTCTGAATTTGAGAAGTGCAGGAGTCACCTCCTTGCAGGGCTGTCCCAAATCTTCTGAGAAATCCTCTCCAAGGCTGGACCTGAACACCCAAAGCCCAGGCAGGTCCTATCCATTATCCAAAGGAAATTTCCTGAATTAAAAGGTGAAAATTAACAGGATTAACAGAATTAACAGAATTAACAGAACTGACAGAATTAATGGAATTAACAGAATTAAATTTGGGGACCATTCCTTTGAATTTGAGAAGCATGGGAGTCACCTCCATGCGGAGCTGTCCCAAATCCTCTGGGAAATCCTCTCCAAGACTGGTCCCGAGCACCCAAACCCCAGGCAGGTCCTATCCGCGATCCTAACAGGGAATATGGAAATCTTCCCACTCTTCCCATGCCTGCAGAGCTCAAGGAAGTAATTTCAGAGCTGCTTTATGGTGACTTTAAGGAACTCCCCGCGTTCCTCACCCGGTGCCCGTTAAAGCTTCAATTACCCCCAGTCCAACTCTGCAGGACCGAGAGGGTCTTAAAATTAATAAATGTAAAACATTTTTCTGGCTTTTTTTATGGATCCACAGTGCTTGGCCACGGGCAAGTCACTTAACCTCCCTGCTTCATTGTCCTCATCCATAAAAACAGACTGATTTCACATCCCGGGAATATGGGGAGAATTAATGTGCTTTGAAGGTGAGAAGTGGGCAATGAATAGCGAGCAGAGTGGAGTAGGAAGGAAAAAAGGAAAGGAAACTTCCCCCGAACAAGAAATTGTTGATGGTTTCTCTTCTGATGGAAGTGCTGGCATGGTGGTGGCTGGATTATGGGAATTTGGGATAGGGAGGAAGGTTTTAAAGAGTCATTTATTAATTTGAATTTTGGAGAAAGGTGTTAAAGAGCAATTTATTAATTTGGATTTTGGAGAAAGGTTTTAAGGAGTCATTTATTAATTTGGATTTTCCTGAGTTGCGGGTCGTGTTTGATGCCTGCAGCACTCCTTTGGAAGGGGTCCTGGGTTTGAAGAGGGTTTTTGGGAAGCAGAGGTGCCTGAGGTTTAGGTTGGGTATTAGGGAAAATTTCTTCATGGAAAGGATTGTTCAGGTCTGGCTCAGGTGGCGTCCCCATCCCTGGAGGGATTTAAAATCCGTGTGGAGGTGGCACTTGGGGACATGGGGCTGTGGTGGCAATGGTTGGACTCCGTGATCTCGGAGGGCTTTTCCAACCTCAATAATTCCATATTCTCTGTCCACCTACACCTCCCCATGCACGCTTTCCCAGTTGTGTCATTAAACCCCACAGTGCCAAAAATCTGAGGTTTTTAGGGATTTCTGCTGCAGTCCCAAAAGAGCTTTAGCCATTCCCATACAGTGATTTTGTCTTTTCTTGTGTGTGATGATGTGCAGAACAAGGATCCCAGATCTGGAGTTTTAAAGTATATTTTGATTATTGGTTTTGATTACTGATTTTGATTTTGATTTTTGATTTTAAATATTGATTTTGAGTTCTATGAGGTCATTAAACATGCAGGAAACTGATGCAAGTCCAAAATTTCAGGACAAGCTGCTGTCCTGCCTCTGGAAGTGTTCAAAAAATGAGTGGATGTGGCACTTCCTGCTATTTTTTAATGGGCAGGGAGGTGTTTGGTCAAAGGTTGAATTTGACGACCTTGGAGATCTTTTCCAACCCTAACGATTCTATAATTCCATGCTGGAATAGAAAGTTTTTTTGGGTTTTTTTTTGTTGTTTTTGTTTGTTTGTTTGTTTGTTTGTTTTGTTAGTTTGGTTTTTTTTGGTTTGTTTTTTTTTTGTTTGGGTTTTTTTGGTTTTTTGGGTTTTTTTAGTTGTTTTTTTTTGGGTTTTTTTAGTTGGTTTTTTTGTTATATTTTTTTGTTTGTTTCAAACTGAATCAGCAGCCTGTTTTCTGCTTCCCAGATGTTCCCAGTGAAGAAATAAGGAAAGGATGAAATTCCCGTGCCATCAGGATTCATGCTGCTGCCATTCCCAGTCACAGGCAGGGCGCTGAGTCTTTGGAGAACAGAATTTCTGTGTCTGCTTCCCGATGAATTCTCACAGAAACACAGCGCAATTAGGGAAAGAACATGGATCAGATCTCTCCAGAAGAAAGGGAAAAGAGTGACTCATGCTCGCATCTTGTCCCACAGCACATTTCTGGTAGCGACGTCAAAAATCTGAATCATTTCTGCCTGAAAAAAAGCCAAATTTGGGAGCTGCCGGCGCTGCCTTTGCAGCCGTGTCACTTCGAGTCACCATCACTGGGCTGTCACTGCCATCCCGTGGGAATGGCATCCACAAATCCCATTCTTGGCATGAATATTCATTCATGATTAAAAGGCACTTCGTAGAGTCATGGTTCGGCTTGAAAGGGACCTAAAAGCTCATCTCAGTCCCATCCTCCACCATGAGCAGGGACAATATCCACGATCCCAAGGTCCAACCTGGCCTTGGACACTGCCAGGGATCCGGAGATACTTGCCCAGCTCTGTGAGGGCAAATTAAAATTCAATCAAGTTACTCCTGATATTCTATATATTTGTTTTATGGTGTTTAAGCTCTGCTGTGCTCTTAACAGTGCTTTGCGCTTTTATCCCACCTTTTTTTTTAAAATTTTTAAAATTTTTTTTATTTTTTTAAGATGATCTTGAACCTTCAGGAGCCTGGAAAAGAAAGGCTCTCTGTATTCCTGCCGATCCCTTTGTTCAGGCGATTATCCGAGGCATGAGGGGAGGTTGGGATTTTTGGGATTTTCCGAGGTGCTGAGCTTCCCCAAGCCTCAGACCCCATGTGGGCTCTCAATCAGATCCAAATATTCAGGGCACACCCGAAATTCCTGGGAGAGCTGGGAAGAGAAATCCAGGAGTCCTGACCGGGATCTTCAACCTTGAGCCACATTTCTCCTCGTGAGCCGTAGGGAAATGTCCTTCAGCTGAAGAAAACTGGAGCCTCAGCAAATCTGCTCCTAACTGGAATATTTGCTGGAAGTGACAACTTAAAGAGAGTTTGGAAGAGTTTGGAAGAGTTTGGAAGAGTTTGGAAGCGTTTGGAAGAGTTTGGAAGAGTTTGGAAGAGTTTGGAAGAGTTTGGAAGTGTTTGGAAGAGTTTGGAAGCGTTTGGAAGAGTTTGGAAGAGTTTGGACGCGTTTGGAAGAGTTTGGAAGAGTTTGGAAGCGTTTGGAAGAGTTTGGAAGAGTTTGGAAGAGTTTGGAAGTGGCGGCCTTGATCCAGCGACTGGAGTTAGTAAAGCATCGCTGAAAAGAAAAGAAAAGAGAAATGCAAATTAAAGCTCCATCATGAGGAGGGATTTGAATGATATCAAAAGATAAGATACCCTATCAGCTGATCAATAACCTCTATGTTCGCCAGCTCCGGGAGCCAGGTTTGGATTTCAGGATAAATCCTTGTCTTGGGCCATTTCCTAAGGAAAAAGCCCTGGAAGTTCCCAATAAATTGTTGTAATTCAATTTTGGGATTTGTTATAATTCAATTTGAGGCTTTGTAGACACAAATCTGTTCATTTTTCCCCAGCTGTGACGTTTTGTTAGCGCGGGATCTGCTAATTTGTGGAAATATTACCAATTATGGACATTTCCTTCGGAATGAAACAAACAATCCTGACAATAACAGAGTGAGGAGGAGGTTCTGATATCCACGGATGTGACCGAGCTCTTAATTAAGCCAACCTCAGTTCATTGAAAAGATTTAAAATTAACTTCTGTTCGTTTCAAAGACTCCAGAGCTGTTTTTAACGAGGGGAAAGCTCCCACAAAATACAAATGAAAGCTGAGGAATGAATATCAACATCCCAATCCTGCTCCCGCTGGAATGTCCTTGATCTGGATCTCCATTTTTAGGTGCAAAAGCTGTAATTCCGGTTTTTCTATGGATTTTCTGATCTTGTATGGGAGGTTTTGTTGCCTTTTTCAGCCTAGAAATTAAATTCGAGATAATTTTAGTATAGGAGGTAATGCAAAGTATTATTTTAGTATAGGACGTAATGCAAAAATAGATCTTTATTGGAGCTCCGGGGGCAGTTCTGGAAGAATGAGAGGAAAGGAGAAAAAGGAGCAAAAAGCAGAAAAAAGGAAGAAAAAAAGGAAAAAAGAAAGAAGGAGAAGAAAAGGAGGAAGGAAAGGAGAAAAAAGAAGAATAAAGGAGGAAAAATGAGAAAAAAGGAGGAAAAGGAAAAAAAGAGAGAAAGATAAGGAGAAAAAAGGAGGAAAAGAAGGAAAAAGGAGGAAGAAGGAGAAAATGAGAAAAAGGAGAAAAAAGAGAATAAAGGAGGAAAAATGAGAATAAGGGAGGAAATCAAAAGGAAGAAAAGGAAAGGAAGAAAAGGAGAGGAAGCAAGAAAAGGAAAAAAAGGAGGAAAAGGAGGAAAAGAAAAAAAGGAGAATAAAGGAAGAAAACGGAGAAACGGGGAAAGAAGAGAAGAAAAAGGATAACAGGAGAAGAAAAAGGAGAAAAAAGGAGAACAGGAGAAAGAAAAGGAGTGTCAGGGGTGAAATGTCATTTTTGGGTGGGGAAAAGTGGAGTTTGGGTTGGCAAGAGCAGCTGGAGAATTCTGTGCTGCTCGAGGTGGTTCTGGGGCAATAAGGGGAATAAAGGAGAAAAAATGAGGAAAAAGGAGAAAAATGGTGGAAGAGGGAAAAAAGGGGAGGAGGAAAGAAAAGGAGAAAAAGAGGGGAAAGGAGTAAAAAGGAGGAAAAGGAAAAAAAAGAGAGGAAAAAAAAAGGAGGAAAAAGGAGGAAAAAGGAAAAAAGGAGAGGAGAAAAGGAGAAAAAAGGAGAATACAGAAAGAAAAAGAAGAAAAGGGAAAAGCAAGCCCCAGCCGTTGGGGGTGGCACGTCCTCGGGGGAGGAGCAGGGGAATGTGAGGGGTGAAATGTTGGGAATGTGAGGGGTGGAATGTTGGGAATGTGAGGGGTGCAATATTGGGAATGTGGGGCTCCTTCCCTCCAGGTGATCCAAGGACAGAGTTTGGACCCTGATCCCATCAAGCTCCACAGGGAAAACCCCAAGCTGTGTCCTGGGGCAGCGCAAATCCCACAAATGTGGGAATGCCCTTCCCATCCCCTCCTGTCCCAAACCCATTCCTGGGTGTGGTTTTGGCACGGGCAGAGCCTCCTTTGCCTTTCCCTTTGCCTTTCCCGGCGCTCAGGGAAGCTCCAGAGGAAGCTTTTTCCAAGCATTTATCCACATTTGGTCCCATCCCACACGGACACTCCGTGCCTGTGAAATTGTGCCGAATCCCAAAGCTTTTCCAACCACAACCCCATTGGTTCCCTCATTTTTTGGCTCCTGGGGAGGTTCTGTACAGCATTCCCAGCTCGTTTCCCCTTGGCTGGCTGAGCCAGCCTGCAGAGCCATCCCTAATCCTCCTTATTACTCTATTTTTGTCCAAACGCACATTTATTCTGCTGGGGGATGTCATCAGCTCTCTATTTTCACCCTGGCATTTTGTCCACTGCCTCCGGAGTTTGCCCACGGGAAGGAATGGAACAGCTGAGTCTCCTGGAAAAAAAAAAGCAAACAAACCCCACTAAACAAACTTGGAATAAGATCAATGGGCTGTTGTGCTGTGCATCATTCCCGATTTATTCAGCCCCAGCTCCAGCCTTAAAGGAGACCTCCTCCTCCATCCCGAGCCTCTGGAATGGAGTGTCAGGATTCATGGAGAGGAATGGCTGGGGAGGCAAACCAGGAGCAGCAGCTCGTTTTGCTCTCGGATGGAACTCTGTGTCTGGTGTTTGCACACAATTCCAGGTTTTTTTTCCAGCAGGAGAGAGAGGTTGGAGTGGCTGAAGGGATTTCTGGATAGAAAAGGGTCAGGAGGCACTGGTGGGGTCAATCCTGTTCCCTCTGGAAGGCAGCTCTGCTCCAAAATTCCAGCTCTTGGAATGTCGCAACTCTCCCTTAAATTGTTTCAGATCAGGGAAGTTTCTCAGTTTGCACAAAACCTCTCCTGGTCCTCCTGGCCATTCCCAAAATAACTTTGTCATCCACATCTCCTTCCCTGGAATGTCGCAATTCTCCCCTAAACTGTTTCGGGTCAGGGAAGTTTCCCAGTTTGCACAAAACCCTTCCCAGTCCTCCTGGCAATTCCCAAAATAACTTCGCCTTCCGCATCTCCTTCCCTGGAATGTCGCAACTTGTGGGAACTGTAGGCACGTCGTGAGAGCTACTTTACCGTGAGAGCAGTCTGTTGTTCCAAATTCTCACAGGTTTTGGTTTTCTGGTTTTTTTTTGTTTTCTGGTTCAAAACAAGCAGGAATTCATAAACAGAGACACCTGACTTCCTGCAGGTGGTGTTTTTGCAAGATGTTGATCTAACTATGGGTAGCCAATGACATTGTGGGGTGGTGAATCGGGAGCCAATGGATGTGTGACATGAATGTTAGAAATTGTATAAAAGAGGCTTTGGAAAATAAAGAGTTAGTTCATTTTCTCTGACCAAGGAGCTGTTGTGGTGAACTTTTTACTTGTCGTGACCGTCTCACCTATGACAGCAACTCTCCCCTAAAAAGTTTTGGGTCAGAGAAGTTTTTCAGTTTGCACAAAACCCCTCCCGGTCCTCCTGGCAATTCCCAAAATAACTTTGTCTTCCTCATCTCCTTCCCTGGAAAGTCGCAACTCTCCCCTAAACAGTTTCCGGTCAGGAAAGTTTCCCAGTTTGCACAAAACCCCTCCTGGCCCTCCTGGCCATTCCCAAAATAACTTCGTCTTCCGCATCTCCTTCCCGGCAGCGCTGCTGGTGGCCCTGCCCATCCTCGGAGCCTGGGGCAGGTGACAGCCTGGGAAGGGGATGGGAGCAGGGAAACAGGGAATGCTTGGGCTTGGAAAAGATCTTAAAAACCACCTCACTCCACCTCCTGGCCTTTGGGAGAGCGATAATGGAGTTTCAGCTCTGGAGGGGGATTTTAAAACATAAAATGCCGACCGACTCCCACACTTCCCCTCTATGTTATCCCGGGATTCTCCAGCATTTCCCTCAAAAATGCTTCTGTCATGTAATCCAGCACCTTGTAGGAACAGGGATATTTTTAAAGTTTATTATTCCTGTGGAATAGAATTTTAAAAGGAAGAGGGAGAGAGAGCAGCAAAGCCTCCGAGTCACCTGGAGATCTTTAATTTAATCCCGCACTGCTGTAGGGGCAAACTTCCCATTCAGTTTGGGACAATTCCTACTGGACAGTGCTGACTTTGGATTCAGGAAAACTCAGGGCCCTCTGACCTTCCGATTTCTGGCTATTTCATGATTCCTGCCTCAGTTTCCCAGATGGAAAATAGGGATCAGAGTGCTTCATTTCAGCCATGGAGAGCTCTGCTCTTGGGGTGTGCTGGTTTGGGCTGGGAAAAAGTGAATTTTCTCTCTAAAGTGAATTTTCTTCCTGGACTGGGGCTGTGTTTGGGTTTGTTCTGGGAACAGGAGGGATAATTCCAGGATGTTTTGGTGTTCCTGAGCTTCCCCAGAGCCAGGGGCTCCTCATCCCACCAGGGAGGGACACCAGGAATTTGGGAGACACAGCTGATCCCAACTGAGCCAAGGCAGATCCCAAATCCCAGGGCACCACTGGGGAAGAAAGAGGATTTGGGAGGAGTCTGGAATGACGGAATTTGGAGTTTGGAATTGTTTTTCCGCTTGTGCCATCCCGGGGATGGCTGATCTCCTGGGAAAGGAGGAACCCAATCCTTGTCCAGCTTTTCCTTTCCCTATTCAAGTCTCTTCACCTCCACCCATAATTTTCCCCATTTTTCCCTCCCAGTTCTTTCCCAGTCCCACCAGGAGGGAGTCAGTGAGCAGCTGGATGGGGCTGAGCTCCCTCTGGAATTCCACCACGGCCCAGGGGGTGCATGAGACGATGATTTCCAACATTAAATCAGCGGAATGGCAGCCGTGTCCCGCATTTCCCGCCTGAATTGCCCTTCATTCTCTGCCATTATTTATTTTTGCGCCACCCCGAGAGCTCGTTAGCACCGCTTTGACATCTCTGTTATTAAGTACAAGAGCCATAATTAATTGCTTTTATTTAGACCTGCCGACGATTCCTCTCGGTTGGATTGCGGAGAGAATTAAAAACCGAATTTCCAGCAACTCTGCCTTTAGCAGGATTTATTTTCCCAGGGAACACCAGCCCTGCTCGGAGTGGAGCTGAGTGAATATTCCTGGGCTGGCAGCTCCTGCTGGAAGCTTTTCCCAGTCCATGTTTTTAAATCCCAGCGCCTCAGGGCATCATCAGGAGCTCTCACTTCAGCTTTGTTATTTGAACTCTTCGGGGATGCCGGGCATGATGGAAAAGTCAAAATGATCAAGCCGGGCCCAAAAGCAGAACGAAAATGAGACTTGAGAAATGTTGACCTGCAGGGAATGTTCTGCCCTCATCCAAAGCCGAGGCGTCGGGACAACGCCAAGCTGTGCTCGGAGCATTCCATCTCCTGGCAAAGTTGGGGTTCGGGTTCATCGTTCCGATTGGAATGGGAATTTCAATGGAATTATTTGATTTTCTGCTGGCAGGAGATACAATATCAGACCCGTGGTTTTGTCAGCGGAAGCCACAGCCCACTTTACAGCAATTTCTTCGTATATTTGGCCTTTCCCCCTCTGCGATGGAAATTTGGGATAATCCCAGGAATATCATCCCGGGGGCTTTGATCCCAGACGAAGCAGAGCTTTGCTGCTGAGCTCCAGCTCTGGATTCAGAGCTGCTGCAAGGGAAAGGATCGTGCACTTCATTACACTGAGGGGAGCATTCCCTGGAAATTGGGAACAGTTCTGGGGATATCAAAGCCCTGCAAACCCCTGGACGCACCCACAGGGAGGGGTAGGAAGAAGTAATTTTATTTATGGACTAAATCTGAGATGGATTTTTGCTTCTCTGCCAAACGGAATTGAATCCTGCTTTATATAAATCTATTTTGCTCTCCTGCATTGTCTCCTCTTCCAGAGTTTTCCATGCATCCCTTCTTTTTCCAGCCCTTAAACAAAGCCATCCATCCCACAGGCAAGATTTCTTCCTGTGTTGTCCTTGTTCGCATCCTGGATTCTCTTTTTTTCCCCACACTTTCTGTGGAATTCATGTTCTGCTTTTTCTGTTCAGATATCCTCATGGAATCACGGAATGGTTTGGGTTAGGAAAGGAGCTCAAATCCCATCTCATTCCAACTCCTCCCACTATTCCAGGCTGCTTGGAGTTGTCCAAATAATTAAATTTTTAAAAATCACTTTGCTATGGACCCAGGTGGAAGAAAATTTCAGTTGTTTAGGAAAAGTGTTCCTCAATTTTTATGGATTTGGGAGGACAAGGTTTGCCTGACTGGTGGAGTTGTTGGATTTAATCTCAGGTTTAGTCTTATACAACACAAACTCCACCAGCCCAAATCTTGGACTGCGAAAAATTGCTAAAAATTCCCTCTTTCTTCGCAGGTTTCACATGGAACGTCCATGCAAAGGGATGGATGTGCTGCAGAAAGAAATGGTCGCCAGCAAGATTTTTTTCCTTGCATTTTATTTTCATTTATTAAGCTGTAATTAATTTGATTATTTTTAAGTGTTCATGTGCATACCCTCAAAAATTGGGATAAATTTCCAGGTTTTTGCTTTTCCAAGGGAGCTAAGAACCAAGGAAAAGAACTGAAGAAGACCAGGAAAAGAAAACTAAATCCCAGACATCTGAAATTCCCTCCTTTTGTACTGAGGTCACTTAATTTTCTCCTCCACCTGAATATTTTAATTTCTAGGAAGTCTCCGAGATATCCCAAATCTCTGTCAAATTCCCAAATTCCCAAAAAAGCCTTGTCTCCACTACCTGGAGAAACCAGTTATTTCTAATGGAAACCTTGCCACAATTCTCTGGGAATTCTCAGCCGTGAGCCTAATTCTCATTGATTTGTGCCTGAGCCAAGGAATCTTTTTTTATGGAGCAGAATCTTCCCAAAACAGGAGCCATTTGGAGAGATGAAGAATGGGGAAATAACATTGAATTCCCTCTTTTTTCCCCCCAGAATTAATCTTCTTCCATGCCTTAGAGCCATCAGATGATCCTGAGCTGGGTTTGAAGCTGGGATTGGGGTGGGATGGGCACAAAGTTTGGATTTTGGAAGAGAGAGGAACTCAAGGCTTGTCCTGCTCCATTTCTCCAAATAAATCCCAGGATTGTCCAGTATCAAAGCTGGATGGATGGGGAGGGAGAAGCTGCTCTCCAGTCAAGTTGGTGACAAAATCCAAGTGTTTGGTGACAATTCTCTACCTTGGAAAGGCCACCTTGGACCCCTCGGAGGATCACAGACAAGATTTAAGGTCATGGAATACTGGGAATTGTTGAGTGCTGCCCCTCCTGTGCAATCAGGGGCTTTGTGTTCCTTAAATAAAAACCAGGAATGTTTTACCTGAGCCCAGGGAGTTCAGCTTCGGAAATGGCTCCTAAAGATAAGATGGATTGAGGAACGAGGATCCCAAATGAAGAGGTGGAGGTTTCCCTTCTCGCAAAGACCAGTGACTGAGTTGGGAACCATTGGCCTGGACACCTTGGATCCCAAATCAGGGAACACAGACTCATGAATTCATGAACCCAGAGATGTTGTGGATTCCCATCCCTGGCAGTGTCCAAGGCCAGGCTGGGCAGGGCTTGGAGCACCCTGGGATCGGGAAAGGTGTCCCTGCCCACAGCAGGGGATGGGATGGGATGGGATGGGATGGGATTCAAGGTCCCTTCCATCCCAAATCATTCTGGGGTTCTCTTGAATTTTCTTCCAGAAAACCACCTGGGACCTGAGGAGGTGACATGAAAAAGGACATGGAATGGAATTTAAAGGCCCCCTCCAGCAGAATTCCCATGTCTTTGCCTGATATCTTGTCATATATATCAATATTATCATCTCCATATAAATATATAAGTATAGACACACATTTCTATTTATCTTTCCCATATTTATGGGGAATTTTCCTCCGTAGGATTCCAGCCATCCCCTGGCTCCCAGCTCCCTCTCCCTGGAGTTTAGGGGAATTCAAAGTGCACCTCCCTCCTTTGGAGAGGGCTCATGAGCACAGTCCCAGCCTGGGCACTCTAGGGTCACACTCATGCCTGGGACAGACTCACCTAAAACAGAGGCTGGACAGGGTTAGGAGAATAAAGAGAATAAAGTTAGATTTGGTGAAGGGCTCCAAGGTGTGCTCAGGGCAGGCAGAGCCTGCTCGAGAGGCTACACCCAAAATGGACAGCAAGTCACGAGTTTTTATTGTTTTATAAATTCTGTCCATTAACATATCGAGTCTTAATCCTCCAATTCCACCTTCAGGCCATGATGTCAATTACTCCAAGTTGCTCCCCCCAATTCACTGTTGGTTCCATATTTTGGGGCTCTGAGGCAGCGAAGTGTCCTTGGACTCTGAGATTTAGAGGAATTGTTGTCTAACAAATGCTGGGAACAGAGATTTTCTGCACTTTATATGAGCTACACACCAAAACTACAGATGCACGAGAAAGAGAAGCTAAAAATCCCAAAGCATCAACATCAGTGCAGTTTTCCTGATCCTGAGCCTCATCTTTCCCTGCCCAAATCGGAACGGAGTGGCACAACAAAGCCATGACAGGGAAAAAAAGGAAGGAGGAAAAACGGAAAATGCAGAGCTTCCTGCATTTGGGATTTATCCCAAATTGCCTGCACTAATCAAGGATCTGGTTCTCATGTGGAGGGAGCATCCCTCTGTTCCAGTCTCCGCAGTTATTTTAACTGGCACCGACACAAATTAATCGGGAATTTGCTGCCCATGGATTTTGTCAGCAGGGTCTCCCCCCACCCCGAAAGTCATCTTTAGAGACTTCACTTTTATTAAACTAAATGCTGCCACTTAAGTCAAGTCTTTGTTTTCCCAGACTCGGGAGAAGGAGATCTAACCTAAATTAATCATGACTTAATTGACTGAACTAATTCCGGTTCTCTCCAGCCCAGTGCGCAGCAATATTCCTGTCTTCCCAAATGCTGGAGCTGAAGGATGAATGGGACATCGCTCGAACAGCGTCAGCTTTTTGTACCTTTAACACGACGTTGTGACTGGGGACAAAAGTTTTAATTTCCTTGGGATTAAATCCGTAAAACATTTTCACAGTTAGGCAGCTGAAGGGAACACCCCTTTTTGGAAGGAATATTAGAGCTGACTCCAATTTCTTCCTATGATCCTGTTTTATTTTTTTTCTCTGTGGCGCCTGGACGAAATGATTTATTTGGTTCTGCTGTTTCAAAGGAAAATCAGGCATTAATTCAATTTGCAACAGGATCCTCTCAGCCCACGGAGGAGTAAATGAAATGGGAGGAATGGCTAATTTTGGGATGGATTTAGTGGAGCTAAAGGAATTCTCCTCCAAAGGGCACCACTGGCAGCACCCAGTGAGTCCAGGGCTTGGATTTTGAGTTTAACTATGCAGGAAATCTGGAGACAACTGTGTCCCACATGTTGGAGCAGTGAATTTGGGGAAAGTTTGGGAATTTCGGGAGGGTTCTGGCTGTGGTGAGGCACCATCTCCAAAGAAAACAGCCTGGGAACTTTCCTGTGTCGTGGGATCAACTCCAGAAATCCAGGCAGACACAGCTTCTGCTCAGGAGGTTGTGGCCTCCCCATCCCTGGAAGTGTCCAAGGCCAGCTTGGATGGGGCTTGGAGCAGCCTGGGACAGTGGAAAGGATCCTTCCCTGTTCCCTAACCTAAAAAATCCCTGTCAGAAAGAAGGATTTTCCCCCCTAATCCCCTAAACTTTCCCTAGCTTTACTTCTTGCAGTTTTCCTTAGTTTTAGCATTACCCACAACACCCTGGGGCAGTTTGGAGAGTGATCCTGTGTTATCCCAGCACGATTCCCAACTCTCCACGAGATAAACTCTGCATCTTTCCTTTTGGACGAATTATTCCTGCAGATCTGAAAGCTGCATTTCCTGCTTTCTCTGGGCTTCTCCCATTTCCCATCTTTTTGGGGGTCTCCCCTCAGCCTGGGGGCAGCACAGGGCTCATTTTTGGGTGCTTTGCAGGAGCTTCTTAGGTTTGGAGGATGGAAAAACTCATTTTTCCAAGTTGGATGGGGCTTGGAGCAGCCTGGGACGGTGGAAGGTGTCATGGGATGAGCTTTAAGTTCCTTCCATCCCAAACCATTCCATGATTTTGGTTTCTTGGAGCGCATCCAGGCTCTGGACACAGTGGAACCAAGGTGGGTGCGTTTCTCGCACTCAGGAGGAATTGAATGAAATAAATCCATGTCACCTTTATAATCATCTGAGCGATCCTTCATTCCTGGAAAAACTCATCCAGGGGAAAAAAATTTCTCTCTGTGGTGAAACCCTCGGTGGTGCTTTCAGAGATGCATAAAAGCATTAATGCATTTAAAGACAAAAAACCCCATTTTAAACCATTCCTTAAACCGAATTTGATGAAACAACAAACTGCCAGCAAATGGAAAAGGTCTGCAGGGAATATTTGTGGTGTTCTCCAGGATGGAAGTGTCATCCCAAGGTGGAATCCACGATGGGCTCAGCCCTGGACTCTCCTGGCTCAGGTCGTTAATTGCTGGTGGAGGTTCCACCACACCATGGGCGAGGTGACAAAAGTGCACCTCAAAGGGGAAAAATTGGAATTTACAAAGAGGAAAAATGGGAATTTACAAAGAGGAAAAATGGGAATTTCCAAAGCCAGGCAGCCTCCGAAGATCCGGGAGCAGATGTGAGCTGTCAGCATCGCTCTTCGCTGCTGCCGCGCGCCACGAGAAACCTGGAATTGGATTGGAACTTAATCAACAAGATTGGGTTTTAATTGAATGCTGGAGTTGTTTCCTTGACGGGGAACATTGCAGCTCTTTAATTATGTTTTGTTTAGGAGAAGAGCAAATCAAATCCATTTATTTATTCCCTGACAGCGGAAGGGGAGCTCGTATTTCGCGGCAGTTTGGGAAGCAGCCCCCGACACCTCCAGCCAATCCGTTCAAATAATGGGCTTAAAGCAAGCTTTTTAATTCATTTAATTTTTAATTAAAGTTTTTTAATTAAAAGAGCTGTTTTCTAAATATATATCAAGGAATCCTATAAATCCTCACTACGCGCTGTGGTTTTGGTTATCCCTGAGCAATTTTTAGGGAGAAAATCTGGATTTGGAGTCCCTTTTTGGACAAAGTGGCCTTATTTCCTATTGAAATCCCTTCCCTCTGGTTCTATCCCAAAATTATCCAACCCCAGGATCGGTGGGAAAAAAAAAAAATCTTGGTTTAGCTCCCCTCACTCTTGAATCCTTTTTTCCTTTTATTTTCCAGTGGAAGGTTGGGAGAGTCTTCCATGCCTCCAAGTTCAGCCACCTGACCCCACAAATGGGAAAAATATTCCTTGACTTCCCATGCAGACCCTGCTTTGTCCATAAATTTCTCGTTTTCCTCTCCCTTTCCTCTGCTTTGCTGCCTCGCTCCGAATTCCAGGGGGAAAACAGCTGGAGCTGACCTCAGGAATAAAGGAATAAACCTCCCCTTAGTGATAAATTTTCACACCAGCCTTCCTTAAACACCCCAAATCCTCCAAAATCCTTGAAATTTTTCTCTTTCCAGGCTGTGGAAAATATCCGATGTTGGGACGGTTTTGATCTTGGTTGGAAAGTTGGGAATGGGAACATCAAAGAAAAATTGGGAATGATCTCATGCCTCCCTTGCATTGTTTATTGTTTCTTCTTGGAGAGTGATGATGTTTCTGTTTTTTGGGGTTTTTTTTGCTTTTTAGCTCCTTTTTTACCTTGTTCTGCTTGCTCTGGGCTGGATTTTGGCATCAGAGCAAAAGGAAGGTGTTACAAAATTCCCTTACCTCTTGGAGAGAGCAGGGAAACGGCAAAATCAAGAATTCCTCCTTTCCATCCCATTTTCTGCTTTTTCCCCGCTGGGAAGATTAAAAGGAGAATTAAGGACAGCAGGTTCCTGCTTTACTCCTTTTGTGCTGCTGACAGACTTCCCTGGAAATCCTATACTTGGATTTAATGGGAATTTTGATTTTTCCTGCATTTTCCGCAGTCTCTGCTGCTGCCGTTGACTCTGAGGCACATCAGCCTGCGAAAAATTCTGGAATGCAGGAAGCTCTGAAAACGGGGCCAGCTGGGCAAACTGGGCCCTCCGAGGTCGCAGAAAATTCTGGGGGGGATCCCAGGGATATCTGTGGGATATGTCTGACCCCAGGATGGGGAATGCTCACTTTGGGATGGGTGAGGAAAACTCAGATCATAAAATCATGGAAAACTTGAGTTGAGAGGAACCTCCAAACTCATCCCGTTCCCATGGGACACTTCCCACTATCCCAGGGTGCTTAAATTCCCATCCAGTGTGACCAGAAACCTCTTTCCATCCCCTCATCCTCTTTTCCTTATTCCACAGCCTGAGGACAACCCAATCAATGCAGGTTCTGCCCCTGTTTGATGGAGATAAAAGCAGGAAAACACCGACACCATTTTCCCCTTTGGCCCAACTACAGCTCTTGGATGCTCCTCAATTCCTGTTTTCTCAAGCTCTCAGGCTGGAATAAGAGCTGGGAGATGGAATTTAATATCTTTAATCCCAGGGGATGAAACATTTCTGATCCTTCAGAGCAGGGATGAGGATCTGGGTGGGACAGCATTAAATCTGGGATTTTCACAGGTGTGGGAAGCAAAATTTTCCCAGGTTATTTTACAAAATTGCCATTTTTTTTCCCAAGGAATGGCTGATCCCAGTGGATACTTCCCAGCTGGAAAAGATGTTGCTTCCACCTCCGTTCCAGCTGCTGTTTTCTCAGTAGTCTGGACTGTTCAATGAAAGAA
>VZRL01002704.1:113099-127974 GCA_013397895.1 Origma solitaria | reverse complement strand
CCCATCCCATCCCATCCCATCCCATCCCATGGATCCCATCCCATCCCATCCCATCCCATCCCACCCCTGCCATGGGCAGGGACACCTCCCACTGTCCCAGGCTGCTCCAAGCCCCAATGTCCAGCCTGGCCTGGGACACTGCCAGGGATCCAGGGGCAGCCACAGCTGCTCTGGCAATTCCAGCCCAGCCCTCCCCACCCTCCCAGGGAACAATTCCCAATTCCCAAAATCCCATCTAAATTTACCCTTTTCCATTTTAAAGCCATTCCCTGTGTCCTGTCCCTCCATGCCTTGTCCCCAGTCCCTCTGCAGCTCTCCTGGAGCCCTTCAGGCCCTGCCAGGGGCTCTGAGCTCTCCCTGGAGCCTTCTCCTCTCCAGGTGAACATATCTGGGATTATGGATGTTAAAAATCTGTTTGCAGCAGGAATTTTTTGGAAAATGCTGCCACTGTGGACTTGGGAAGAAACTCCAAACCCCAGCTTCTCACTCCCTTTGTGTTTTCCCTGTCCCATCTCCCAACGCACTCAGAGGTTCAGGAAATGACGAAAATTCTCATTTCTCATGTGGGCAATGTGGAAAAGAACAGCTTTGGCTTTAAAATTCAGGGAGAAATTGGATCCCACACCGGAGTCTGCATCCGTATTCAGGATATGCGAATGAGCTGCTCCAGGAGATCTTGGAATTCAATCAGGAAATCACCGAACAATCAAAGCCTAAAAATGTAGAGAGCAAGGGAGGGAGAAAAGCACTTGATGGCCCCGATAAAGACTCAGCTCTGATCCAGACAAACCTCATGGAGAGCTCATTTTCCTGGGATTTTTAGCCATTAAACCAATGCAAAGGTTTCTTTTTGTCGGCTTTCCCCTGGTGTTGGCTCAGGGAATGAACACAGCCTTTCTCTTTTCTTTGTTTTTTCTTCTTTTCCTTTGTTTTGCTCCCCCAGCACAATCCTGAAGTTGTGCAGGAATGAGCTGCTCCAGCCAGAGCAGCAGGGCTGAAATTGAGTTTATTTCTGATGTAACTGCCTGTAATTGCTCCTAGAAAACCAAATTATTCCCGGCTGATGCTCGCGGTTAACGAGAACGAGGACCAATTCCCAACCAACTCTGCTTTTTGTGTTTAACCACCACACTTGACTTTGTGATGAGCACGACAGGAGCTTGTTAGGGATTTCTGTTCAGGATTAGCTGAGAAAATAAAAATATTCCCAGCCCGAGAGGTGGGGCAGTGCTCAGATATCACTGGGGTTGCAGTGCAGAGGTTCAAATACTGGTGGGGAATAAAATTGATTAAATTTCTTGCTTTTCCTATTTGGAATTTGTGTGTATTGAAGTGTTGGGATCATCCTCAGAGTGGTCTCTGCTGTGGCAGAGCAGCTCTGGCGGAATTTTGCTGGGAAAAATCCCAGGAGAGGGAAGATCCTTGCTGGATCCAGGGGTTTTTAATTGGCTGCTCCTGTGGGAAATATTGAAAGAGGTTTTTTTGGAACTAAAACACCTCCAGAAGATTTTCCCAACGCCAAGAATCCCAAAAAATTGCCTCACGCAATATTCAAAGCACCTGATTGCAGACAGATCGGATTGATTTATTCAGAACCCTGCAAGGTGTGAACAGGAAAAGGGAAGAGTTCCAGCTCTTTATTTGCTATTCCCTCAAACACCTCAAAAAAAAAAAAAAATGGGAAACCTCCCACTAGAAACTCTTCCTCTGCATTCCCTGCTCTGATGGTTGGATTTGAATTTCTCCCAGAT
This sequence comes from Origma solitaria, assembly GCA_013397895.1. Classification (NCBI taxonomy): domain Eukaryota; kingdom Metazoa; phylum Chordata; class Aves; order Passeriformes; family Acanthizidae; genus Origma; species Origma solitaria. The sequence goes on along the minus strand of VZRL01002704.1, from coordinate 126,223 downwards.
TCTTGAGGTTTTCCTGTCCCTAGAAATCCCCGCAGCCCAGTATTGGCTGGTTTGATGTTGGTGGCCATGAAAATGAGGAGAACGTGGAAATCCAGGGATCTCCGGGGAAAAATGGTGACATCCAAACCCTGATGGGTCGCTGATATTTTTTTTTTTTATGACTTCTGTGCTGGTGGAAAAGGAAATTGAAGGCATCCACCTGGGTATTCCTAAATCCCACATTTTGTCCTACTTACAACACTTCTGTGGCACAGGAGGACAATAAAATTCCAATATAAAAAAAGGAATTATCCCCTGGCGGGGCTGCCTGGGACAGGGGGAATTCTCTGCAGGAATTGTGGGTGGTCTGCAGCTTTGGGAATTAACTCCGGAATAAAAAACCTTTAGCACTTCCTGGCTTAAAATCTGTCACTGCCGGTGCTCCTTTAGGGCCTGGCTGTGAAATAGGGGAATTTTGCCCTTTTTTGTGGCCTGGTAGGAGGAGAAAATCCTTTATTTTCAGGGTTTGAGGTCAAGGAGAGCTCTTGCTGGTGGTGACATCTGAGAATCTACCTGGTGGGACAAAAACTGGGGCCTGACTTCAACCCACAAATACCTGGGAGCGTCTGAAATTCCATTTTAGAGCACTAAAATCTGAATTTAAACGGCAAAAAGATGTGCCACACTCTGCAAATATTCAGGGCTGACTCGTGGGGGAATATGGAACAATCCTATTGCCAGGTTTTGGTGAAAAAATAAAAATTGCGACTTGTTTTCTAGGAAGGAATTAAACAGCTTTTAGATCTTCTGTAATAAATAAATCCTCCCTGACCCTCTTAATTCTTGGGATAATTGCGAAGAGATTTGAAGTCCTTCATGGAATGAGAGTTTTCCCCAGACAACATCAACATTACTGAAATTTGAGGCCATTTTAATTTCTTTATCTGGGTTTAATTATTATCTTAATTCGTGAGGTTTCTTAATAACAATGAGAAGCAGAGGAAGTATTTGGGGAAAATAGGAAATCTTCTGTTCCCTTTTTCCTAAGGAAAAAAAGCTCAGGGTGTTTGCATCTTTCTTTTGCTCTTCCTACATCCAAAGCAGTTTGTAAAACATGGGCGCATTTTAAAAAAAATATCAAGAAATGGAAAATTCTGCTGCTTATTTGCATTATTTTTTCAACTTAGGGAAATGGGAGAGTGATTGGTACTGGGGTGAAATCAGGATTTGTACTGCTGGGATTGTGAGGGCCCGGATTCTAAAAACTCAGGGAATGTGGAGAGTTGCTGATGTCCAATCTTGCTGTGATCAGACCCAATTTCCCGTGAATCTGAAGAATTAAAATGTGAATTTTTAAATTTACATTGAGAGGCATTTTGGGGTTAAAATTTTTCCTCGACGGTTGAGCGGAGAAAACTCAAACACATCCATTTTGTTTTGAAATTTGGGATATTTCCTGCTGGCTCAAGGATTCTCAAACCTCCAAATTTAAGATATTTAAGGGCAAGGGGGTTCTGATATGTGACAGATGTTTCCATATCTTCCACTTTTTCTAAAAGTCAGTGGAATAAAATTCTCTTTTTTTTTTTCTTCACAAAATTGGGAAATCAACTCCAGGCCCTCGTTCCCCGCTGGGTTTTGCTCCTCTCTTTGTCCCAGGTCACCTCCTTTTCCTTTTGGATCATTGTGTTGGGTCTGTCCTTTCTGGAGCAGGACTGGATTGTGCTGGACATGGCGGAGTTGTTCCTCCAGGAACTCTCCAGGATTCCTTTCCCACGTTTTTCCTGGAATGAGGATGGCCCAACAATCCCCACCCGCGGAAGGGCTCCCTGCAATCAGGGAACAGCACCGTAATGATCTCCCTAATCAAAACCCCATTACGCTCTGAGCTAATGAGCTGCTGAGTGCTCCAATTAATCCTGGGCATTCTGTCCCAATCCTGTGTTTTATTAATTAATTAATTAATCCAGCACCTAGGACAGCAGTGGGAGCTGCCGGAGCGCTCAGAGCTGAGGATTTAGGCAGAGCTGGAATTGGAGGTTTAACAAACCATCCCTCCTGCATCATTCCCATATCCGGAATCGGCTGGGAAGATAAAAACTTCGGGATTCTTGACTCGTGCGAGGCTGATCTTTAAATTAATACTGAGAATACACTTCAGGCCGAGCTCTGGGTTGCCTGAAGCTGCAAATATTGATGGGAACGTGTCGAGGGTTTGACCCTGGCTAAATGCCTCGGGCACAGCTGAGGAGGGGAGTTGGAGATGGGAAATACAACCAAATCTGCAAAAATTCAACAGATGTTGGAGTCTGCATTCCTTAAAACAATGAAGGGAAGTGCTCTCGGATCTGCTGGACACTTGGGAATTGGCTGGGAAGATAAAAACTTCGGGATTCTTGACTCGTGTGAGGCTGATCTTTAAATTAACACTGAGAATACACTTTAGGCCAAGCTCTGGGATGGCTTAAGGTGCAAATATTGATGGGAACACCTCGGGCACGGCTGAGGGAGAAGTTGGAGATGGAAATACAGCCAAATCAGCAGAAATTCAACAGATGTTGGAGTTTGCATTCCTTAAAACAATTAAGGGAAGGACTCTCAGATCTGCTGGACACTTGACACTTCGCAGAAATAATCCTCCTGTATTTGAGTCAGGCCTGGAGCTGCTGTTCCAAGATATTTCTATTTAAAATTGAAAAACTTGGGCGCTTTAAATTGCATGGTTTGCATTTTGGTGCTGCAATCCCGCACTTGTGGGTAGATCCACGTTTTTGCGCGTTCAGGAATGCGTGCTTGGAATTCTGGGGAATAAATCAGGATGATACGGAATTCCAGGCTGGATTGGGTTGGAAGGATCTTAAACCTCACGCCATTCCAGCCACGCCATGGGCAGGGACACCTCAGATTATCTCAGATTCCTTGGAGTTCCTCAGGCTCGTTCCTCAAAACCTGTGCTTGGCTTTCCTGAGGATTCCTGCTCCTTGTGCAGCCCCAAACTCCCAGCATGGAAATCCACTCCCGATTATCCTGGATCTTCCGAGACTGACGCTTTGCTCGTTAAGGACAATTCCTCCAAATTTTGCAAATTGGGACTTTTCAGTCGATACAAATCCGAGTCTGATTCCAACTCCATCCGAAAAAACCATGGAATATCCGAACCTTTGACAGGCAGAGTCTGAGGCTTAAATACTGAAACCTCAAATCTCCTTTGCTTGACAAGAAACTTCTCTTTTCCCTTTTTCTAAATCTGCTTTTGCTCTCAGTAGCTGTTTGCAGCAGCTGAGCCGAAAAGAAAACAGAACCGTTTGTCTGCTCCCAAAAAATGACAGTTTAGACACCGGAATTCGGCAGATTTTGGGGCTGGATCTTTATTTGGAAGAGATGTCTAAATGTAGGCTGCGATTAGCAGGCTAAGACTGAGTGAAAGGCAGGTTTTTTCTCCAGGTTTTTTCTTTCCTGGTTGACATAAAGCTCTCCTGAAAATCCCTTTGCAAGCTCGGAGCTCTGCATATGAAATTTGGGCCCTCCCCTGTCCACATAAAAGAAATTTGGGGATTTGATTTTCATCCCAGGAAGCGCTTGCTGTTCATTTGGATGCTAATTCCGACAAATCCAAATGCCTGATGCTTTTCCTGCTGGAATCCATCTTTTCATCCAAATAATAAACTTTACACTTGGTGCCTCTTCCCCACTCCAGGAAAATCGACATCGAGGGGTTGCAGAGGGACAGGATTGATGGATTTGGGAATTCTGTCGCTTTTCCAGTTGTTTTAAAATCACAAAATCCCACCTTGAATGTTTTCCAGGCAGGAGTAATCCCAAAAGGAAATTGGGTATAATCACTTTAATATTTCTGGGGCATGAAAATAGAAATAACCCCTTCCAAAAATCCAAAATCTAGTTAAATATCGACTTAAAAGTGATTTTTAAAGATTTTTAGGAAGTTGTGGTGTGGATTGATGCTCATGAATCTCCCATTTTTAATTGAAAACTTTGGGTTTATAGATGGATTTGCCAAGATTTGGCATTTATCCTACAGCATTTTAATTTGTAGGAAGCACAGGGTCTGTGTTTATCAGCTGAGGCCAAAAAGATTTTAGAAATATTTAAAAATAAATATTTAATTTTGATTTTAGTATTTTAAATACATTCATTATTTTTAGTATTTTTAATAATTCTAACATTTAATAACTATTCCTCTTTTAAAACAGATTTTATAATAAATTTGATGAATTTTATAAATGTGAAACTAGTGTCCCCAGAGCTCCTCCATTGAAAGCAGACACAAAGATATTAATTAAGGGAATGAGAAGATCTGAATTAAAAAAATCTTGATGGATATGGGAAAAATTCTTTCTGCAGGCAAAACTCTCATTAAAAACTTCCAATTTGTGCAACACTTTGTCTTTTTTCCTGGATCTTTTTCCAGCCTGGCAAAACTTGAATTTATCCTAAAACTGGAGCTGGACAATTTGGATTTTTTGGGATTCCAATATGAATGGAGCTGGGTTTTCCAGTCCCCAAAATCAAATTATTTCGATTATTCAAAATTCGAATTATCTTGGTATGGAGAGCCCTGGATGCTGAATTTGGGATCTAAGGAAGGATGTGGAAACCGGGGAGGTTCTGCCAAAAAGGAGCTGATTCATTGAGGGAGCAAAAAATTCTTGCTGAAATAATGGGAAATTTACTGGATGTGGTTTGGTTTTGGGAGTTTTTTCACTCCTGGTACCTCACCAAGGGATCCTGGAAGGGTTTGGGATGGAAAGGGCCCTAAATCCCATCCCATCCCACCCCACCCCATCCCATCCCNCCCCTGCCATGGCAGGGACACCTCCCACTGTCCCAGGCTGCTCCAAGCCCCAATGTCCAGCCTGGCCTGGGACACTGCCAGGGATCCAGGGGCAGCCACAGCTGCTCTGGCAATTCCAGCCCAGCCCTCCCCACCCTCCCAGACAGCAATTCCTTCCCAATATCCCATCCATCCCTGCCCTCTGGCAGTGGGGAGTCATTCCCCTTGTCCTGTCCCTTATTTCCATTTGTTCCAGGGCTGGACAATAGTTTCAGGAAAAAAATTTTCTAATATCTAACCTGACTTCCAACCCTTCAGCCCTTCAACTTCTCCTGTTGTTCCATGAGCACCAAACTCCACCTTCCCCCCCACTTGTCTGATGCTTCCCCAGTACATTCCAAGTTTTTTTCCTGGAAGGGCCTTCAGGCATTGGAACAGGCAGGAGTTCCCATTCCTGGAGGGATTTACAGCCCTGTGGATGTGGCACTTGGGGACATGGGGCAGTGGAGGCCTTGACAGGCAGCGTTTGGACTCTGATCTCAGAGAATTTTCCAGCCTGAGTGATTCCATCACTCCACAGAATTCCCCATTTTTGCATTGTGAAATTTTCCCCGTGTTTTTAACCCCGGAGCTGTGACTTGCCCCACAACCCTTGCCTCAACCCTGGGCATTCCGGTGAAAGAAACTCAAAACCATTGGAATTCTGTCCATTCTGAGGGTGCATTTTGGGATCCAGGTGAGAGCTGAACCTGAGTATTCCAGGGAGGGCTCTTGGAAATCCCTTCAGCTTTCACCCTCCCACAGGGACTGCCTCCAAGGGCAGCAGCCATTGCTCGAATTCCCTGGATTTTCAAGCTTTATTTTGGCTTTTCCATCTGAAAACGGAGCCACGCAGCTCAGTTATCCCATCTTTCCGCTCTGCAAAAAAGCAATTACGGAGACAGGCTCTTGTCTTTGCAGCTGAATAACCTGGGGGCTTGGAGAGGGCTGGGAAAAGGAAAAAATGGCATTTTTAGCAGGAAATGTCTCCGGAAAGATGTGCCCTGTGTGTGCTCGGAGCCTTGGGAAGTCACTTGTCAGCCTGGAGCTTTGCACAGGGATTTAGCGGATAACAAAGATTTCCAGCGCTGTCAGACCGGCAGGAAAAGCAGATTTGTTGCAACTGAAACTTCACGGAGCGATGCCCTTTTATTTTTATTTTTTGTCATTTGGGGAGGCAAAAAACGAATGGGAGAAATTTCCCTGTTTGGAGGTGGAGTTTTGAGCGGATTAAGAGCAGGATTTTGAGGAGAAAAACGGTTTTAAGGAAACAGTTGCGGAAAACAAGTCCAAGATCGGTAGTGTTGGAACCCAACTGGAACTGCCCGGAATCCCAGGATGGTCAGGCTGGGAGGGACCACAGTGGGATCATCTGACCCCACCCTACATCCCTGCTCCAGCAGGGCCATCCCGGAGCACAGGGCACAGGATTGGGTCCCTGTGGCTCTGGAATATCCCCAGGGAGGAGATTTTTGTTGGCTTCCATGGCAACTTTTCCCATGGGCAGGTGGTGACAGGACAAGGGGGAGTGGCTTGGAACTGAGAGAGTTAGGGTTAGATGGGATTTTGGGAATTGGGAATTGCTGTCTGGGAGGGTGGGGAGGGCTGGGCTGGAATTGCCAGAGCAGCTGTGGCTGCCCCTGGATCCCTGGCAGTGTCCCAGGCCAGGCTGGACATTGGGGCTTGGAGCAGCCTGGGACAGTGCGAGGTGTCCCTGCCCATGCCCGGGATGATCCTCAATGCTTTTCCCAGTCCAAACCATTTTTAGGGTTATTTTCTGTTATTTTCCTTAGGATCAGCCCCAGACTCCTCATCCTGCAGTTCCCCAGCCCTCCACAGCACCATTCCAGACCCTTGAACCACCCTGGTGTGTTGAGCTGTGCTAAAAACATCCAATAAAATTTGAGAACAGCTTGGGGTTCTGCCAAGTGCGTGGAACACCAGGAATCTTCTCTGGGAGCGAGCACAGGTTGTTCATCCTGCTCGGCATCAAGCCAGCAGCAGGATTTGCCCCCCGTGGATCCCAGTTTGCCCCAAGCCCTCGTACCTTATGTTCGGAGAACGATTTTCCTGGGATTCTTCCCAGGGCAAGCTCCTTCCCTTTATTCTCCTCCCTCAGAGCTTTTCCAATTCCTTTTGATAACCACCTGTGATGGATGGTGCAACAAAAGGAGCCCTGCTCAATCCTTAAAAAAAATTATTAAAAAAATATCCTTCAAACCTTACAAAAATTAACATTTAAGCGGTTTTCCGAAGGAAGGTGAAAAGAAGGGAAAGAAATATGATAGGGAAGACATTAAAACAAATGGCCAGCAATTACAGATTCACTTTTTATTCCCTGCAAATCACGATTCCAGAGGCTTCGAACACAGTTTTAAATAGAATATCTGGCCCTGGAAATCTCTCCCAAATTCCCCCTGATTGCAGGCTGTGCCGGTGACGGATGATTCAGGATGGAAATGCCAATTTTTGTGGATCTGCAACTGCTCGCACAGGTTTTCTGCTAAATGAAGAGACCTGTGGGAGAGATTTGCTGCCTTTTTCTTATTTTTTTTCCACTCCTTTTTTTAAAAAAAAAAGATTGGATTACGAGGAGGTTACCAAAGGTTTCCGAGAGAAAAGGGAGCTGCTGTTTCCAAAGTAAACAGTGGCAGCACCCTCTGTGTCCTCACCTGCAGGGAGCTGTTTATGCACTCCACAGCTTTGTTATTTATTATTCCCACAGAACCCCAGGGCTTTTTGACCCAGGGTTAACATTTCCAATTTGCCAGTGGATCAACGTGCATGAAAATGCGCAGGAGAAAAAGAAAAACGAGGAAAAGCGGTGTGTTTGGGGCTAATTAAGTGCGGTTTGCTCTTGGTTTTAGCACCGGGTTTACACATTTTTGTGCTTTCAGCTCATGGCTGAGCCATGTGCTGCCCTGGGGTGGGTCAGGAAAAGAATACCTGCCTAAAACATGGAAATTCAGGAGAGGTGGTGTGCTGGGAGGGCTTTGGTGGATTCTTAGTTGATTTTCTCCTTCCCCCCACTCTTTTTTCCTGGTGGGATTTGGGACACCCTGGCTGGGTGTGGTGGGGATGGAGCAGAAAACAAGGGTGAGAACAACGGAGATCCCAGAGCTGGGAGGGGATTCCAACTTCCTCAGTGCCTGATTTCGATCCCTCCCACACTTTTAATTTATGGGATAATTTTTCCTGTCTCCTGTTCGTGGAGACTTTTATGGAATCTTGATTCCTATGGATATGTAGCTGATAGGGCTTCTAGTTTTAATTTGAATGAGTCTTTGCAGGTCCAAACCCTTTGATCCTTCATGCATTTCAGCCTTCAAGTCACAGAAACCGTGGGGTAAATCGACTGATCTGATCCCATTTCTAAGCAAGTGTTTCCTTGGATCTGTTTGGTTTTCTGCACTGATGGCAGGAAAAATGTTGGTGCAGAAACCCTTGAGTGGTGCCAGGGGAGATTCAATGGGACATTGGGAAAAATTCCTTTATGGAAAGGGTTTTCAGACATTGGCCAGGCTGCCCTGGGCAGGGGTGGAGTCAAATCCCTGGAAATGTCCAAAACCCTGTGGATGTGGCGCTTGGGGACATGGATGAGTGGTGAATGTGGTGCTGCTGTGTTGACCTGGTGATCTTGGCGAGCTTTTCCAGCCTTTCTGATTCTCCAGGGGCACAGCCAACTCCTGATCCAGCACCATTCCATGAGGCCTCACAGATTCCCAAAGTGGCCTTGGAAAGAGGCGGAGAAAGATCTTTTGGGACTCTGGGAATGGAAGTTTTTTGAGAAGCATGTGCCGCTGGCCACTAAAAATGAGAGCGCAGTGGCCAAAGAGAGCGCGGTGCTGTGTCAGCAGCACTTGGTCCGTGCTGTCAGAAAGTCTGGGAATGGAGAGAAGATTCCAGTGGAGTTCCAGAAGCTTTTGGAGAATCTCAAGCACATGTGACTCTTGGGGATGGTTCTTTTCATGGCCAGGAGTGGGACTCGATGATCCTTGTGGGTCTCTTCCAACTCAACACATTCAGTGATTCCAAATCCTTATTTCCCCTGTTTTAAGGCAGCTGGGCCCCACTTTGTCCTATTCCTCCATGTGCCATGATTCCAATCCTCGTGGAAATTGGCTGCCTCTCCATCAAGAAAGAGGAAAAAACTTGCTGGGAACATTTGTAGGATTGGCAGAAGGGTTTGCATTTGAGGTTTTGGATAAATGTGATTGGAATTCTCTTTTTCTGCTCAACCCTCACGTGGCTTTGGCAGCACTGCTCCAAGGGGCACCAAGCCCGTGGTTTTTCCCCTCAGCATTCCAAGAGGAAATGTCTTCATTCCAGGCTGGCTCTGTCCTCTCCCCCAACCAAACAATCCCAGCACTCCTAAGCCACTCATTTGACTCGGCAAATCATTTCAAGGCAATACTTCAAGGAGAAAACCTAAACCGAGCGTGGTTCCCTCGTGTTCTGACTCCGTGAAGGGATCGCTGTTCTTTAATTCATGGAGGACTCCAGGGCCCCAGCAGGATGGATGCTCCAGTCCCAGCCCATCGGAAATCACAAGCCAGAAGAAGTCTCTGCCCCTGATAGGAAGCGTCAGGAAAGGAGAGAAGCCTGCAGGAAAAACATGTTGCTGGATTTGGGAACGTGCCAGGGCTTAACCCCACCGGGAGCCCTCGTCTGAGTTTTAATCAACCGTTCCAGCGGCAAATTAAGGAAGAGGATTCCAGAGGAGATGGAATTCTGTTGCCTGTGCTGGACAGGAGGGCAGAGCTGCCTCCAGACAGAATTGGTGCCTGTGCCTTGGGGTGAAAGGAAAACACAAAATCAGCACCGTCTCCTTGAGCATGGAGAGGCCAAGGAATTCCAGCAGGAGGAGAAGCACTGGAGTTTTGCATGATTCTGAAACGTGTCCGAGAGCAGAGTGTGGGCTGAGAGCTTTTGAAAATCAGCGATTGGGGAGGCAGGGTGAGGTCTTTCCCTCGGGAAGAGTTGGGAAAGGTGGGACGCAGAGGGCGAGGGATGGGCAGCACCAGCAAAGCCTTGTGTCCTCCTGAAGCTGCAGAAAGGCCGAGCTGCAGAAGAGGACTCTTGGAAAAGCCCTGGAAGGTCATTTGGTCTCCCAGGACAAAGTGGAAATCCCAGTGTGGGACAGATCTGGCTGAGCTCTCTGGAGACTCTGGAATCTCCCAAAAATTGGTTCGATGCTGAGAGGTTTGGATGCATCAGAGAATGGAATTTGCACTGAGCAGGAAAATCCCACATTTGCAGAGGAATATTCCATCCTGGTTTTCCCTGGAAGATGAGTCCAAGCCTGATCTGCTCCGTTCCTCACCTCTTACTCCTCCAGCCTTTCCTTCCGTGGAGCTGTGGTTCCAAATCAAGGAATCATGGAACGGTTTGGGTTGGAAGGGACCTTAAATCCACCTCATTCCACCCTCAGCCATGGGTAGGGACACCTTCCACTGTCCCAGAGTGCCCAGCAGGAAACCGCTGGGATAAGCAGGAAATCGCTGCTGGTCCATCCCGGTGGATCACTTGGAATGAGGCAGATCACCTTCCCACGTGGAATTGCTGAGGGAAGGAGGGCGGGAATGGAGCTCCTTCCCCAAGGCAGAGCTCCTAAATTTTGCTGCAGGCAGCCAGCAGGGTGGGAGCTCTTCTTTCCTTGCCGAAAAACGGGGATAGGGAGCCAGAAAATGGGAGGAAAAGTGAATCAATCTGACTGCAGCAGAGCTCCGGAATAATTAATGGATAATGTGCATTGACCTGGTTCGGGGGTTGTTTACTGCATGAATGCATGGATTTAACTTCCTAGGGAGCTGGAGGGGCAAAGCCCGGAACAATTGGGAAGGGAAAATAAGGACTGGAAAGAACTCCTGTCCTGATTAAAACTTGAAGCTTGTTAAGAGACAATGTCAGGACAAGCAAATTTGCAGGCACAGTTAATTCGGCGAGAGAGGAGGATATTACATAAGGAAAGGGGAGCAGTAAATTCCAGCGTTTCTTTTTCCGCCCTGGGAATCTCCGGATGGAGATTCCACTGGCACAGAGCTCCCTGTGCAGGGAGGATCACAGACTGACCTCGGCCTGTGCTCACCTCGGTGTGTTCACCTGATCTCCAAATATTGGACAAAATTTGGCTTGATGAGGTTGATCCTCTGGGATGGCTGGATTTGCAAAACTGGCAGGATTTGGGAAAAAAACTGGATGCACAAAAGGCTCAAGAGAAATTCCAGCTCATGAGGGGTAAAGAGCTTCCACCTCCTGTTCGGGAAGGGTGGGAGAGGATAGGAAATGGAGATGAATTGGGAAGGAACTTCCAATTTAACTCTTAGCAGTGGGAGAGGAGGGAGAATTAAAAAAATGGGATAATAAACAAGAGATTCAGGCATGGAAATTCAGATTATGCAGGAGGCAATGATAGGGCATAATTGTGGGAGATCCCCAATTAATGAAATCCATAATTAGTGAGACGAGAGGGCCTGGCCAGGCCTGCAGCTGTTTGGATAGAGGAAGGAAAAGCTCAGAAGAAAGGAAGGGGAAACTGCTCCATGGAGGAACAGGGGATTTCTGTGTGGTTGGATTGCTTTGGTGCAGGTAGAACCTGCGTGTGTTTGGAGCGGGAGGTGGGAATTGGCAGATTTGGGAAGAGCGAGTGGTTTGGGAATGTTTTGTGGGTAAATCCCACGGATTTCCATGGGAAGGGGTTGGTGGGTTGGAGTCAGGGATTTTTGGGATGGGATGGGATGGGATGGGATGGGATGGGATGGGATGGGATGGCACTGCCTGGGAGGGAGCTGGAAGTGGCCTGAACACAAATGATTCCCAAATCCATAATTATGGATCCCCTCCCACCTCGTTGCTCTGTCTGACCCCCTGGAAGGAGGCTGGAGCCAGCTGGGACCAGTCCTTTCTCCCAGGAATCAGAAGGAATGGCTGCCCATGGCAGGGGAGCAGATGGGATGGCCTTGAAGGCCCCTTCCAACCCAAACCATTCCATGATCTATCGGTGGGATTTGGGTGAATCCAGACCCCTCTGCTCTGGGTCCTTCTGCTTCCTCTGGTGCTTGGGAATGGTGGGAGTGATTCTCCATCCCTCTGGATCCCTTGGGATGGATCTGGGCATGCTCCTGGTGTCCCCTTGTCCAGTCAGGGACACCACCAGCCCGGCTGGTCCCTCTGCCTCCTCCCTGAGCTGTTCATTATCCCTGGATTCCCTGCATTCCAAAGGCTGGAGCACAGGGATTGCTGAGGCTCTGGAATCAGTCTGAGGATGGAAAAAGGAGTTCGTGGCTGAGTTTTGGGACTGGGAATGGCAGGGGATTATTTCTGGCAGCATCACCACAAGTGCCTCAGGAAAGAGGCTGGAAAATGACTGGAAATTGCTGGGTGCAACAAGGCAGGGATGGAGTGTGGGAATGTTGTGAGGGAGGTTGAGGCACAGGGAATATTTTAAAGGAATCCTTCCCAACCTTCCCTGTCCCAGGCCAGGCTGGACATTGGGGCTTGGAGCAGCCTGGGACAGTGGGAGGTGTCCCTGCCATGGCAGGGGTGGCACTGGATGGGATTTAAGGTCCCTTCCAGCCCAAAGCATTCCAGGATTCCATGAAAGGACTGCCACAGTTTCCCTGGACAAAAGGGAAAATCCATGTTTTCCATGCTGGGAGCTCTGTAACCACGAATTTGGTTTCACTTTAAGGTTCATGACACTGAGAATGTGCTGCTGCACCTGGATTTCAATTCCTTGGACGTGGGCTGGCATTTCTCCCTCATATTCAGGAACACAAATGACTCATTTAAAGACTTGAACCATGGATCCTTCTTTTTCCTCCTCCTCCTGTTCCTTCCCTGCCTGGTTTGTTTCCCCTGTTCCAAACTTGTGCACCAGTTCGAGTCAATCACTGCTGGAGCCTCCATTCAGCTGAACAAAGCCTGCAAAGATATTTTCACTCATTTTGCCTCATTTTTCCTCATTTTTCCTCATTTTTCCTGTGGTTGAGCTGGAGCAGAGGCCCACGCTGGCTGCAGCAGGAGGGATAATGAGGGACTGGGAATTCCCTGCTGGGTTCAGGATTACTCAGCTGCTGTGGTTAAAGCCACCCTCAGTCAGGCCAGTGTGGGAAGCTGGCTGGGAATGGAGATTATGGAATCATGGAATATCCTGAGCTGGAAGGGATCTACAAGGATCAAGGAGTCCAACCCCTGGTCCTGCCCAGCCCCCCAACAATCTCACCCTGGGCATCCCTGGAGCTCTGGCAGCCTCGGGGCCGTGCCCATTCCCTGGGGAGCCTGGGCAGTGCCCAGCACCTCTGGGGAAGAGCCT
>VZRL01002704.1:91829-112229 GCA_013397895.1 Origma solitaria | reverse complement strand
CCCATCCCAATCCTGATCCCGATCCATGCCTGTGTTCCCGCTGCTGCTGGGGTGATCCAGTCCAGCCCCTGTCCTTTCCCAGACACCCCAACATTCCCACCCTCTGCATCCCTGGGGCGCTGTCCAAACACTCCTGGAGCTCTGGCAGCCTTGGGAATGTGCCAAACCCAAAAACGCAAAAAGAAAAAAAAATCTTTTTAGGCACCTGTGATTCTTTTAAGGAGTTTCTGCTTTAGCATAACAAGGGGAGGAGTTACCCAAATCATTAGGAAGATGAGGAAAAAAATGTTCTCCAGCCCTCTCCAATCCCAATCCCGATCCCAATCCTGATCCCGATCCCAATCCATGCCTGTGTTCACGCTGCTGCTGGGGTGACCCAGGCTCTGCTTCCGTCACCGTTCCCAGCTGACATCAGCCGGGAAGGGCTGGGGCTGTCCCTGGGGGCTCAGCCACTGACTCATCCCTTTTTATATCCAACTTGCCCTGGATGGATCCAAGGAGCCTGCAGGGAATGATTCATTCCATTGGAGCCAGCGGGGCAGGGACAGCTCCGAGCAGGAATCCAACCCCGCCATGGCAGGGGGAGAGGAGGGTTTTGTCTCCGGAATTTCAGGGAACGCACAGATTCCAGGTGTTTGTTAGTGAAGGCGATGCTTTGTGCTGCTTTTCCCTGATTTTTTTTGGGTTTTTTTGAGGAAAATCCTGCATCTCCAGGGCAGGAGGCAGAGCCCAAGTGTGATCTCTGAGCTGCTCTGTGGGGACATGGGAGCCAAGTCTTGTCTTAACACAAGGAGGATGATGGCAATGAATTCCTGTTGGCTCTGGTTTTCTGATATTCGTGGAGATCCGCGAAAGCTCTCAGGCAAGACAGGCAGGAGCACAACAAGATGGCGAAAGAGCAAACTTTATTTACCAAACTTTCTTTATACATACATTAATAATCTAACAACTATTGGTCGGCAATTTTCCACCCCCCCCAAGATGATTGGCTACAGCCCTACAGCACCCAGTACCAAAACAAAGAGATTAGAAAAGCACAAAAATGCAGCTTATCTCTATTCTCCATGAGAAAGAAGGGAAAGACTTTCAAAACAGTGCAACTGCAAATTCCTTCTTCCCTTCTTTTGGTGTCCCTACGGAATTCTGGAGGGTTTGGCTTTGTTAGGCCTGGCCCAGCTAAAGTCGTGATCCTGGAATATAATTTTTAGGCTACACAGTTCAGGAGACTCTGGATGCTCAGGAGCTACTCAGGTCCGCCTCAGGCTGGTGGTAAAGTAAAAAAGCAAAATTTTATCTGTAATTAGCATTTCCACGTTTTTAACAAAACTGATTTTTTCCAAAAAACCCCCAAAATAATTAAATTTAATGCAAAGGACGTTTTTGCTTTGGGAGAAGGGAATTTGCAGTGAGCGAAGCAAACAGCAGAGCTCGTGGGGGCTCTCAGAAAGGCCTTGAATTCCCTGAAAATTCCTTAAAATCCAGAACAAGCAACTGGATCTTTGCAAGGTGTCTCACTAGGGTTGGGCTGCTGCAGCTCTTCCCAGGGAAACTCCAGGGAAAATTTTCCTCGGCTGCCACCTTGTCCTGCCCTCGGAGCTCCTGCTCAGACAAGCTGCAAACTCAGCTTTTCCCTGTTTGAGATGAGCCTTGGCCTTGGGACTCGAGCTTGGCCTGGAGTCAGGATGGGAAATTGTAAAATCAGGGATCAATTCCCATCGAGCTGGAATTTAGCACAAATGGAGCTTTTAAAATGCGGCCGAGGAATCACCTTTGTCTGCAGAAGCTGAAGAAATGTGACCTCTTTCCTTAAAACTGTATTAAATAAGATTTTAACTTCCACGGTTTTCCAGAATTTTCCAGATTTACATCCAAGGACTCGTTTATCCAAAAGACATAAAATATTTACATTTCCTGACCGTCGTGCCAGGAAATCTAAATGTAAATATAAGAACAATTTTATTTTCCAGCCCTTCTCAAACCTGGAAATGAATCCAGTCCTAGAGCAGGCAATGAGAGGGTACAAAGCAAAATCCAGGTATTCTTCCTCTTCCCTTTCCAAAGGAATGATGTTCCCTGGTACTGCTGTGTGGTCCATGCTCCATTTGCGGAGCTGCAGAAGAATTCCAGAACTTCCCAGAATGGATTGTCAGCTCCATTTGCCAGCTGGCAGAGCTGAGATGAAAGCAGTTATTCCCTAAATTTTCGGGGATAAATGGAAGCAGAGTCCTGTCAGCTGCTTTTTCTTTTTTGGCTGCTGCTTCCAGTCACTTTTATTTTGTTCGGATATTCCAGAATCCATCATTTTGCTGGATCCACAGTGTCCCATGACGCAAATATTCCCCTTCCCACTCCCAAGAATAATTAAACCACCCCCAAATTGATTCATAAATAAAAGGCAGGGCTTTGAGTGGAGGTCCAATGAGTTGGGATCCATGTCTGGGATGTGCAGAAATCACGGAATCGTGGAATGATTTGGGGTGGGAGGGACATAAAGGTCATAATTCCACCCCCTGCCATCGGCAGGGACACTTTCCTCTATTCCAGGGTGATCCAGCCTGGCCCTGGACACTGCCAGGGATCCAGGGGCAGCCACAGCTGCTCTGGGAATTCCATCCCAGTCCGTCCCCACCCTCCCAGCCAGGGATTCCTTCCCAATATCCAACCTAAACCTCTTCTCTTTTAGTTACAAAAGAGTTTTGTGAGTGTTTACGCTGAAAAATGCTGTTTCAGCCCAGAAAGGCCACGCTGGGACAAGGAGCAGAATTCCTGCAGGGAATGCGTGGAGCCAAAACAAGCGGGTAAGAAGCAGGCATGGCTCAGCTTCGTGAGGAAAAATTCTCTTTTATCTAATATTCCATTTTCCCCCACTCCATCTAAGAGCCTTTCCTCTTCACTGCTCCTTTTATCCATTGCTCTGCATTCCTTTCATATTTGGCCTCTATTATTGAAGGAATTGTCCAACAAAGGGAGCAGCTCCCACTCCAGTGCTGGAGCAAAGAGTCTCAAAGGGCAGCATTTGGATTCCGGGCACAAAGAAGTCATTCCTGGGCTGCTCTGGCTGTTTGTCAGGAGCTGAAATGCATCCCTGACTCCTCTGGAAAAGCCACAAAAAGCCATCTGCTGCTATTTGTCCTTTTTTCCCCAGCTCACTCCGTTATGTGTCTTTATTCTGATTTTTTTTAAGAGAATCGCAGCCTGGAAATGCTTGAGGCAGGGGAAGAAGAAGCTCTGGCTGTAGCTTCCTCTGGAGTTGTCCACAGAGGGATTTAATTCATCAAGGAGGGGGAAAAATAATGATGGAATCATTCCCTGCTGCTGCTGATCCTGGGGAAAAGTTGGAGCCCAGGAGACGCGACCTGGGCATGGAATGTGCGTGAGGAAAAGGAGGAATTGTGGATTTTTTGGTGGATATCTTTATTCAGAGGTTGAGAAGGCCTTGGCACAGATTCCCAGAGAAGCTGTGGCTGTTCTGGATCCCTGGAAGTGTCCAGGGCCAGGCTGGACAGGGCTTGGAGCAGCCTGGGACGGTGGGAGGTGTGGAACTGGATGAGCTTCAAGCTCCTTCCATCCCAAACCATTCCAGGATTCTCTGACTTGCAGGGACCATTCCAACTTCCTTTTCCCGAGGTGTTTGCAATAAAAAATGTGGAATTGAACTTTTCCAGCCCACGGAGGGGCAGCAGATGGGAGCCTGTGCATCAACAGATCCCAAGCTTTCGGAAGTGGTTGGATTTTCCCATCTTTTCCACGGTACCTCAGCATTCCCAAATTTGCTGCCATGTGGTGTTTTAGGCAGTTTGGGGGTACAGAGGAAGTGGCTGCAGAAATTGTATTTAACAGGAAAATTTCAGCTCCCTTGAGTGTTGATTTGGGAGGAAATCCTCGGATGGGATGTGAACAGCTCCGGAAAATGACAATTCCCACTAATTGCGATGTGTCACTCAGTGCTCCAACAACATTTGGTGGTTTATTTTATCCCTTTTTCCCCCCCTCTGCACATTGTGATAAAACGGGAATAAAACCTTTCAAGGTCCCTTTTGGTCATCGCTGGTCTGTAAATTTCTGCCTATTTGCTCCCAATTTTTGGGTCATATCCATGAACTATTTCCAGCCTGTGAAAAATTCTTCGTGGGCAGAAGCTGGGAGCTGAAGGAATGCGATAAAACTTCCAGTCTGCTGTCCGAGGTCATCGTTTTCCATCACGAACCCAAAGCCACTGAGTGTCCGAACCCCAAACAGGAATAACCAGAGGGATTTTCATGGTTGTGACCTGTCACAGTCATGAGGAGGGAATTCCCACTCCAAGCTCACTGGATTCTCTTTCCCAAGTGGAAAGGGAGTTAAAAGTGATGTGGATTAAGTGGACAATTGTTGTTTTAGTTTGGAGTTTCTTTCCTGAGCCTCCCTTCTGAGACCTTTGAGAGAAATGATAATTTTAAATGAAATTCTGTCTTTGGGGCACCTTTTTCCCAAATTTTTAAGTCAATCTTGTCTTATGGAAGTTGTTAAAGATAAAACACTTCCCAGAGGAGCAAAGATTCCCCTTTAAGAGCAGGTGAATCCTGTTTGGAAAGCGGACAGTCCCCACTAAAGCTCCCAGAACCAACACGAATATTTAAGGAGTTCCAAGGAGCTTCGTGTGGAGCTGTTCGAAGCACAAATCCGTCGCTATCCAGAGTCCTGAAGCTGGCACAAATCCCACCGCTCCTTTCCATTCCCGCTCTTGGCTCCTCTCCTCCCAGCAGAACTTTCCTGGGGTGAATTCCATTGCGTTGGGAGACCTGGAGAGCTTTGGGGACCATCGGTGCTCCTTGGGTGGCCACAAATCCAGAGAAGTTTCCTGCAGCACTGCAGTGAGAGCTTCTCCCGAATCCTTGTGAATTATTAAAATGTGGATATAGATCTAATATCGATACCCACCTGAGACGGACAGAGACTCTCTAACTTGTTAAGGTTAGAAAGTGTTTGTTTATTTGAGCTGCAGGGAGAGCTCCCAAATGTACAGCTCAGAGTGACAATGCAACACAGAACTTATTTATCCATAACAAAAATGCAGATTTAAAATACAGATACATATTCATAGCATAAGTACCTCCCATTCCCTGCTTTGTATGGAAATTAGCAAAAAGTCATTAAGCATGTGCAGTTCCTGCAATGGAATTGGGTCGGTGGTCGTTAATTTGGGTCTGAGGGCTGCTTTGGATGAAGTAATATGAGTCTTCATCAGTGTGACCTTCTTACTTGGTTGATTTTTGACAATACATTTGACCCTGGAAAGCTCCCAATGCTCTCTCCTATTGCTTCTGAGCAGGTTGCATCTGGGCAAAATTTGTAACTGTCTAGGCTCTGCTTTGAACTTCTTTTCTTAAGATTATTAATTGTCTATTCTAAGCACAGCTGAGTAAATATCAAATAATCAAAGGCTACACTTAATCATTAATTTCTTTCTAGCTGAGTTCTGCATCTTTTCCTATTCTAGTTAATTTTAACAGAATTAACTTTTATCTAAAACCTCTACATTTAAGTGTCTAAAAGAAAACCCTAGGTTTCACTTGAATTCCCTGGGATCCGCGAGGATCTTTGGGAAATCTTCCCCGGCAGCCTCGTTACCCACTTGGATTTTGGGATCCTGACGTTTTCTCTGGAATTCTGGGATCCAGCTGAGGTTTGACAGCTCCACCTCTCCACAGCTGGAAGCCCGGAGGACCCTGGGAAGTTTAACCCCTTTCCTGCCGTGTTGTTTTTCCTCGGCTCCTCGCTGCCCTAATTGGTGTCAGCCTTCCAGGGAAGCTGTGATGACAACGGGAATTTGGG
The DNA here is from genome assembly GCA_013397895.1 of Origma solitaria. Lineage (NCBI taxonomy): Eukaryota > Metazoa > Chordata > Aves > Passeriformes > Acanthizidae > Origma > Origma solitaria. The sequence continues at coordinate 106,415 of VZRL01002704.1, read as the reverse complement.
AATTTGGTGTTTGCTCGGATCAGCCCCATCCTGTCTGCTCTCAGCCCCGACAGGATGAAACCCCCAGGGTGGCCATGCTTGGACAGGTTTGGGATGAGCTCCCGTCATTCTTTCCTCCTGCTCCACTTCCTGTGGATTGATCTAACCCTCCCTCCTTGCTCCCTGCGCAGAGTCCATTTAATCCCTACCCAGCACATTCCTAATCACCGATTTTGATGAATTTTTAATTATTATTTGGTGGGGAGTTCTTGGAACATCCTGAAATTCAGCATTTATTGATTTCATTTTCTGGGGCGTTCCGGCAAGACAGGCTCCTTCGTGAGGCCTTCCCCAACCCTCCAGTTCCTAAAATTGTTCCTAAATTTCTATTTCTGCAAAGTTTTTATTGATTTTTTCCTTTTCTTTTTTCCCATGATGCTTAATTTTTTGGGATGGTGTCAAGTTTTGCATTTGGAGAGGGCTGGAGAACACTTTTTCCTTGCTTTCCTAATGATTTGGGTAACTCCTCCTCATGTTATTCTAAAACAGAAACTCCTTAAAAGAATCTAAATCTTTTAGATTTAGACACCTAATCAGGTGTCTAAAAAGATTTTTTTTTTTTTTTGGGTTGTTTGTCCTTGCATTTTTTTGTTGATTTGTGGGTTTTTTTAAGTTGTGTTAATATCAAACTCAATTTAAACTCCTCCTGTGCCAGTTCCTGTAATGTGAGGCCGATGCTCATTCCTTACAGAATGACTTAAACCGTTTTAATTTCCCAGTTTACCATTCCCACTGCATTTGGGGAAGATTTTTATGAAATGGGATATAAAAAATCCTTCTTTGAACAAGCAACACTTGTGTGCGCACGTTTCGAAGCATCCAAGGCATAAAAAAGGAATAATGCAGGAAATTGAAGGCACTGAAAAGTGATAAAAGCTGTTTTTCAGGGGCTTGATAAACACATGGAGATTTTTATTGGCAGCAAAAGCATCTTTTTGGGACACTCGGGACTCGTCTGATGGGGAGAGCAGAAAGAGTCTCGTGAGCTTTCATTAGGAAGAGATCAATCCGAGAAAATATTGGAAGTGAGGGGGAATATCTCTCCTCCCAAATGGCATCCATATCTTATCTGGAAGTGTCCTGGGTATAAAGGAATTGTCAACGTCTTTTTTAAATCCCTCAAATGAAGGCAAATTTGTGCCTCGGAGCAATAAAAATAAAATGTGGTAATGGATCCAGCCACTTTCCTGCCTTTTATGGACTTATTTACAGGGATTCTGTGAAAGCCTTTTTGTTACCTTTCATGAGGAAAAATGGGAGGCGATGGAAGGCTCAGACCCTGGGAAGATTTGCAGACGAGTTCTTTAATTCCTGGGATTTTTGAGGGGTCTTAGCTGGGAACGAGAAGCAGGAGCCCTTTTGCTGGATGAGTCTCCTGCTCTGTTTTTAAAGAGAAGGAAATTCATCTCATTATTTCCACTTCACCCCTGCTGAGGCAGCAGGAGGGAGCTCTTTTTATCAATATTCGGTATTATATTTACCATTTTTATCCAGATTTTTATTTTATTCCAACATAAAGTGAGATCAAACCAATGAAATGCTGTTGATATAAGGAAGTAACAATGTGATTTATGGGATTCGTTTATTCTGAAGGTCATGGTGATCATGGCTTTTTTTTGGGGAGGGTTTCTAGCCAGGAAAAAGGGCTTGCTTGGCAAAATTATTTTCTAGATTATGTGGAATGGCAAGGACACTTTCCACTACCCCAGAGTGCTCTGTCCAGCCTGGCCTGGGACACTGCCAGGGATCCAGGGGCAGCCACAGCTGCTCTGGCAATTCCAGCCCAGCCCTCCCCACCCTCCCAGGGAACAATTCCCAATTCCCAATATCCCATCCAGCCCTGCCCTCTGGCAGTGAGAAGCCATTCCCTGTGTCCTGTCCCTCCATGCCTTGTCCCCAGTCCCTCTGCAGCTCTCCTGGAGCCCTTCAGGCCCTGCCAGGGGCTCTGAGCTCTCCCTGGAGCCTTCTCCTCTCCAGGGGAACATTCCCAGCTCTCCCAGTTTGAGGGAACTACAGCCACCCTGAGCTCCTGCAGCAGGTTTGAGTGAAAACCTCCCAGACTGGGAGCACTGGGATTGTTTCCAGTATTAAATGCCCACAAAATCTTCACCATGGAGAGCCAAACACTTCCAGGGATCCAGGGGCAGCTACAGTTTCTCTGGAAATTTTATTCCAGGACCTCCCCACCCTCCTACCCAGGAATTCTTTCCCAATATCCCACCCATCCTTGCCCTCTGGCAGTGGGAAGCCATTTCCTGTGTCCTGTCCCTCCATCCCCTGGAAATCCAAGTCCTTCCAGCTCTTTTCCTTGCTGATTCTCATGGCTCCAAGCCCCAAGCGATGCTGTGCCGGTGCCAGCGTCACCCCAGTTCCTGCAGGAAAAATTCCTGGAGTTCATTGGACCAAATTCCATCTGGAAATCACGAATTGAATGAAATCAACAAGAATTCCTCGTTTTCCCAATCTTTAAATTATACTGCCTGCTGCCCTTGGAACGCTTTGGTTGGGTTGTGGGATAATTCTGGGGTGAAACAAGGGATGGTCCCAGCAGTTCCCACGTTTTTCTGCCCTATTTTGTCCGTTTGCGGCACAGAAAAAACGAGGTTGGATGTTCCCATCTGGAAAACGAGGGAGATTTGGTTGGATTGTAGCATACCCTTTGGATGGATTGTAGGATACCCTTTGGTTGGATTGTAGGATAATTCCAGAGTGAAAAAAGGGAAGGCTCCACCCGCGTTTCTCTGCCCTATTTTGTCCATTTATGGTGCAGGGAAAACGAGGTCGGATGTTCCCATCTGGAAAACAAGGCACATTTGGCTGGATTGTAGGATACCCTTTGGCTGGATTGTAGGATAATTCCAGAATGAAAAAAGGGAAAGCTCCACCTGCATTTCTCCTCCCTATTTTGTCTGTTTGTGGGAAAAAGGGAAAAAAGGGAAAAAAAGGAAAAGGGAAAAAAGGGAAAAGGGGGGAAAAAGGGAAAGCTCCACCTGCGTTTCTCTGCCCTGTTTTGCCCGTTTGTGGTGCAGGGAAACAAGATTGGATGTTCCCATCTGGAAAACAAGGCAGATTTGGTTGGATTGAGGGATACCCTTTGGTTGGATTGTAGGATAATTCCAGAGTGAAAAAAGGGAAAGCTCCACCCACATTTCTCCGCCCTATTTTGTCTGTTTGCGGTGCAGGGAAAACGAGGTCGGATGTTCCCATCTGGAAAATGAGGGAAGGAATAACGACGAGGCAGTGCCAAGTTTTAGGAATTGCTCCTTTGCCAAGTGTGGAGTCATCCCGGGTCAGGCTGGGGGGGTTTTGCAGAAGGAGGATCATTCCAGCCTCGGTTCTGGAACGAGGAACTGCAGGAAAGAGGGGGTGATGTTCCCTCTCCTTCTTTTGAATGAGACGGAATCAAATGTGTGGAGTAAATTCTGGGCTGAATCCCTGTTTGGATGAGATGGAGACCAAACAGGAGCCGTCACAAATCTGTGCAAATTCAGCTCTGGGCTTTCACCATGGAAAAGAAAGGATCTGGAATGGGATAATGATATCATCTGTCCTCTTCCCAAATTCATCCCACAGAATGAGGCTTTAATTGCTTGTGTAGAGGCCTCACACTCCCTTTCGCTTTTTCAGGGAATTTTTTTCGGTGAAATGATCTGTAAAATCCAGGGATTTTTCAGGAGGATTTTCCCAGAGGAAGAAACCAGGCTTGGAAATTCAGATGTGATGCCACACGTGTCCCCTGCCTGGAAAGGAGCAGGAGGATGGGATGAGGATGCTAAAAAATGGGGATTACCAAAAATAGGGAAGAGGAAAAATGAGTTTAGAGCTTGGCTGGCTGGAAGGAGGAGCTGTGCAGGTTTCTGGCTATGCATGGCAGGGAATTTGGGAGATCTGGCTGTGGCAAATCCCATGGGAACTGGAGTTTGCAGCTCTGGAAAACAAAAGAGCTGCAGAAGGATCCCAAGAAGCAGCAAACTGGGAGGACTGAAAGCCACCAGTGCCAATAATTTAGGATTTTTCTAGTTAGAAATGTGTGGAAAATCCTAATGGTTTCCTTTAATCTCTTCATCAATCCTTGATATTCAGAGTTCATGGAAAAATATTCTGATTTATATTTTCTTAATTAATTTTTTTTAAAATTTAAAATGAAAACATGTATGGAACCTGTATTTACACCCTAACTCACGAAATGCAATTTGATTAATTGCTTCTTCAATTTTAAAAGGCAATATTTTTTAAAAAAAATATAATTCTCCTGTTAGAAAGCCCACTAGCTTTGAATTGTTATTATTAAAATCCCATTATTATAATTTAGTTTTCCAAGTAAAATTATTTCAAGGTCTTTCCTTTTTCTTTCAACGTTAGGACTTTGAAAATACAAACCATGGAATCGTTAAGAAATCATTAATCATTATGGAATCATTAAGGTTGGAAAAACCTCTGAGTCCAACCATTCCCAGCACTTCCAAGGCCACCAGTGCCCCATGTCCCCAAGTGCCACATCCCCAGGGATTTCAAATCCCTCCAGGAACGAGGATTCCACCCCTGATTATCCCAATGAATGGAGCAAATGTAAAACTCAAATTCGTTAAAAATCCTCCTCCCACCTCCCCTGCTCGTGGATTTTCAAGCAAATGCCCACAAAACCTCAAACCAAGCCAAGATTATTCCTAAATGAGCTCATTTCATACTCTTAAAAAACAGAACTCGGCTTCTCTTCAATGATAAATTACAATTCGCGCAATTCCTGGTTTTTTCCCACTCAATAACCTGCAATCAGTTATCCAACAATGCTCCAGGCAGGCTGAGTAATTCACTCCCGTCTTTCTCCTAACGTTGGAGCCTTTGGAAATGGCTGATCCCTATCTCCTGCTCTGCTCATTAAGGTGCCCTTTAAGCTTCGTGTTTCCTGAAAGATCCATGTGGGGAGGGAGAAATGCATTCCTTAAGTTTTTAGCCTTGAATTCCAAATCAAAGGAAGGCCGTGGATTGGCATCTTTTAGACCAAAACCCTTCATTAGTTTGGCTGAAGCTCATTTTGGGGCAGAGAGCACAGGATTGTTCACATCCCAAGGATTTTTCTTGGAGACTTGCCCCTAATTGTTGTTTTTTCCCTGTTTTTACCTCACACCAACAGCATCAGCGTAAAATCCAAGGGGATTATGGAAACGGTCTGTTTTTTCCCCAATATTCCGTGTGAATTCCCAGTTTTAGAGTTCTCTATCTCTGTCTCTCTGTGTGATTTCTCAGCTGGAGCAGAGCAGTCTCCTGGTTTATGGAAAGATGGAAAACAGTGGAGAGCCAGGAGTCCAATCAGCTCTTCTCATCCATCAGGGAATGGAGATTCCTCTGAGTGATAAATGTTGGGTCCAATATTGGACATCTCCATCTCATCCTGGAATTCTGGGGGAATTATCGATGTTCTAGTGGGAATTGAAGACCTCATCCAGCTCCCTTTGCTGTTTGGAGCAAGTGATCCTGAGCCTATTTCATTCAGGGCTGAATTCCATTCCATAAATGTTCCCACCGCAAATTTCCTCCCGCATGGCAGGAGCACAGATAATCTGCACTCGGAATAGCCTAAAAAATGCCATTTGTTGTTTCACTCCTGTTTTCTCCACAGAAAACATTGAAAGCTTCTGTTTCCTGGTAAATTTTCCTGTGTGTAAGGAAAGGTTTCGTGACAAACCCCAACAAAAGGATGAAATGAAAACCTCCCCATTTCTGACCCAGCTGGGTTTAAACAAAACAAAACTTCCGCTGTTCTCTGTGTTCTCTGCAGGCCTGAGTTGTGTGAGCATCCCTGTGGGAGGTGAAAACCAGATTATTGTTATTTTCTTGGACCTAAACTGAGGAGCTTTCGCTGCGAGAGAAAAAACCTGGTTTGCTGCTCGTGTTGGAAATGAAATCCAACAGAAAAGCAGCTCTAAAATGGAGAATTTTCTCTTCTGCTATGGTGGGGCTGGAGTTAGGATTTTGGCACCTTTTCAGTTTAGAGGATGAGGACAGTTTATAACATAGAATTTTCCTGGGAATGTTCTTTGCTTCAAAAGGTGTATTTGCATGGGAAAATGTAGTGGGATGGTAAATCCTGGCTCCCGGAGAGGGAATTTTTACAGGGGTGTGGAGTGGTGGGAGAAGGGGGAATGGCTTTAAATTGAAAGGGGGCAGGGATGGATGGGATATTGGGAATTGGGAATTGCTGCCTGGGAGGGTGGGGAGGGCTGGGCTGGAATTGCCAGAGCAGCTGTGGCTGCCCCTGGATCCCTGGCAGTGTCCCAGGCCAGGCTGGACATTGGGGCTTGGAGCAGCCTGGGACAGTGGGAGGTGTCCCTGCCATGGCAGGGGTGGCACTGGATGGGATTTAGGGTCCTTCCAACCCAAACGTTCTGGAATTCTGTCAAGTTTTCCCTCAGCTCCAGCTCCCAGCCCTGCAGGATCCTCAGGGGGATTAGGGATGGACACTCCTCCAAACCCTGAACTTCGGGAACAGGAGCAGCTCCGTGGGTTTGTATCCCACCCTCGGGGAAAGCGCCTTGCTCAAGGATTGTGAGGAGGAGGAGGGAATCAGAAGAGGGACCTTGGCCTCCAGAGAAACCCAGGAGATGATTCCCTTCCTTCCAGAATCCAAGGAAAAGGGAGAAGTGTCGGGGTGAGACAATTCCTTCCCTTCATGCACAATGAAAACACCAGGAATTATTTTTGTCAGCTGAGCAACTCTCCCCTCATGCTCACCCACCAATTAGAAATTAATAAGATAATGAGGGCCATTAAAATAATTTTGATCTAGGTTAGTAAATGAATAAAACAATTGAAGGCTGACACATCTCCAGGATGAATCCAGCGGGGTGGCGCCTTCCCGAGGATGCCTTTAAGGATGCTCGGGATCCACAGCTGCCCTTGGAAAAACCCATCTCAGTTTGCCTCTCTGTAAAAGCACCAAAGCTCTGAAATATTGAAGTTATTTAAATAAGAGCAGGGACTGCTCCGTGTCCTACTTAATGTCGCGTTAGTGCCTCGGTCACCTCGTGCTCCATGAATAATGGAAATCCTGGATTCTGCCGTGTTTACAGGAATAAAAGCATGGCGCTAAGTGGGCCTGTTTGTCCCCTGGTGTTTGGGAGTGCTCCCACAGCCACCGGCTGCTCCCAGGGATGCTCTGGAGCCTGGCATGACCTGCGTGTTGAAAATGGATTTTCCCGAATGGAATATATGTTTCCTTGCTTTTTATTTTGCAGTTACAAGGAATTTAAGTGATGCAGTGAGGGAGGTGGACTAATTCCACAGGTTCTGGCAGCTGCCTGGGGTTCAGGCTCAGGGAAAGAGATGTGTGTGGAAACGGACCATGGGCTGGAATTCCTTTGTCCAAACTGGGGAACATCTGGAAAAAGGGGCAGCAGGTTGAGGGAGGGGATTCTCCCCCTCTGCTCTGCTCTGCTCTTGGGAGGTCCCACCTGGAATGTTGTGTGCAGGAGGGGTGTCCTCAACAAAAGGATGTGGAGCTGTCGGAACAAGACCAGAGGAGGCCATGGAGTTGATAAAGGGCCTGGAGCATAAATAGATGAATAAAGGGACTTGGTCGAAAGTTGATCGAAAGTTGATCAAAAGTTGATAAAGTTGATAAAGGGACTGGGGCATAAATAGAGGGATAAAGGGACTTGATCAAAAGTTGATTGAAAGTTGATAAAGTTGATAAAGGAACGGCCCTACAGAGCCAGGCTGGGAGAGCTGGGAATGTCCATCCTGGAGAGGAGAAGGTTGTGGGGAGACCTCAGAGCACATTCCAGAGGATCCAGGGAGAGAGTGAGTTCATGAGGAACTGGTGATGGGACAAGGGGGAATGGCTACAAACGGAAAGAGGGGAAATTTAGGTGGGATATCGGGAAGGAATTCTGGTCTGGGAGGGTGGGGAGGGGCTGGGATGGAATTCCCAGAGCAGCTGTGGCTGCCCCTGGATCCCTGGCAGTGTCCCAGGCCAGGCTGGACATTGGGGCTTGGAGCAGCCTGGGACAGTGGGAGGTGTCCCTGCCGTGGCAGGGGTGGGACAATTTGACCTTTAAAGTCCTTTCCAACCCAACCCATTCCATGGTTCTGCTGAGCCAGGATGACCCCAGGATCATTTTCCCACTGAGGAAATGATTCCTACACTGCACGTGGACATAGGAACCTCAAATCTGCCTCAGTCCTCCTGCAGCCCCAGCTCAGATAAGTTTGGGGTGGGATTTATGGGGAGCAGTTCAACACTTCCAAGAGTTGCCTTCCCTACAAAAACTGCCTGACCCTGCTGCTCTTCCTGGCTGCCTTTGCTTTAGAACAGCAGCACTTTGGATTTGCTCCTGAATATGTGGAAAATCTCCCCAAAATGCTGCGCTTTTGCTAAGAGGCTGCCAAGCACCGCCTCCCCGGGAGTGAAAAGCTGAATCACTGCAGGAACTGCTGGGTTGGAACCCACTCCAGAGCCTCACTAATTAACAACAAAAGCTGCAAATAACTCCAGCCCCTGAGGATTTTTTTTCACTCACAAACCCCCATGTTCAGCTCTTAATTCCTCTGGAAATTAATGACACAACAAGGAACTTTGGTTTGGTTTTCTCCTGCTGCCAGTGCATCCAGCTGGGTTTATTCCATGGTAATAAATGGAGTAAAAGTGGAGAAATAGGAGTGGAGAAGAGGAAATGTCGTGGCTGGGTGTTGGGAGCCTCCTGAGCTCTGAAATACAATTCTGGTTTTGATGTTTTGTTTGCTCACACAGGCCCTGCTTCCCTGTGTGGAATGGCAGAGCATGGAAAGCACAGGAAGCAGGGCTTGGATTCAACTCCAGCTGGGAAGTGGAGATTTCAGGGAAGTGCCGCTGCTCAGCTCCTGGCTGGGAGCAGGGAATAACCATGGATTGCTGAATTCCTGCCTCCCACCTGGCAGGGAGAGGCCATGGCAGAATTCCCCGCCCTGGATCACAGGAGTGACAAGAGCTGATTCCAGCAGGGACAAGGATTCCATGGACTACACTGATGCGGGGTCATGGAAAGGGCGTTGGAGGCTCTTTGTGGCTCTGTGCATGGCAACAACTTAAATTACTCCAATAATTACAGGGATAAAATCAGGGGAGCTGCTGGTGAAGGATGTGGAGCTGCTGGAGCCAATCCAGAGGAGGCCACGGAGCTGTTCCAGAGCTGGAGCTGCTCTGGAGCCAGGCTGGGAGAGCTGGAGGTGTTCACCTGGAGAAGGGAAGGACACAGGGAGAGCTCAGAGCCCCTGGCAGGGCCTGAAGGGCTCCAGGAGAGCTGCAGAGGGACTGGGGACAAGGCATGGAGGGACAGGACACAGGGAATGGCTTTTAAATGGAAAAGGCTAAATTTAGATGGGATATTGGGAATTGGGAATTGCTGGCTGGGAGGGTGGGGAGGGCTGGGCTGGAATTGCCAGAGCAGCTGTGGCTGCCCCTGGATCCCTGGCAGTGTCCCAGGCCAGGCTGGACATTGGGGCTTGGAGCAGCCTGGGACAGTGGGAGGTGTCCCTGCCGTGGCAGGGATGATCCTAAAAGTCCCTTCCAACCCAAACCACTCTGAGACTCTGTGACTCTGAACCTTTCCCACCTCTGTTTCTCCAGCTGTAAATAATTTTTGACTTTTTTTTTTAGTTTAAATGTACTTGAATTCAGAGGCTTTAGCACCATGGGGAAGCACAATCCTGTGGTATTATTGTAAAACAAAATCCTTTCCCCCTGAGGAGGACCTGAACAAGGCACAGCCAAAGCTGCTGAGGCCACTGGGAGACTGAAGCCATCGTTTTTTTGGGAGCTGCTGGATAAATAGAAAGATGTTCCCTCTGGTCTGGATATTCCGTAATGAGCCCAATGGTGACTCCTGCATTTGCCACGAGAATAATCCACCTTTCTCCTGCTGACTCCGTGCTGATTTATTCCTGATGGGAATAAATTGTCATTATTCCGGTGACATCCGGAGCATCAGGGATGGTCTTGGAGGATCAATACAAGATTATCCAATGCCACGGTGGGATAATTTCCTTCCATGACTTCTGGCGGGAAGATTTCCTTCCAAGCCAGGCTCTCTGGAATTTTGTACCTCCTGAACTCCTTTCTCTATGTTGGTGCTGATTATTAAAACTAATGAAAGGGAGGAAGGGTTTTTAGCCACTCCATTCTCCGTTTCCTGCCCAGATTGGATGTCCCTGCACCCTTGGGATGTTCCAAGGGCTCTCTGCAGGGAAAAGCAGGAATGAGCTGCACAGACAAGGTGCTGAGCCCACCCCGGCAGCCCCCAAGGGTGCAGAGGTGTGGTTGGACCTTGGGCTCCTTGCCCTGGTGGGACTGGGCCAGGCGGGAAACAGCTGCCGTCGGAGCAGGAGGGCTGAGGGAATTATGGGAAGCAGCACAGGGAAATTGTTATTTCCCATTATCCATGGGGAATATCCACTTATCCTGCACGAGGGCAGCTGGTCTGACAGGAGAATTTGAATCAGTTGTGCTCCCACCAAGCAGGACCACCCAACATCAATCACGGCAGTGTGGCTGGGCCAGGGCATGGCCTCGCTGGCAGCGCTTAACGAGTTTTCTGTGCTAATTAATCATGTTCCTCAAACATAATTGCCCTTTGGACTCTGCCTCTGTCACACTTCCTTTTCTCCAATGTTTTTGTAATCACTCATGTGGTTCAGGATGTTGCTGGGTGAATTTGAGGAGCACAGGGACCTGGTGTAGGGAAGAGCTCACCTGGGGTGATTTGGCATTGTTTTGGTCAGCAATAAATTCCCTTTTCTCCTCTGATCAATGTCTGCCTGCAGCTCTTGCCTGCTTTTCCAAGGGGGAAATGACCCTGATTTCTCCTGAAGTTTCAAATTTGGAGCAGCTCCAGCCCCTACAGCACAGGGAAGGTTTTAACCACCAAAAACCTCCTAAGCACAGGGAAAGGGGTCCTGGAAAAGGGGTGTGTTCTGCTCTGGGAATGCAGCCCCAGCCCTGCCTTGGGCTCAGAGCTCTTCCTAAATTCTGGTTGGGAATTAAACTGTGCAATAAACCTGGAAGGGAATTGTCATGGGTTTGACCCTGGCTAAATGCCAGGCACCTACGACGTCTGCTCTCTCTCTTACCTCCTCCTCCTCCTCCTCTGGCTAAAAAGAAGTGCGTGCTCACATTGTTTTGATTTCTTCTTAAATATGTTTTCACAGAGGTGTAACTAACATCTCTATTTGGCCCAGCTTTGGCCAGGAGCATGTCCATCATCTTCAGAGCCATCAGAGATTGGCTCTGCTGGACATGATGGAGAAATTTCCAGAATCTTTACTCAGGACATGCAGGAGCCATCTTTGTACCCCATCTTTGTGCCTTTGCCGAAACCACCACAGGAATATAAAGAGCTTCAACGGTGAGCGTGGAGGATGGGAAATAACGGAGATTCCAGAGGTGCCGGAGGGAGCTTGGCGGGCAATGAGATGATTGATAGAACACTGGAGCCACCAGAGATAGAAATAATCCCAGAATTCCACGATGGTCAGGCTGGAAGGGATCACACTCCAGGAGCATCTAGCCCTGCTCCCTGCTCCGGCACAGGGCACAGGATTGTGTCCAGAGGGCTCTGGAACGCCCACAGTGAGGACACTCCACCTCCTCTCCAGATCTGGTCAGTGCCCAGGGAAGTTCTGCCTCCTGTCCGGGGGGAAATTCCTGGGATCAGCTCCTTCCCATTCCTCTGGCGCCATTGCTGGGCCCCCAGAGCAGAGATGGGGATGAGGTCCCATTATCCCAACCGTGCCAAGGCCACCACTCCCATGTTCCCAAGTGCCATTTGTTGTGTTAAATCTGGAGACCCAACCTGTGTCGTCCCTTGATGGGGAGTGTGGAAAAGTCTTTTCCTTTTAAAAAAGCTCAGAGGTTCCAGCAGAGCTCCCGGAACATTTTCCCAACAAAATGGCTCCTGGATAGGTGGTTCAGAGGGTTTGTGCTGAAATAATAGCCCAAGCCCAGCACCTGGTAATTAGAGATAAGCAAACAGTGGAAATAAAATCTCTTCAATTATCCCACGCTGTGCGGGAGGAAATGTGGGAATATAAACAAGCCAGCCTTTCCCTGGAGCTGCCGACTCCGTGTTCCCAGGGATTCACGGAGGGTGCCGCTCTCCCTGGCCTGGCTCATTGGATCGATGTTAATTTACACCTTTGTTTGGGGAATTGCAGCAAAATATTGGCTTAGAAAACACCTGTTTCGCTCTTTTTTTCCATGCTTGCAAGGATGAACTGTTACAAAAAAATCCCCTCTGGAAAATTCGGGAAGTGTTGCCTTCTTCCCCTTGAAATCAATTTGTTGATCTAGCTGTTTGTGATGCCACACAACCCCAGAAAGGTTCAGAAAGGACTTTTACAGGTAATTTAGTCCAACTCCCCATTAAAAATCTTATTTTTAAATCCGTTTGTGGATTGGAAAGGAATTTTGGGATATCTTGAGCACTGCCATACCTGGGAGTGCTCAAAAATCCAGAGGATGTGGCACTTCATGACACGGATTAGCAGTACTCGTTCAAAGGCTGGATTGATGATCTTGGAATCTTTTCCAACCTTAATGATTCCATGATTTTGCCTGGGAGGGACTTATCAATTCAGCATTTTTAAGAACTGTTGCCTTGTCCAGAAAACTTGAGGAAAATGGGTTTTTCCTACAGATTCTACGCTAACAGGAAAACCTTCCCCACTTTTGGTTGTAACCAGGGCATGGCTTTGGACAAGAACGGTGGTTTTTCTCGTTAATCCACACCATTCCTGGGTATATTTGGGACGGTCATTGCTGATCTGTGCATTGATTGGGTCATTCTAGGAAATGAGAAGTGATGAGAAATGAATTCATTCCTCTTAAGGACTTAAAAAATCATGGAACTGTTAAGGTTGGAAAGACCTTTAGGATCTTCAAGTTCAACCATCAACCACCACCACGCCCTCAAGTGCCACATCCCCACGTTTTTTTGACGCTTCCAGGGATGGGGATTCCATCACTGCTGTTCCAACACCTGACCGAGCTTTCCATGAAGGAATTTTTCCTCATATCCAATCTAACCTTGCCCTGGTGTCACTTGAGGCCATTTCCTTTCTCGCTATCACTCAGGACAGTTTCTCTTTAGCAGAGAACCTCTCTTTCCATGGATTGGCCCGGCTGGAATCCAGGGGGCTTGGAAATCTGGTGGCATTTCAGCATTTAGAGATGTGTTAGGGCAGGTCTGCAGGGCAATTAATCAATAGATATAAATTGATTGGCCCATTGATCACTCTCATTGAAAACACTGAGTATCTGATTTGTGGTTTGAATTTCTTTGTGCCCTGTCACCCTCTACCAGATGTCAGACTGTCTTTAAAATTTAAGAATAATAATTTTTTTTGCATTTTGGTTAAATTTGAGGTGCTTTTGGGCCGTGATCAAGTCAAGGAATATGAAGTGGAGAAAGTCAGAACAGTTTGGGTTGGAAGGGACTCTAAATATCATCCAGTTCCAATCTCCTGCCTGAACTGCCTCGATTTTCCTCTGGAAGAAAAATTTTCAAGACCACAAGCTGCTCTTTTATTGAAACCAAACCCCCTCCCAGTATTGGAGTATTTATCTCTTAAAATGCCGTGATCTGAGTCCTAATAAGGCAAAAAGAGGGGATTTTGATTAAGTCAGCATCTTAAACAATACAGATATTCCCAAACTGGAATAAGAAGCTGGATAATGTTTCATCCTGTGGATATCTAAGCTGACATCCTCTATTTACATCTGCTCTTAGCAACTCTGCCTGCATGGAGCTCAGTAAATTCTGATTAAAATGGAGCTGCTGTTTTGGAAAATCAGCTTCTCACCAGCCTGGGAGACCTGGAGATTTCTGCTGTCTCCCTTCTTGGATGTTTTTCCATCAAAAATGGGAATGCCTCTCCCTACTTCAGCTTTCCTGTGATTTCCCACCTCTGGATTCCTTGGCCAGGAGACAAAAGCCTGCTTTACCTGCTGGGTGTCTGCAGCACGAGGCAAGGATGGCTGAGGGAGGGAAAAAAGGTTGAGGAATTTGTCACTGGAATTGGGATGGGTGCAAAAGGAGGGATTAATCCTGATTTACAGGACAAACAGTCCCATCCCTGCCATGGCAGGGACACCTCCCACTGTCTGTGGTAGTTTTGCCTGGCCCAGTTTTTGCCAGTGAACAGGGTGGGGTACAAAGATGGCTCCTGCATGTCCTGAGTAAAGATTCTGGAAATTTTCCACCATGTCCAGCAGAGCCAGTCTCTGACGGCTGTAAAATGATGGACATGCTGCTGGTAAAACCTGGGCCAATTAGAGATGTTAGTTACGCCTCTGTGAAAACATATTTAAGAAGAAATCAAAACAATGTGAGCACGCACTTCTTTTTAGCCAGGGAAGGAGGAGGAGGAGGTAAAAATATGTGAGGGAGAACAACATGGAGGCACCAAGGTCAGTGGAGAAAGTGGGGGAGGAGGTGCTCTAGGCGCCAGAGCTGAAAACCCTCTGCCAGCTGTGGTGAAGACCATGGGGGGAGCAGGTGGTCCCCCTGCAGCCCA
>VZRL01002704.1:32871-91358 GCA_013397895.1 Origma solitaria | reverse complement strand
TAGAGAAACAGTGTCTGCAGTAGAAGAATTGCGATGGACTGACCTAAGAAAAACCCCACAGCCTGCCCCTGCCTGGGAGTTGTTAGTTAGTTAGAAAGGAGGGAGGGGGTGAGCTGAGAAGTGGTGCCTTAAGAGGGAAAAGAGGGGTGAGTGAAGAAATGGTGTCTTAAGAGCTTATTTTTATCTCCAATTTATCCTCTGACTCTGTTAGATTAATAAATCACTTTTTTGCAACTTTAAGTTTCCCGCCTGCTCTTGCCCTGAATCTCGTGCGGCCCCTTATCAGTGATCTTATCTCAACTCATGAGTCCAGTGTTTTGTGTTAGTTTTTCCTCTCCTCTGCATAGCTGCAGCAGGAGAGAGCATAGAAAGCAAACGTTGTAGGTGCCTGGCATTTAGCCAGGGTCAAACCCACGACACTGTCCCAGGCTGCTCCAAGCCCCAGTGTCCAGCCTGGCCTGGGACACTGCCAGGGATCCAGGGGCAGCCACAGCTGCTCTGGGAATTCTAGCCCAGCCCTCCCCACCCTCCTAGCCAGGAATTCCTTCCCAATATCTGACCTAAATTTCCCACTTGTCCTGTCACTCCAGTTCCTGAAGAATTGCCCCTCTCCATGTAATTGTCCCTTCCCTGTATCCCCTTCAGATCCCGGAAGGTGCTGTGAGGTCTGCCCAAAACCTTCTCCTCTCCAGGCTGAGCATTCCCAACTTTCCCCGCCTGTCTCCATGGGGAAGGTGCTCCAGTCCCAGCAATTCATGGACTGCTCTGGATTTACTCCAACAGTTCCACGTCCTTGCTTTTTGGGGACACCACAACTGCACACGATATTCCAGGTAGGATCTCGTGAGTGCTGAGGAGAGGAGCAGAACTGAGCTCATCCAGGTCAGCCCAGCTGATCCTGTTTCTTCTCCTTGCCTGCCTCTTTAGCCATGAAGGATTGAAGAAGCTGGAGGGGCAATTCCCAAAAAACCAAACCTTTCTGGGATTGTGTGACATCAGAAACAGCTGGATTAATAAATTGCTTTTGCGGGAAGAAGGCAACACTTCCCGAATTTTCCAGAGGGGATTTTTTTGGCAATATTTCATCCTTGTAAGAATGGAAAAAGCCCCAGCAGTGATTCCTGCATGGCCTGGGAGCTGTGGCAGCAGAGGTTTGTGCTTCCCACGAGGGCCCTGCTTACACTGCAGTCCCAGGGAAAGTCACCCATGAAATCCTGGGAATCTGACTCCGGCACAAAGATCCCTGGTGGTTTAATAAGAATTCCTGGTGATGCCGCGTCGCGGACCGTTCGGGCCGCTTCCCGGGACCCCGGCTAGCAAGGCTCGAGGTGGCTGCAAAGTAGGTCGGCTATCGCCTGATGGCCAGGCAGTCCCCGCCGCTGATACATGCCGCTGTCCCCACAGGGCCACAGGCGGATGGATTGTCTGGAGGCGTGGCGGTTCAGGGCAGTTGGGTGCCACTCAGGATGTCGATGTCTGAAGAGGCGCGGAGAGACAAGAGGCTTGGAGTCGCTGGGTCGCCAAAGCCCACTTTATTGAGGAATGGGGAGGGGTGATACGGATCGTGAGCGAACTGGGCGGAACCAGCCCCGAGCAGGGCTTGACACAGGTTTAAGAGGGGGGCAGCCTGACCAATAGGAGCACGGTAGAGGGGAGGGTACAGAACCACCAGAACATGAACATAGGCGGGCCCTACAACCCATAACCAATTAACTCGATGGCAAGGTAGAAAGAGCTAGAAGAAGGGGTGGGGGCTGGAGGGAAACCACTCCCAGGGCCAGCCCCTGAGATGGAATGACAGAGAACTGTCCAGAACAATGGGAGGAGCTAGGGATGAAGCCACGCCTAGGCACTGCCCAAGGGGGTGTCATTAAACCCCAGTGTCCGCCTCCTCAAAGCTGTCCTTGCTTATCAGGGCGGAGTCAGCCCGAGAAAGAGCGGCAATAATTTTTTGTCCCTCTACAATGCCGCACTGGCTCTTCCATGGTTCCGACATGGTGCCTGGGGCAGGATGGACCACACGGGCTCCCCTTTCCAAGAGGGAATTGCACCAGCCCATGTGGATGAATCACTGGAACATCTCGCTACATCCTCAGCCTGATGCCTGAAACTCCAACCTTGCACTCCCTGAGCCTGCCTTTTTCCATGAGCCAATGCAGAGGATGCTGCTGTTGTTCCTGGAATGGCTGACACCTAATCCTTCACGGAAAATCAGATTTCATAAATTCACGGCTGTGTTGTTTCCGTAGGGAAGCTCCGTATCCTTCACATAATCACACGGAGCCTACAGGGATGAGCAGCACCTTTTATATACTCCTTGCGCTGAGATCTGGGAGTATATCCCAAATAAATCTTGGGAGAAGGTTTCATTTTTCTTCTGCGGGGTCGATACTCAGCTCGCAGGGAGCTGATCCATCTGTTTATTTTCCGCATCCCTTTGCAGGATGGATGGAGCACAAGGCTGGGAAAAGGATGCTGTTATTTCCTCTTATCTCAGCCTGTGATTTTTGGAATAGGCTGACACAGGGTTTAATAAATATTCTGTTAAAAGGGGAGCAAAGCATTCTCTGGAAAGCAGCAGCTTTTGAATGGAGGGAAAAAAATAGGGAAAAATCGGAGATATTTCTGATTTTGAGCAGGGCTTTTTAGAAGAATTGGGATGACCGTTCCTGGCTTAAAATACCAGCAAGGCCAGGTTGGACACTGGGGTTTGGAGCAACCTGGGATAATGGAAGGTGTCCCTCCCCCTGGCAGGGGTGGGACGGGATGGGATTTAATGTCCCTTCCCAAATATTCTGGGATTCTATAACACGCAGAGCAAAGGGAATTGGAATGTGTCAGGGCTGCAAAACACAGTTCCACCGCAGGTCTTTTCCAACCTAAATTGTTCTGTGGGAGAAAAAGATACAACAGTTCCTGAAGAAAACTCTGGAAATTAGAAAAGCAAAAACCATCTGAGTGGGAAGAAGCAATCTGGAGCCCAGGTTCTGGTTTGATCCTGCTGCTGGAATTTTTCCTTCCTCTCAATTCCAATAATCCTCAGTAACTTCTCAGGTTGAGGTGATCCTCCTCCCAGGCTGTGGGAAGGTTCCTTGCCTTGGAATTTGTTCCCAGGGTCTTCCCTTTCCCTTTGGTTGTTTCCTGCATTGCATCCATCAGTGTCCTTGATAATCCTGCCACATGCTCCCCAGATACACCAGGAACATCTCCAAATCCCAACACAGAATCACGGAATGCTTTGAGTTGGAACGGGCATTAGACACACCAGGAATATCTCCAAATCCCAACAGGGAATTGTGGAATGCTTTGGGTTGGAAAGGATATTAGATCCACTGGGAATATCCCCAAATCCCAACATCATGGAATGTTTTGTGTTGGAAGGGACATTAGATCCACCAGGAACATCTCCGAATCCCAACAGGGAATCCTGGAATGCTTTGGGTTGGAAGGGACATTAAAGCTGATCTCATTCCAACTCCTGCTATTCCAGCAGAAAATAATTCCACGGCTCCTCACTCCAAGTTTGGAGGAGCAATCAGTGCCTGTTCCCAGAATTTGGCCCCTCCCTCATCACCAGGTCAGTTTGTCCCGACCATCTTGAGAGATTTAAATCCTGCCAAGCTTCTTTTAGGGACTCTCTGAATCATCTGTGCCTCCAGTGAGGATATTCCAGAGCCTGGAAAAAACCCCAACGGTTTGGAAAGAGCCAATTTCCCCCATTAATGTCATTTAAGGATGACAAAGCTCCTGGTTAAAAAGAACCCTTTGATTTTTGGAAGGCTCAAAAATGAGCAGGGCACGGCTCGAGTTCAGGTGAGAAAACTGCAGGAGCTTGCACTCAACATTTTGGGGCTGAGGGACTGCATTTGTTGCAAAAAACATGACTCAACCCCCCCAACCTTAATTAAATTCAGTATCCAAAATGGTTTGGGACTAAAATGGTTAAAAATTAAAATTTGACTAAAATGGTTAAAAATTAAATTTTTCTGCTTTGACTTCTGGCAGAAAAGCGCTCTGAGAAGGGAATGAATGGCCAGAAGTATTTTCAGGAATGTTCTGTTCGGTTTTAAACAGAAAATTCCTTTGATTGCTGGTTCATGGACCTGAGTGGCAAGGATGTGTCAAAAAATTCAATTTAATTTCTGACTCAGAGAACTTTCTGCAGAAAGTGCCCCTGTCCAGTGAGAAGGTTATTGAAAATGTGGAAAACAGGCTGGGAAATGGTGCTCAGAAACGGCGGAGATGAAGGTGGATCAGCTGGGAAAGGGAAAGGAAACCATGGAATATCAGAGAAATCATGGAGTCATGGAATGGTTTGGGTTGGGAGGGACCTAAAGCTCATCCAGTTCCATGGGCAGGGACACCTTCCTCTGCCCCAGGCTGCTCCAAGCCTTTGCCAACCCAAACCATTCTGGGATGTGAGAAACTGGAAAACACCAGCAAGGTCCTGGAAGATCTGCAGAAGGAGTTGGGAATTCGGGCACAGCTCATCTTCCAGTCAATCCCACTCCCGGAATTTGGCTCTGGGATGGAGCAGGCTGCACCTGAGGGTGTTCCTGTGCAGGTCAGTGTGTCCTGAGAGGGAATGGCCACATTCCTTGTCTTTGATGCCGGGTGGTCCCACAAACTCCAGCCGATCCTGAGGTTTGTCCATCACAATTCCCTGTTCCCCGCGTTGCCAAGGCGATGGATTTCAAAAGGCCAAAGCCGTGCTCGCGTTTCAAAGGCTGAGTTGTTCCTTTTGATCTGCAAACCAGGGGCAACAACACATCCAGGCCTGGCTTTTGTGTTCCCTTGTTTTGTTCCCGTGTTCCAGCCGGAATGATCTTGGCAGCTGAATTCCTTGGGATAAAAACTCAGCGTGGAATCTTGTCGGGGAGATGCCAAAGTCACTTTTGAACTGCTGAAGGAGTTTTATGAAAAGACATTTCAACACCCAGCCTGTGAATTCCATGATATTTTCAAATTCGCGGAGAGAGCGATGGGATCGGGATGACTTCCAAAGGTTTTGCTGTGCTGGGATCCATGGGCATCCTTTGGAAAGGCTGTGGGACACAAACAATAGCTCTGGATCCGTGCAATTCATTAGGGGAATTCAGTTTGGGATCAGCAGGAGAGCACAAGCACAATTATCACCCCTCGAACCTGACTCAGGACCTGGCACAAGGAATGACTCGTGGATTCCCTCTTTTTCCTCCTGCTGGGACTGAAATTGGCGCACAGCTTCTCCCTTGGCCTTTTTGTCGACTCCTGAAGTTAAAGCTTTTAATCCTGAGCTCAGAAGGAAAACTCCTGACTCAGCTGCTCCCACCCCAGGGACCAGGGAAGAACTTGCTCAGCACAGAGAGGGAATTGGAGCTTATCTTCCCCAAATTCTGCTTCCGTGGCCAAAGGAATACGATAATTCTGACCCCTGGAGCTGGGGTTTTGCGGATATTTATGTCAAACGTATTTCACCTCTGAACAGCACAAGTGATGCTCAGAATTAGGCAAAATAATTCTGTTTTTCTCTTTGGCTCCCTGACTCCGGGTTTTCCTGAGCATTCCCAATTTGCCAGGCCCTCAGTGTTTTTTAAGGGAATGCTCAACTATTTTGGGGCCCTGGAAGAAGGATTTCTCTTCCTTCTTTGGAATTTCGGTCCTTTTGGGAATCATCCCATGTTTATTTTCAGCGGAGAGCACTTTTATTTACCTGTAGCCTTTTCCATTTCCTGGTAGGGTCTGAAACAGGACGAAATATCAGCAGCTTCACCAAACATGACACCTCCAGCTCCCGTCTGTGCACCAAACTGTGAAAAACACCTGGAATTCACCTTTCCCTACTCCAGAATGGGAAAATAAACATGGATTGAGTGTCTTTAGTTTGCTTAGCTGTGGCTGAGCTGGGGCACCTGGACAGCTCCTGAAGGATCACAGATCGTGGCTGGGACTCAACATTCAATAAATTCAATTCAATAAATTAATTTTTGTCTGCCAGCCTGGAGCAGGAGCTTGGAATTTCTTCTGGAATTCCTTCTGAATTTCTTCTGGAAGCGCCGGTGGTGTGCTGCTCCATGCCCATCCCTGTGGGGCAGGTGCTGCTGAGATCCGACCTGCTGGAAAGAGGATTTTCCCTGGAATATCCTGAGTGGGAAGGGACTCACAGGGACGGTGGGGTCCAACTCCCGAGCCCTTCACGCTCTGCTGGCACCGAATTGTTGGCACCAGATGCCATCCCTGCCCGCCTTCCCGGGGTGCTCCGGCATGTTGGAAGATGTCAGGGTTGGTTCTGAGCGCTGCTCTCCAGGCACAGGGAGCCGTGGATGCTCCTGGAATCCTGAGGGGTCTGCAGGCAGGATAAAAACATTTGTTTTCATGGCTGTGTTTTCCCCCAAACGTGGTTTGGTGGGATGGGCCTCGTGCTGGTGGCCCCAGCCATGACCTTGTGGCACTCCCGGGTTTGCTGTGTCCCCTCAGGTGCTCCCTGGAATTCTTCCCTTTGCAGTCTGCATTTCCCTCCCCCTAAATCTTTGCTGTCCCACAGATTGGGAAGTGGGAATGTTGTTTTTCCCCCGAGCTACCGTGGATAGAGCAGCTCTGCGGGTGCTGACTCTGGATTTTCAATGTCTTGCTGTTTTTATGCTTCTGCTTTGTGGTTTCTGTTCAGGTCTTTCAAAACCAGCGAGACAGAGGGGCTGGAATGTGTCCAGGGAAGGCAACGGAGCTGGGAAGGGTCTGGAGCCCAGGAGGGACTGAGGGAGCTGGGGAAGGGCTCAGCCTGGAGCAAAGGAGGCTCAGGGGAACCTTGTGGCTCTGCACAGCTCCTGCCAGGAGGGGACAGCCGGGGGGGTCGGGCTGTGCTCCAGGGAACAGCGACAGGAGGAGAGGGAACGGCCTCAGGCTGGACTGGGGAGGCTCAGGGTGGACATCAGCAGGAATTTCTCCATGGAAAGGGCGCTCAGGCCTTGGCAGGGCTGCCCAGGGAGGTTTGCAGTGCCCATCCCTGGAGGGATTCCAAAGCCCTGTGGATGTGGCACTTGGGGACATGGGGCAGGGGTGGCCTGGGCAGTGCTGGGAAGGGTTGGGCTCAATGATCCCAGAGGACTTTTCCCACTTTAATGCCTCTCTGGCAAATACAGAAGAGAAAATCCTTGTTTCAGATAAAATTCGCTGACCATGAACACTTGGACACTGCCAGGGACCCAGGGGCAGCCACAGCTGCTCTGGGAATTCCATCCCAGTCCCTCCCCACCTTCCCAGCCAGGAATTCCTTCCCAATATCCAATTTCAACCTCTCCTCTTTTAATTTCAAACTATTCCTGTCCTGTCCTAGCACTTTCTGTCCACGTCAATTTTTCCTCCTTTTACAAGCTCATTTCAAGTAGCAGAAAAGTGCAAATGAATGTTTGGATTTGCCGTGGGAACCTCCTGTAGCTTCCCGGGAATTTTTGCAGCGCAGGGCCATGATTGGGACTGATCTTCTCACACACATGGAATGCTTGTACACGGAGTCTTCAGGCCTCAGCTCGGAATTAGCCAGAATTTGGGGAATTTCCACCACTCTGAGGTGGCTTTGATGGGAACAGGGAACATTATTTTGGGAGGAATGCCATGGAAACCAGGCAGCACCACTGGAAAAATCCCTCCCAGCTCTACCTGGTGTCTCTCAGATTTGTACTTTGGGACTTGTGCAGAGGCTGAAACTCCAAACAAATCATTTCCCTCATCTCTCCTTTCCAGATTTTATGCCTAAAATTATTCCTCTTTAGCTTCTTGCTCTCTTGGGGCTGTATTTGCAAAAAAGCTGGAATTTTCACCAGGCTCTGCAGGCAGATTTTTGATCTTCCCTGCATTTTTTATTGTTTCATCTTCAGACAGAGGCAGGTTGGGCTTTAGGATTCTGTAATTCTGGGAGCTTTCTGCATTTGATTTTCCAGAGTCCTCTCTATTCCATTTTCCAGGTCCTTTGTATTCCATTTTCCAGAGTCCTCTGTCTTTCGTTCTCCATAATCCTTCACGTCATGGATAAAATATAAAAAAAAGGGGAGCAGGCAACAAACTCCTGTTTAAATATCTGCTGTTCTCTTAAGGAAATCCGCATTGTTTTCCATATGGATTTCCTATCTCCCGGAATGGTGGTGGTATCCAGTGGACAATTTATGGATTTCTGCTCTCACCGGTGGTTCCTTAATGCCAATTTTTCTCATGTTTGGTGTTAATGGCTCTTGGTGAAGGCTTTTTCTTCCACTGGGGTGTGGAAGAGATGCAAAATACGAAATATTTCAGTTGGAATTGACCTACAATGACCATTTAGCCCAACTCCTTGAGCATATCAGGGCTGAAAAAGGGTTGAAATACGTTTTTAAGTCCATTTTCCAACAGATTTGAGGCACCAACCACCTCTCTCAGATCCTGCTCCAGGGTTTTTTCACCCTCTCCATGAAAGAATATTTCCCCATCCCAGGTGTAACAGTGTAGGATGTGATCTCCTGCAGCAGGTTTCTATTTTGGGCATGATTGTCTGGGATTCTGAATAAGAGAATTCCATTGTATCCCAACAAAGGAATGGCTGGCTGTCCAGCATGGGCCTGACCCTGGTGACCAGCGGGAAGGAGGGAAAAACAGGATCTGGGAAGCGCCAGAGCCATAAATGCACCGTCAGCCTGTGCTGGGGTGGCACTTGAGTGCCAGCCCTGAGTGACAGATCATTGCTGATTATTATTGATCCGCTAAGTCAGCTCATCCATAGCCTCTGGAATTTGGGAAGCTCTGGTCAGCCCTGAGTGACAGATCATTGCTGATTATTATTGATCCGCTAAGTCAGCTCATCCATAGCCTCTGGAATTTGGGAAGCTCTGGTCAGCCCTGAGTGACAGATCATTGCTG
This sequence comes from Origma solitaria, assembly GCA_013397895.1. Taxonomy (NCBI): domain Eukaryota; kingdom Metazoa; phylum Chordata; class Aves; order Passeriformes; family Acanthizidae; genus Origma; species Origma solitaria. The sequence continues at coordinate 82,493 of VZRL01002704.1, read as the reverse complement.
ATCACTATCGAACCCCTAAATCAGCTCATCCATAGCCTCCGGAATTTGGGAAGCTCTGGTCAGCCCTGTCGGATCCTTGCTTATCATTACTGATCCGACATATCAATTCATCCATAGCCTCAGGAATTTGGGATGCTGTGGTCAGCCCTGAGTGACAGATCATTGCTGATCATTATTGATCTGATAAATCAATTCATCCATAGCCTCTGGAATTTGAGAAGCTGTGGTCAGCCCTGAGTATCTGATCTTTGCTGATCATTACTGATACGCTAAATCAATTCATCCGTAGCCTCCGGAATTCGGGAAGCTGTGGTTGGCACTCCAAGATTTCTCGTGGTCACTCAGCATTTCCTTCTCGTCCTTCCAATCCCAGGGCATTCCTCTCCCCAGTGCTGCTCCAGACTCTCCTGCTGGTTCAGTCCTTGGGATTGACACCTCTTCCGACAGCCCACGACAGCTGAAGCCTTTGGTGCCTGATTTGCTGTGAAAGGTGAGGAGTTCCAGGGAAATGGAGTTGGAAAGTCAGACCCGTGGCCTGGGGTTTAACTTTTGGACTGCTGGGGGCAGGAAAATGGGATTTTCGGGATTGAAAATACCCATGGAGCTCTCAAGGAGAGAGATCTGGGTTGGACCTGGAGGGAAAGGGCAGGATTCAAGTGGTTCCAATGTCTTTGTGATTCCAGAGGTGCTGGGAATGTTGCAGATTTGCCCAGGGCGTTTCACACCTTGGATTTCCAGGTGGGAATCTGCAGACTGCGTTTTCAAGCCCTTTTGAACAATATCCTCTGGGTGTTTTATGGCTTAGGAGAGGTGAAAGATTTCCTTTCCCACATTATCTCCCCCCCCACCCCTCGTCCTGTTTCGGCCATTCCCTGTTGGAAAGATTGCCACTGGTAGGAGCAGGACAAGGAAATGCCAGCAGGGCAATTTCCAGGCAGGGAAAGTCGGGGGATTTGGAACAAATGTGCCATTGAACTGAAACACTGCACAAAAACACATAAAGTGCTTTCTCCATGAGGTTTCCATGGGGGCACTGCTGAAGGAGGCAGAAATTCCCCAGGTTTTCCACAAAATCCCTTCAGGATCATCGAGTCCAAGCTGTGCCCGATGCCCACCTTGTCCCCAGCCCAGAGCTCTGAGTGCCACAGCCAGGAATTCCTTGGACTCCTCCAGGGATGGGCACTGCAAACTCCCTGGGCAGCCCTGCCAAGGCCTGAGCGCCCTTTCCACGAAGGAATTTTCCAGTCTAAACTTCCCCTGGCACAGCTTGGCACTGTTCCCTCTCATCCCATCCCTTGTTCCCTCGGAGCAGATCCAGACCCTCACTTCCTACAAGCAATACCACGGACTAATCTCTCTTTAATTTCCTGCTCAGCTCTTCATTGCCTCAGATCCATTCACAGGTTCGAACACAAAACATTTCCCACTTTTTCTTCCTTTCCACCTTTTAATTCCCGTCTCATGTGAGAATATTTAACGTGAAGGGCTTTTTCTTTTCCTTGTGCATTCAGAACAACACAAAATATTCTTTTCTTTCTTTTTTTTTGCACCTGTCTTTAAATACACGGAGGTCAAGTGATCTTTGCTGCCAGAACTCGCTGACTCCGCAGCTCCGAGTGCCTCAGTCAGCAAATTCCGCTGCTTTTGCCTTTCCTGCCTCTTGTTGAGCGGAACTTGGAGATTTTCAGGGTGGCACCATCACAAAAGCAAAGGAAAAAAGATTCCTTTGAAAAGAATTGGCTTGATCAGCTCCTTCTTACTTTCCTCTGATGATGAAAGAGGAGTTGTTTTGGAGACACAAAGCTCCTCATTTTTCCGAAGGGAAAGGCCTCGGGGGGAATTTCTTGTCTGAGGGTGAGAAGGTGGTGGGAAATGGGGTGGGGTTGGGGTAAATAGGAGTTAATGACCTCTAACAGAGTCCTGGTTCCATGAAAGAATTCCAGAATGGTTTGGGTGGGAAAGAACCTTAAACCCCATCCCATCCCATCCCATCCCATCCCATCCCATTCCCACCTCCCACTGTCCCAGGCTGCTCCAAGCCCCAATGTCCAGCCTGGCCTGGGACACTGCCAGGGATCCAGGGGCAGCCACAGCTGCTCTGGCAATTCCAGCTCAGCCCTCCCCACCCTCCCAGACAGCAATTCCCAATTCCCAATATCCCATCCATCCCTGCCCTCTGGCAGAGGGAAGCCATTCCCTGTGTGCTGTCCCTCCAGGCCTTGTCCCCAGTCCCTCTGCAGCTCTCCTGGAGCCCTTCAGGCCCTGCCAGGGGCTCTGAGCTCTCCCTGTGTCCTTCTCCAGGTGAACATTCCCAGCTCTCCCAGCCTGGCTCCAAGTTCCAATTTTTCCCGAGCCAGTCCTGGATTTCATCCTTTCCCATGGCTTCTATTCCTCCCTGCTGAGTGGCTGTAATTTTGGGAATGCCATTCTCTTTTTTGTGCATTGATTGTGAAGAAAATCTCCCCGAAAGGTGCAGGAAACTCATATAAATTTCCAGAGCTGTAATTTTGGGAATTGTCCAGCATTCCTGGGCAGCAGGAAGAATGTAGATTGTGTTTGTTGTGGTTCCTGTGCATCAGGAGAAACTTGGGTGTGATTCCCCTGGAAATAATTCTCACTGGTAGAGGGGAGAAAATCCAGCTTTCATTTAAAAAAAGGATAAAAATTCTCAAATCCAAACCTTGTCACTATGGAAGGAATTTTTCTCTTTCTGTGTTGGACTTTTCTCTCCTTACCCACTCAGAGGACACAGGACTCCTCCATTCTCTCCTTCCTGGTCCGTTTTGGGAAGGAGGAGAAATTATTCTCACCTCCATTAATTTTGTTCGAAATTTAATATATAAGAGTCACTGGGAAACCCTGAAATTTCAGACATGGGTTGTTCCCTCTAGGAGTTCTTTACTGGAGAAGAAAAATCAGGTGGTTCTGAGCCCTCCCCAGCCTGGCCTTGGTTTTATCCAGGGATGGGCCATCCATGGTTTTTCTGGGCTATCAGAGATGCATTATTCATTCCTAAAGGAGCTGAGATTCCCTAAATTGCTCTGAAATAATCCCTTAAATAGGAATTAAAATCCTAAATTTATTCATCAACGTGACACAGGATGGAATAAAGATTAAGAAATGCGCCCTTGATTTAAATTCCTTTGGTTTTGGGGGAGCAGGAAAACCTCAAAGCCACTATTAATATTTTAAATTAAATTTTCACAGAATGGAATGCTGCTAGAATTCCTTACATAGATCCCAACTTTGTCCTGGTAGGAGGATGTCAGAATCAGCTCTGGATTATTATTCTGTCTGGGGTTTTTTTTTTTGGTTTTTTTGTTTTTTGGTTTGTTTTGTTTTTGGGGTTTTTTTTTGTTGTTTTTGTGGGGGGTTGTTTTTTTGTTGTTTTTGTTTTTGATTTTGGTTTTGGTTTTGGTTTTGATTTTGGTTTTGGTTTTGGTTTGTTTTTGTTTGTTTTCATTTTTTTGGGGGGCGGGTTTGTTTGAGTGGAAAAAAATATTGGAAATGATGACTTTCTCCTGTTCCACATGGTGGAGACTCAATTGTCCTCCCATTCCGTGAGGAGCAGAGCTGTTGGGAATACTTCAAAAAAGATGCACTTGGAAGGAGCAAAACTTGGGAAACCTCAGGAAAATCAAGCTGCTGGGAAAAACGGAGAAGTGCCTCAATTCCTCTGCATCCACCCAGCTCCTTCCTTCCCTGTGCCCAGGGAGGAGCTTTCCCTGCAGGCTGCATTCCCAAGCTCCCATTTTGGGCTCCTTTTCCAGGTATTTGTGCTGGATCAGCACGGGGTTGATCGATCCCACACCCAGCGGTGATTCCCTGCGCTGTGCCGTCATCCCGTGCTTCAAGGGAATCATGAATTGCAAAAAACCAGGCAAGGCACGCTTTGCAAATCAAGCTTGTGTAGCTCCGGTTGGATATTGCTCCAAGGAGAAATCCCAAGGATTTGCTTTCATCAGATTCCGTCAAGCTTCGGTTTGCTGATGGAATTTGGGTGCTCCACTTCTCCATTTCGTTCCCTTGACTTCAGCTCTTTCACAACACTGGGAAGTTTTTTAGGGCCATCCTGGTGTGGTATCATGTGGTGCTAGGGGTGTCGATTTTTCCGACTCCCGATCCAGAGCTGGGGATGATTTGCTTAAGAGGGAATCTCAAAGTAAGGGAAGAACAGGATTTTCTGCCTGTCTAAGGCTTCCCGAGATTATGACCCAGGACGGGTCAGGGACTTTTCCAACCTTAATAATTCCATGATTGGATTTTGTGATTCCATGGATTTGGGTACAATTCTCCATGGGGATAAGGGACGATGGATTTGGAGTTGGGCAAGGCTGGAGAGGTTAAATTTGGGAAAGTTCCCTGTGGTCCTGCCGTGGGTGGAGTGGGAGCTCCAAAGTTTATTAGGGAAGCTCTCATTGAGTAATGAGGTACAGAGAGGATCATTTTACATCCTAAATTTCTCCCAGAGGAGCCTGGGGGATGCTGGATCCAATCCCAGCCACAGACGTGGTCAATGGTTTAAGTTTTGCCACTTCATCCCACAGATTTTAACAATGGAAAATCAGATCTGTTTCTATAAACATGAATAATTTAATATGACAAATGATTAGACAGAGGATCTTAATTAGAATTATTGAGTGCACAGTATGATACAGTGCGATACAATAAAACAATTCAGTGAAAGCAATTTCATTGAAGCCGGCTAGAAGAAACAATTATTAAATCAAGATTGATAAAACTCACCCACGCCAACACTCCTGGGCATGGCTCTGTCTCTTAACCTCGATGAGAATCCTTGGGGAATGTCCCTTTCCCAGGGGAGGAATCCCCACACATTCCGAGAAGGAATACGACAGGAGAACCTCCACCTCACTGATCAGGAGGTTGAACTTTGGGGTTGCTGAGCCAGACGGGTTTGACCCTAATTCCACCCCAAACCCATTTCGGGATGCCCCTCTCATCCCACCAAAGGTCCATTACAAACAGGGCATGGAGCACATTCCAGGGAAAGCGCCCAATTGTCGATGCCCAATTAACAAGTGGATGAGTTTTGAGGACAAACTGATGCCCAATTAACAAGTGGATGAGTTTTGGGGACAAACTGATGCCCAATTAACAAGTGGATGAGTTTTGAGGACAAACGCAGCCAGGAGGAGCAGCTCCCAAGCCGAGATTTGCTCATTCCCACAGAAAATCCCATCAGCTGGGCCAAACCCCCGCTTGCCTTTCAGCGGGAAGATTTATCCCAGTTAAAAGTGGCCACTTTCATTGGACTTAAAGCTCTTCCCAATCAGCAGGAGCTAAATAAAACATTTGGGATAAGCTAATAGGGGATTATCCCTGGGGAGTCTCGCACCGGCTTAGGAAAACTGGTTTAGAAATGATCCCTCAAATTAAAGCAGCAGCACTTCAGAAATGGAGAAGTTCAGGATGGGGAGAGATCAGGCACTGGGGGATGGATTTGCTGTGGGGCCCTGCGCAGAATATTTTAGGGATAGATTAAATCCTGGGGGAAGGCATCTCCCTCTTGGCTGAGGACATTCAGGGAATGTCAGCAGTTTTTTAGGGATGTTTTAAGGCAAATTTCCATCTCTCTCACCTTGGGAGATTCAAGAGAGAGATTCAATAAATAAAAATAAAAATAAATAAAAGTGCATTCCATAAATGATGCACTTTTAACTGATACCATTTCCAGGTGCATTTTTGAGTGCTTGAAATCACTTTGAAGAAAGAATTGGAGCAAATAAACCGCGTTGTTCTCATCCTCAAGCAATGCTTCCATTTAATGGTTCTGTCCAATAAATTCTGGGAAATGTTTCCAATTAATAAGTGATGCCCCTGCTCCCATATTACCCTGCCACGGAGAATTTAGGAATATATGGGCAATTTACTCCTATTCTTCCCAGTTCCCATTAGCATATTAAGCTGCAATTATCATCTGCTCGTATTTCAAAACCTCCTGAAGTTTTTACCATGGAGCATTGGAATTCTTTTCCATGATGCCTGGGGAAAAAAAAAAAAAAAAGGGAAAATGATATTGGGTTTGAAGAGAACTGAATCTGCGACGAAGGAATGAATATTTGAGAGTCTGCATTAGGGAATGGCAGCTTTAACTCAGGGGGACAGAATTCCTTTAAAAAAAAAATTGGAATATGATTCTTTTTTTGAACTGGCTGATCTGACTGATGGGTCTTTGTTAATTAGAATAAAAGATTTCTTGATGTTAATAGGCAGAAATAATCAGTCTCAGGACAGTGTCGGGAAAAAGAAGCTGCTGTTCCTCCAAAATTCCCAGTGATTTGCTAAGAAATGTTGGAAACATGGACAGAAAAAGTAATAATGGAATAGAATCATCATGGAATGGTTTGGGTTGGAAAAGACCTTGCAGATCTTCCAATTCCATGGGCAGGAGCACCTTCCACTATCCCAGGCTGCTCCAACCTGGTCTTGGATTAAACTGGAATATCTAAATTAATTCTTCCCCCTAAAACCTCTCCTGTCTCCAGGTCTTTTGGGTTCAAAAACTTTCGGCTTCGGAATTTTCCGCAATCCTCGATGGAATTCTCCTTGGGATCTCTGCAAGCTAAAGAAGCCTCTGCAGGAGAGGATTTTCCCCTTTCTATCCAGGACAAGAGGAAGCCTCAGGTTGTGCCAGGGGAGGTTTGGATTGGATATTAGGGAAAATTCCTTCATGGAAAGGGCTGTCCAGCATTGGGACAGGCTGCCAGGGCCAGGTGGAATCCCCACCCTGGAAGGGCGGAGGTGCCACTTGAGGACATCAGTGGTGGGGCTGCAGTGATGGTAAGACTCAGTCTTGGAGGTCTTTTCCAGCCTCAGCCATTCCACGATTCCATGATAAATCATTGGAAAAATTGAGGGAAATGACTGTGGCTCCCTAGGAGTTCCAATTCCTGGTTTTCCAGCACTGTTCCTGCTGCAACAGTGGGACCAGAGCTGTCCTTTTCGCAAAAATAAAGGGAATTTAAGGTCAGGACCAAGCAGCACAGAGGAGCTTTCCCAGTCCTTTTCCCAGAAAGGGAATACGAACAGAGTGAGGGCACAATGAGATTCCGGTTCCAGAATTTATCCTCGGAAATATCACAGCCAATGCCATAAAAAAGGGATGAGAAAAACAAGGCTGAAGGATTCTGGAGGAGCTGCAACGTTCTGTCCAAAGGGATTTGCGTTTGAATCCATTTCCTGGAAATCCTCCCCAAAAACACAAAGGAAAGTGTAAATAAATAAAAAATAAAAAGTAATAATAATAATAAAAAAAAATCAAAGTAATAATAATAATAATAATAACAACAACAACGATAATAATAACAACAATAACAATAATAATAACAATTGGAAAGGTAAAAGATAAGTGAACAAAGTGGGTTTTGCTTCTTTTTCAGGACACATTGACAAAAGATTGGTGGGACATCGAAGGGATTGAAGCTCTCTGGGACAACTTGTGGGAAGTGAGGCTTGAGATCAGCAAAACGTCAAAAATCTGTGGATTTTAGGGTTTTCCTGGTTCAGTGTCAGGACAAAACTTAATAGAGATGGTTAAAAAATAAAAGGAAGTGAGTCAGGAGAGGAAAGGGCTGGGAGAGAGACCTTGAGGTCCAAACTCTTCAAATATTTGGAATTTAAGCTGTGGCTTCACTGGGTAGAGTAGAAAGGGGTGGGGAGAGCAGGAAAATGGGAAAGGTTGAGGGAAGCAAAGCTCTGGTGGGAAGAGCAGCTGGAAGAACCTTTGATCTCCCAGGGGGTGCAGAAGGGGAGAGTTTCCCTCAGGGCTGTGAAAACACAGGATCCATCCCTGGTGTCCCAGCACAAGGAAATTCCATGGGAATGAAAGGCAGGAAGAGCTGACAGGAAAAAAATTCTCTTTTCTGAAGAGAAATTCTCTTTTCCTCCTCAGCCTCTGGAACCAAAATGATGAGAGCGAAGCCAGGATCAGCATTACCCAATGCTGGCTAATTAAAGTTATTAAATCTCATAATTAGGGGGTGAAAGGGAATCCCCTTTCATGGAATTACAACCAATCTCCATCTTTTGGGATTAGCAGGAGTCTCATTGTCAGGAGCCGATTATTTCACCTCTTCGCGGTGTTTCACCTCCTCCCTTTACCAGGGAGTTCCTCTCTCCTAAAACTGCTCCAAGGAACTGGGCTCTGCTCCAGTCTTGGAATTTCCCTGCTCCTGACTGCAAATTATCCTTGGTTGGGATAATTAATTCCCAGTGGATGGGAATCATCCCAGGGCTTTGGGAATCTCTGTTGCAGATCCAGGGTTTACGGTGTCGTATTTTGGCGTTGAACGCGCTAAAAGCCACGTTGGGAATCTGTTCCTCAGGATATTTCCCGGGATTATTCAGTTCACAGGTGAGCAGGAGGCCTTGGAAAATGTTAATTTAATGTTAATTTAACGTGATGTTGATTTAATTTAATTGTGCAGCTCGAGAAGCAAAGCATGCAGGGAAAATCCGTGGCAGTGTAATCACAATTTGATATCCATTTCCTGTTTATTAATTTATTAAATTTTGGATTCGCTTTATTGATAGATCTTATCCCTGATTTCCTCAAACCCCCACAATTCCTGATTATTTATTACTATCCAGCAAACCTAATAGCTCAACTGTTTCAAAAAGGAAGAATATTTCCCTACGGAATTATTTGTAGAACAATTTTTCTTCATCCTGTTGTGGTGCTAACAAGGAACAAGGGGACAAATTATTCCTGCACTGTGCAAAGATGAAGGGAAGAACAAATTCAATACTATAAAAATGCATTGGAAAAGAAATGTTAATTTTTAGCTCACTTTGATGCAAAACATGGTTTTTAATATTTGTCTAAAGCGTTTGCAGCTGGACACACATTTTAATTCCAAGGAAATTTGGGATTAGTGGTGGCCACGGTGGTGGTGCTGGGTTGGATTTGATCTTAAAAGTCTTTTTCGACCTTAATTATTCTCTGAATTGCACCACAAATAAAAAAATTAATTCATTTACTGAAATTATCTGCTGGTGTTCTACCAATTTATATCTCTCTTCAGGACTGGGGTCATACAGATATTTAATCATGGCAAATTTCCTGGAAAAATGCTGAAACCAAAGCTTTACCTTTCAGGAGAAGATTTTTCAGTGCAGGTCATGAAAAAAAAGAAAGATTTTCACCTCCATTTGAACTCTAGGCTTGGGTTTTATCCCAATTATTTTAAGTTTTCAGGAGGCGTGGATCAATAAAGCTGATTTGCAGGTAGTCCGAGACTTCTTTATCCACAGCTTCCAAAGAACTTTCTCCGAGTGGAAAAATCAGTGGTGACAAAGGACAGCAGGGAGGTGTTGAGGGAAAGATCTTTAATTAATTTACAAAATGTGTTTTCCCCTATGTGAATGTCCTTTCTTTTTATTATTTTCTCTTTAATTACCTTGTTTGTTTGTTTGTGTGGTTTTTGGGGTTTATTTTATTTGTTTTTTTTTTTTTTTTTTTTTTGTTTTTTTTTTTTTTTTGTGGTTTTTTTTTTTTTTCTTGGGGCTTTTTTTTTTGTTTTGGGGTTTTTTTGGGTTTGGGGGTTTTTGGGTTTTTTTTGGTTTTGAGAGGAACTGGTGACCCCAGTTGCCAATGGTTTACAGGAAAAAGGGATGAAAATGACACAGAAAATTCAGATTATGCCGTGCAATGCCACCATGAAAGAGTGTGATATGCAATGAAAACTCAGTTTTAATTAATTTAAGAAGAAATTAATATTTCCCAAGGGCATCTCCTGCTGCCTGGAGCACTTTTGGAGCCTTGTGAGTGAATAAAGAGGAAGAGCAAAGGAGGGACAACCAAGAGGACAAAATTGGCCTCTTTTTCCAGGTCATTCCAACATCTCCATAATTCCCTCATCAAGGGAAGACAAGGTCTGGGAAAGACAGGAATTATAAAGAAATCCTGTCAATGAAAGAACTTACTAAAATTTCTCTGTTTGTATTCCTCCTATCTGGCTGGACCCATGGGATGCTTTTCCCAATTCCTTCCCATCTGGAGTTCCATAATGGATTGCTGAGACTCCACTTGGGGCAGGCATTGGAAACGTGTAGGATTGCCATCTGTGGGATTCGGTGGTTTGTTTCAGACAGTCAGGACAGAGACGAGAGATCTCTGGAGTTTGGTCTCAGAGCCTGAGGTTTATTGTGAAAGGTGTGGGTGTAGGGGAGCTGCTGGGAGCTGCCAGCACAGCTCAGAGCAGGGAGAGAGGGGAGAGAGAGAGGGAGAGTAGAAAGAAGAAGAATCGAATAATGATAGAATACTGTGGTTGCCATTTACAATACAATAAATCATCTTCTGTGCTGAATATTCTAATTTTCACTAACCAATCTAGAACAAGCTACAAATCCTACAACATTTACACACAGCCTAGGAGAGTCCTTGCATTACCACACGGCGTTATATTTTAAACTCTAAAAACTGCTTTTTGGACCCTCTGCCAAGCTGGCAGGGTCTGCTCTGCCCCTTGGAGCTGTCTGCAAGCAGAGGGGATTGTTTAATCCAAAGGGGATTCCCTTCAGTGGCCACACCATTGTTTTCCAGTTGTTCAGTACCTGGGGTTTGGGATCTCAGAGCTTGTCTTCATTTCAATCTCGCTGATAGTTTCCATATTCTCAGCAGCTTTTGCCAGGTGATCATATTGATAAGCCTTTCCTATTTCATCCTCCCCAACAGAAAAGGACATTCAGGGCCATGGAATTGTGTCCCCAGGACTTTCAGGGGAGCTGGGAATGGGCATTTTATCCAGAAAGATACTCAGAATATCCTTTCCAAACCCCAAAGGCTGCTCCAGAAGGAACATAACATTCCAAAGTCCTTTTCCACCTTCCTGCCCCCAGACCCTGCAAAATAAGGAGGGAGAGCCACAGGCACATCGAAACAGGTTTTTCTTGGAGGAAATCTCCCTCCCCATCATCTGTTCCCGTATCCCATATAAGCCAAGGTGACCGATCCAATTTGGCATTCCAGAGGTAAAATTTGGGCCAAAGGATTCGGACTCATTGCAAGGTCCTTGTGGAAGAAACACTTGGAACTTGTATTTAAATATTCGACCATTTTTCCCTCTTTCTTTCCCGTGCAATTTGCCCAATCCTTGCTTTTTAGACAGAACCTGCACATTTTATGTTATTAATATTACTCATATTAATGAATACTCATCATTAATATTGAAAAAAAGAATTTAATTCCTAATTAATTCCTTTAGCAGCATAAAATCTGTTTGGTATAAATTGGCAGCATTCCTGACAGGGAATTTCTCCTCTAATTGTATGAATTCTGCCTGATACTCCCTGATGGAATTGTAATTGTTCAATAGTTTGCCTTAAAAAAAAATAAAATTCCAGCCTTTTCTGTGGTCTAGTCCATCAAATTGTGTCGGAAAGGAAAACGTCAGGAGCAGTGGCCAAAAGCTTTCCATCTGTGACCATTGGGAGGTCCTTGGACATCAATGATGTCTTGGTCGTGTCTCGTGTCCTTGGCCAGGGTTTTCCAGATCAAAATATGGATGTCAGGAAAATAATTCCAAAGATCTGATCTGAAAGAAATGGAATATGAAAATCTGAAATAAAAAATGAAAAGCTGTTTATATTATTTTAGGGATTAAGGTGTTTGTGGAGAAAATGGATTTGAGGAATCTCAGGAGCTCCTGGACCTCAAGGATGCTGCAGTTATGGATTCATATTTGGAGCTGGATTTCAGGTTCATCCATAAAAAATAGATTAAAAAATATATTCCATGGCCTGGAGCCTGCAATCGGAAGGGTTTGTTCCCCGAAAACATTCCAGGATGCACCAAAACTCCACGGATGTCCTTAATGCACCAGCGCTTTTCCAAGGGGAGCGTGCCCTCCGTTGTCTCTGGGATCATCGGAGCAGCAGATGGAGAGCACAGCCCTGGAGGAAGGAGCTCGTCCCGGAAATTGCTCTTTCCCTCGCTGCCATCCCAAAGAATCTCAGCTTTTTGGATGCTTATCCAACCCGAACGATCCCACCTTGAACGGTCCTTGTGGGTCCCTTCCATCTCCAGGGTGTTTTGGGGAGGTTCTCCCCACAAGGAGTGGATGAATTCAGGGAGCAAAAGCTTCCTGCTGAAGTTCATGAAAAATTTACTGGGCATTGTTGGGGTTTTCCTTGATTCACTGTGGATATCTCACCAAGGGATTAAGGAATTCCAGAATGGTTTGGGCTGGAAGGGAAATTAAATCCCATCCAGAGACACCTCCCACTGTCCCAGGCTGCTCCAAGCCCCAATGTCCAGCCTGGCCTGGGACACTGCCAGGGATCCAGGGGCAGCCACAGCTGCTCTGGCAATTCCAGCCCAGCCCTCCCCCCCCTCCCAGGCAGCAATTCCTAATTCCCAATATCCCATCTAAATCTCTCCTTTTCCAGTTTAAATCCATTCCCTGTGTCCTGTCCCTCCATGCCTTGTCCCCAGTCCCTCTGCAGCTCTCCTGGAGCCCTTCAGGCCCTGCCAGGGGCTCGGAGCTCTCCCTGGCGCCTTCTCTTCTCCCGGTGAACATCCCACGTTTTTCTCCATCTTTCTTGTCTGTCCCTTTACATCCCAGGGCATTTTGTATCAATATTATTGGAAGATTCCTGGAAGGTGCAGATTTTCCAGGTGGATCAAAGCTGGAGGCACAGCCACCTCCTTTTCTTTCCCGGGATAAAAGGAAGTCGGAGCTGGCTCTGGGTTCAGATACAATCAGCTCCCAACAATATCCGTGTCAGAGGCTTTTCATTTTCCCCTTTAATTCCATCAGGAGGATTAGGGAGCAGCTTCCAGGGAGAAGGCAGAGCTCTGCTGACATCTCTCCTGAAAATGTTGGCTGATACGGATCCTGCCTGGAACAGGGACTGCCGGAAAACACACGGTGGGGTTTGTCAGATTGGGGAATCCTTGTGGAGACGCTCACGGAAAATTTCCCAGGAATCAAGAAATCATTATTTTTTCATGGCTTTAAATGCATTTCCTTCGAGAAATCAGGGAAAGATCAATTTTGGGATGCTCCAAGGGGAAATGTGGCTTTTTGGTGGCAGTGACAGAATTCCTGAGGCCGAGTAGCTGTGACCTATGCATGATAAGCATGGAAAATGTGGGATAAGAATCCCAACCCTCTGGATGATTGATGGATGTGTCACCAGGTCAGGGGGTGCTCAGCAGGAAGAAAAGCCGCCAAAGTCTGTTTGGGAAAAAGAAAAGACCCAATTAAATATTTTCTCCGCATTTAAAATTTTTTTTTTTTTTGCAGTGACTACACGAAATCCACCTGTAAAAATCGAGTTTAAAGGAATTTTGGTGTCTGAAGTGAAGGAAGCTGATCCCATCTCGTGGCATTTTGCTCTCTGTGCTCACAGCTCAAGGAATAAGGGGATTTTAATCAAGAAAAGTTGGGCTGAGCATCGATATTTGGGATTCTCTCTTCCAGGGCTCGGTAAGTTCGGCTTTGCTGGGGGATGGAGCTGAGTGTTTCCAGCCTTGTGCAAAGGTTGACTCCTGGTAGCCAATTAGGGGAGATTGGCAGTTGGAATAAGACCAAAAAAGAGGATTTTTTTCTCCACAAATTTAGCGAACACAGGAATTAAAAGTTGCGAATCAGTCCCCAGGTCCCTTAATTTGGGTAAGAAGTTCCGGAGTGGTTTTTAAAGGATATTTCTTAACTCTTGGCTCCTTTGCTTTCTTATTTCCCAACTTTTCCCCTCCAACAGAACTGGGATGTTTGGAGCAGAATTTAAATTAAATTCTAGGCTCTTATTTTATCATTAAACAGTAAATCCATGGAATTTTCAAAGATGTGACTGAGCACCAGTGACTGAACTTCATCCTTTCCTTATTTTCTTGTTTTACTCGTGCTCAGTGTGGCACAAATTCCTTTTCCTGATGGTTTCTTCCTCTGAGCAGAGCAAACCTAATTCTGCTCCTTTAGGCTGAGCTTGTTAGGGACACACATCCCTGAGCTCCCGGGATCCTACACACAAAAAATGTTAATTTGGAGTCTGGTGAGGGCTGTGCTGGACCTTTCCCGATAATTTCAATGGAATTCATGGGAACCATTTATTCCTTTTCAGCTGTCACCCACCTTCAGAAAGCACCTGCTGTAAAAAAATCCCTTTTAAATTCAGTAAAACAGAGGTTCTGTATTTCCACCTTGTCTGGATTATCATCCAGGCTTTATCAGTAATTTTTTAACAGAAAAAAATAATTTCCAAGGCTTTCAAGCCCTATTTCAAGGCTTTCTGCTTCCCCAGGTTTTTTATTTTCCAAAACACAAAGAACGAGGAAGACTCGGTCTGTGTTTCAAAGCTTTTTTTGCTGAAACCATTTGCATTGGCATCAAATTGAATTCACGGAGCTGAGCTCAAACCCTCCTCAAATCAACTCCTCTCCTGTCTGCAGTGTCCTAATTAATAAAGCTGCTGCCTATTAAAAGAAATCCATTTATTTGAAGGAAGAGAATTACAGTCTTGGCGTATTTTCCCCTCAAAATCAATTTGCATTCACGGCTCCTCGGGATAAAGCAACTGTACTTTTAAAGCTCTGGCAGGAGACAACTTCCAGGGGAAAATTCTTTCGGAAACATTTTCCTCTGACAGCTTTATTAGGCCATGAATAGGGACTTGAGGCTGAGTTGAATGCATTGATGGGTTTTAAGCTGCTGCATGAGCAGAGCCTGCTGAAAGCAATTCCACAAGTCAGTCCCAATATCCTGGAGTTTACAGATTTACTGGAAGGAACTTCTGCCTTCTCTCTGCTTTAGATCTTTTCCACCTGAAGGAAACTTCTGTGACTTCAGAGGGGTGAAGAATGCAGGAATTGAAAGTTAGGAGGTGAAACGTTGTGGGGAGAAGCTTCAAATCCAACATTCATATCCTCATTCATCCACATTTTCCATAATTTCAGAGGGATGAAGAATTCAGGAATTAAAAGTTAGGGAGTGAAACGTGGTGGGGAGAAGCTTCAAATCCAACATTCATATCCTCATTCATCCACATTTTCCATAATTTCAGAGGGATGAAGAATTCAGGAATTAAAAGTTAGGGAGTGAAACGTGGTGGGGAGAAGCTTCAAATCTGACGTTCAAATCCTCATTCATCCACATTTTCCGTACAGGCTCTGTGATGATCCATGAGTTATTCATGTGCCAAAAAGTGATGTAGGAAATGCTCCTGGTCCTTGCACTGGTGGCAGTGGCTGGAATGCCACGGAATCATGGAATGGTTTGGGTTGGAAGGGACTTTAAACCCATCCCATCCCATCCCATCCCATCCCATCCCATCCCATCCCATCCCATCCCACCCCTGCCATGGCAGGGACACCTCGCACTGTCCCAGGCTGCTCCAAGCCCCAATGTCCAGCCTGGCCTGGGACACTGCCAGGGATCCAGGGGCAGCCACAGCTGCTCTGGCAATTCCAGCCCAGCCCTCCCCACCCTCCCAGCCAAGAATTTCTCCCAAATATCTGATCTACATCTCCCCTCCTTCAGTTCAAGGTGATTCCTCTTGTCTTATCCCTCCATATCCTTGTGAAAATTCCTTTTCCTCTTCACCTCCAGCAGAGGGAGAGCTCTGTGTCCCTCCTTGCAGGGATTTCTGCAAAGGATAAACGAAAGGATGGAGCAAGAGGCATCAGAGAACCTGAAAATCTCCACAAAAAACTCTGGAATATTCAGACAACTCTGTGCTGGCTCATTCCCACAGACACAGAAAGACATGTGGACAATTCCCTCAGGATTATTTTCCCAGAGCAAACCAGCTGTGGCAGAACAACTGTGTTTTCACTGCTTGGAAAATCATAAAATAACCATAAAACCAACCCAAAGATTACTCCAAATATTCCAATTCCTCATCCATTTAGCTGCAATAGTTTTATATCGAGTTTGCATCCATAGTCCAGTCAGGGTTAAATAAATTCATTAAACAAATGTTGGTTTTTAGAACCAAAATGCACTCGAAAGTTCACAAGTCTCATTAAAAATGGCTTTTCAGGTGGGGAGAGGTGCCAAATTCCAAAACTGGCCTGAAATTCCTGAGATATCAAAAATTATTTTACACAGATACGCAGCTCATTTAAGGGAATAATTCTTTTCCACACATTTGTAAGTTTGGAAGGGAGAAGAATCCATAATGATGGTGCAGCCTTGACCTTGCTTGGAAGACACTGCAGAATTCCACCTCTTGCTTTCTCCCCTGGTGCTCTTCCAGGGCTGTAGGAAAATCCCTAAATCATGCAAGGCAGGAAAAATCTGTTTAACCTCATCTGGTGCAGAGATTTCCAGATTCATCCAGGAGCAAATTTGGATTGGTGCTAATTAATACCTTGGGATGCAGGAATGTTAATGATGGATCACTTTCTAGGAGCTACAATGATCCAGATCCTAAATTGTAATCTTGGCAAATCCATGTGGATTAAGGCTGATGGTTCCTTGCCTGTGGTCCTTCTCTGCCACAGGCCATTAGAATTCCCAACATTTTCTCCTGGTGAGGCTCCATTTCCAGCTGGGATGGAAACTCCTTCCCTCCCCCCAGCTCCTGGGATTAATCCCCTCCTTGCCCACACTGGGTGATTTCCCAGCATCACTCCTCCCATTCCAGCCTTTCTTTCCAGTTCCGCCTTCCTCAGATGGATTAGAGGAATATTTAACAATTCAGAATTCCACTACCTCTCAGTCTGGCTGCAGAGAATTTTATTTCCGACCTCTGCAAAGTTTTTTCCCAGACCTTTTGCTCCCTTTTTATGATTCTCCAGCTGTCCTTTTGAAATATAAGTGCCAGGGCTGTGCTCAGGATCTCCGTGGCATCTTCCCAGTGCTGGAAGCTGGAATAAAATTCCCTGTCCTTCCTTTCTGCAGCTCTCCCTGTGCAGGAGGAGAGGGAACGGCCTCAGGCTGGGCCAGGGGAGGCTCAGGGTGGACAGCAGCAGGAATTTCGCCGTGGAAAGGGTGCTCAGGAATTTGGAAGTGCCCAGGGAGGTTTGGAGTGCCCATCCCTGCAGGTGTCCAAGGAATTTCTGGCTGTGGCACTCAGCTCGGACTTGGTGATCTTGAAGGTCTTTTCCATCCTCAATGATTCCACGATTCTTTTTTTTTAATGTTTTTTTTCCCTTTCCACCCCAGAATCCCTTCTTTGAACCTTTCCCATTTCCTTGGGCACAGGAGCCAAGGCTGTTCCTGTATCTTAAATAATCTCCTTCTCCTCTTCCGTGCTGTCCACTGCAATTAAAGCTCATCAACCTCAACCCCTGATGAGCAACCGCGACGTTTTTCATGCCTGGTACAAAAATCCCTCCCTTCCACCCAAAGCCCCTCATTCAGCACATTTCTAAGCTCAGAGAAGAATGAAATCAGATTTGTCTGACATGACTTATTTTTCATGGAATGCTGTTGACTGGAATTAATGATATCCTTATCTTTTAATCCTTATTGATTCCTACGGCAGCTTCCTCGTTATTTTGCCTGGGACTGAGGGCGGATTAAGCAGCCTGGGAGCTCCTTGGATCATCACAACTGCTTGGTTTTATTTTTTGTGTTAAAAACTCCAACTTTCTCAGCCTTCTGGAACATATTTTTTTAAATCATATTTATTAAGACTTAATAGCAGTGGGGAAGAGATTTTACGGAGGAACTTTTTCTCAGGATTCTTGACGGAAATTTATTTGGATTTGCCTAAATTTCCCCTAATTTTGTCTTTTAAAAAAAACGAGGCTTTTCCATGGGGAAGATATTTCATCAACATGTTGGGATATGATAAACCTGGGAGAGTGGGAATTGTTCCTGTCCACGGCAGAGGGTGGAATGAGAAGACCTTTAAGGTCTCTCTCAACCCAAACCATTGCATGATTCCATAAATGCTTTATCTTTGTGGTTTTCCATAGGTGATCTCAGGATGTTCTCACCTCCCACACAAAGAGGGGTGTGATCCCTTCTCCCACTGCCCTTTCCAGGGATTTCCCTGTCTATCTTGCTGTGGAATTGGGGAAAGTGCCGAGGAGGAGCGTGAAGAGGTGAGGAGCGGCCGTGCTGTGAGGAAAGCATGATCCTCTTCCCACGTTCCGCTGCCTATTCCCTCCATTGCTTCCCCTTCCTTCCCCTTCCCTCCACTCCACCTGTACCAGCCATAAAAAGTAGGATTTTGTGAGTGGGTGAGGGAACCTTCCTCAGATGATTTAATAAATAGCCATTATTGTTAATAATATGTTATTAGTTGTTAATTTTAGCGCTTTGTCTCCGCATATTCGTCGGAATCCAGCACTGACAACTTTCTCCTTGATGTAAGTAGGTCATTCCCCATCCTATTCCCGCTCTGTAATTACAGGAAGAAAATTTAAATAGATATAAATTTAATAAAGGTCCCATTTTCCTTTTATTCCCTGGAATTTGCACGTTGATAAATCTGCAACTCGCATCGTTTATGTGTCACCCAACCCAGTGGTGGTGACCCACTGCTGGAGTTGAAAGTTCGTTAGTTCTGGTAGATTAGACAGTGTTAATTAACTAAGATTAAACATCATTTTAACCCGGCCTAAAGTGGCAGCTTATTAAGGAGCGTTTTCTGGTTGTTTGTTAAAGCAGACGGAAGTGACAGAGGAATTATTTTGTCCCATCAAACACAAAGGTCACTTGACAAGACGGATGTTCCCTGCTGAATTCCAATTGGATTCTTTCACAGATTAAAATATGGGCTGTGCGTGGAGCTGAGAGATGTGCAGGAATCCTGGGAAAGCAGGAGAGGGATGGGAAAAAGAGGATTTTTTAGGTTAATTCCACTCCCTCCTGCTCAGAGCCTTGGTCTGAGTTTGAGCACTTCCAGAAGTGTCCAAGGCCAGGTTGGATGGGGCTTGGAGCACCCTGGGACAGGGGAAGGATTCCCTTGCCATGGCAGGGAGCAGGATTGGGTGGGATTTAAGGTCTGGCAAAAAATCAGTGACGCCCTAAACAAAGCAAAACCCAAGCGGGATATCAGAATCATGGAATTATTGAGGTTGGAAAAGCCCTCTAAGATCACCAATGTTCGTTTGGAAGGGGTTCTTTTTTTAAAGGATCAAGGATCAAAGGGAAGAGACAAAAAATTCGTTTTCTCCCCTTTTCACTGAAGTTTTTGGGAATGCAGAAAGAGACTCCGGGATCCTTGTTTGCCCGTGATCCATGTGATGTGCCCCTGGCTCTCCGGGCATCCCTCTGGAGACTCCAGGTGGGAAGGGACACGGGGTTACTCTGACAGATGGCAAGAAGGACTTTTGTCCCATTTATTCCTTTCCCTGCACACAGAGCGTTTTTTGGGATAAAAGGACTTTGGTAATTGAGGGGCAAAGCAGGATAAATAAACACTGACAAGTTCCAGAAATCCTGGGAAATCAGCGGAATAAAGACGTTCCTTCTCCCTCCATAAACCCCGGATCCTGTCAGGATAAAGGTGCTGATAAGAACACGCAGAGTGAGGATTGCAAATTCCCTCGGAAAACTCCGGAGGCGCCATGTGGTGCCAGCGCCTTGTGAAGGGCAAGCCAGCCGTGAAAACATGGGACACATTCCAGGCGGGAAAGGCACAGAAATGAGAGGAAAAGTGCCAAGGAAAAGCTCCAGCACTACATCAGGAGCAGCATCGCAGTCGCCTCCCTGTCTTCCAGCCTTGGCAGCCACATCCCTGTTGGAAAAACCATTCCTGCTCTGATTTTGGGGGTGGGAGATGTGACAGGCAAAGCTGGAAGATTGTCCTGCCAAAAGCTGCTTCCTTGGAAGCGGCTGGGAAAAAAAAATCCCCACGTTGACTTCCAGCATTGATCAGCTTCCAAAGGAAAGGGCATTTAAAGGGCTGGTTTATACGGGATGATCCCATATTAAATCATTAGGGATGAAAATCAGGGCTGGAATGGTCGGGAGGGTTTGGGGCTGAATGTCAGGAATTTTTGCCTTCCATGGGACGCTGCCAGGCCCAGCCATTTGTCAGCTGGCAGGGAGGCTCCCGTGCTCCTGCTTTTATCACGGAATCATGGAATGGCCTGGTCTGACAGGGACATTAAAAAGGGACACCTCCCACTGTCCCAGGCTGCTCCAAGCCCCAATGTCCAGCCTGGCCTGGGACACTGCCAGGGATCCAGGGGCAGCCACAGCTGCTCTGGCAATTCCAGCCCAGCCCTCCCCACCCTCCCAGACAGCAATTCCTTCCTAAGACAATCAAATAAAGAAAATTCTTCCTAAAAATAATAAAACCAGGCTCAAAAACCAGACTTCAAAAATTCCCAGATCCAACAGAAAAATAGTGCAAGTATTTATTTCCGGGTGTCCTGTAGGATTTGGAAGCTGATGCAGGAATTCTGGATCTCTGGGGCTGCGTTCCCTGTGTGGAATTGGGGGGGAATTGGGATAGAATTGGGGTGACAGCTCTTTACATCCCAGCAAGAGCAACGGATTTGTCTTCAGGCAGAAAATTTGGCAGATACATTAATTTGGAAGCTCCTTGGAAGGATGATCCAGTATTTACTCTGGAATGACTGAAGCGGCTCCAAATGGAACTGTAATCCATAAAATAGCTCTTGGATGATGTTGTTACAAATTCCAACGATCCCTGACAGGCCAGGCTGCAAGTGAAGACTCCCGAGGAGGGGAAAGCCAAGGCTGGTGTTGGGATGTAGCACAGTGGATCCCAGAAAATCGCTGGGATTTTCATGGAATAAGACAAGGAAGAGGTTTCTGACGGGGATTGATTTGCAATGGAGATATCCTGACCCATGGAACAGCAGGGACACCTCCAGGCTGCTCCGAACCCCAGCCTGGCCTTGGACACTGCCAGGGATCCAGGGGCAGCCACAGCTGCTCTGGGAATTCTATTCCAGGGCCTGCCCACCCTTGCTGGGAGGAATTTCTTCCCAATATCCAACCTAAATTTCCCCTTTCAGCCTGAACCCATTCCCCTTGTCCCATCACTCCAGTTCCTGAAGAACAGCCTCTCTCCTGTTCCCTGGAGCTCCTTCCGATCCTGGAATGTGCTGTGAGGTCTCCACACAACCTTCTCCTCTCCAGGCTGAACATTCCCAGCTTTCCCAGCCTGTCTCCATAGGGGAGTTGCTTCAATCCCATTATTCCTCAATGCCTCGATGTGATCTTTACGAGTACTTTTTGTCCCAAATTGAGCTGTGGTTCTGCGGTTCTGTGGTTATATTGACATTTATTCATAATTTTTCATTTCTATTTGTGCGCCAATTCGATTTGACCTGGCCAATGGAAGATCTTGCCTAGAAAATAAAGACCACCGAGGCTCTGGAATTCCAATCCCCCATGGATTGTCCCACAGGCACCTCAGGATGTTGGGTTTAACCCTCATTTGTGATGAATGCAACCCTGAGCAAAACCCCCCCAGTTGGTTTACAGATAAAATGAAATTAATTTGTGCAAAATTTAATTTTGCACAAATTAAATCAGTTCTGATTGCGTGGGGAAATAACCCAAAATAACCTGGAAACACAATGTTCAAAATTCCAGACCTGTTGGCAGCGCAGGAGATGAGGTGAATTCCTTAAATGTGGAGCATCTCAAGGTCATCGCTAAGCAAGAAGTGGAAATTCGCTGAGTTTGGCTTTGTTTGGGAATTCCTTTGGGTTCCTGAGGTAATGCTGGAGTGTTATTTTAGCGCAATACAATCCTTGGATTTGTGGCTTTCGTTGCAAAGGGATTTATGAGGAAAAGGCCCACAGAGCTCACTGCTGGAGGCTCAGATCGCAGGAATTTTTGTTAACCCTGTGTTCGGCTAATGAAGGAATTTTTTTGATCACCACAAGGAAATTTTTTGTTCATTCCTTTCCTGCATTCCCACGGCTGGGTCTGCAATTCCATCATGTCAGACACAGCACAAATTCACAGCAATAAAATTCCTGTGGGCTGAACGAGATAAAATGGATTTCTCCTGATTTTATTGGCACCTGCTCCCTAATCGGTGTTTTGACCTCTTTTTGAATCCCAGAAGGGTTTGGGATGGAAGGGACCTCAAAGCCCATCCAACCCCACCCTACAGGGACACCTTCCACTATCCCAGGGTGCTCCAAACCCCACCCAGCCTGGCCTCGGACACTGCCAGAAGCATCTGGAAGGTTAGATGGAGAGGATGGTCCCTTGGGAATTCTCTGGTGTGAGAAGGCCCAGGATTAGGGTGCTCAGAATTTGGGCAGAATGATCCAGAAAGTGGCAAATAAGTTAAAGATCTGTGGGGATAAAGGAGAACAGGGAGAAAAGGGAGTTGGGAAGAGGATGAGGAAAATGGGAATTAAATCAGAGAGTAAAGGTGAATTCACTTCCCACCCAAGAGGAGGGTGAGGAAAATGGGAATTAAATCAGAGAGTAAAGGGGAAATTCACTTCCCACACGAGAAGGGGATGAGGAAAACGGGAATTAAATCAGAGAATAAAGGGGAATTCACTTCCCTCACGAGAAGAGAATGAGGAAAATGAGAGTCAAATCAGAGTAAAGGGGAATTCACTTCCCTTCAGCTCCCAGAGAGAAAGATGCTCTTTTCTTCCTTCCCCAGCAGCACCGAGTCCTTGTGGCTTTTTGGAGATTTATGTCTGTTTTTCCACAGATCCAGCCCTTGAACAATTCCATGAGCTGCGTGATCCAATCTGCATCCAGCCAGGCAATTTTCTCTCTGCGTGTTCCCCAAATCCAATTGATGCCGTTAATGGGAAGGTGAGAATCCACCAAAGAGCGGCTTTGTCTCCTAATTAACCCAATTAGAATTGCTTTATTACTGAACAGCCCCCTGCTAGTTCCTGTTTCCTTCAGGATTTCATCAAAACGCTAAATATTTTCCCTGCTCCTGGAAATCCTTTGGAGGTGTGCATGGAGGAAGGAGAACCCTGGAGCAAACCAAATGGATCAGTGAATTGTGGAGATTTCAGGGCTGGTTTTGTTCAAATTCAGAGCAAATTTGGTTTGGCAGAGTCGCAGTTCGAGGGGTCGCAATTCCACCAGGGAAACGCTGGCTTGCTTCAGGAATTTAGCAGGATTTTTTTTGTTTTTTCATTAAAGATTGGGAACTGGCGCCTCTTCCCAGCGAGATAAACAGGTTTCCATGAGGATTTTAAGATGATTGTTCTGCTGTGCTCTGTGAGGTATAAAAATAAATTCTCTGCAAGGCTTGGCCTTCTTAAATCCCAGAATCATTGAGGTTGGAAAAGACTGCAGGATCATCCAGATCCCCACCTCGCGGAATAAAAATCCAGAAGCTCAAAACGAGATGGATTCAAAACAAAGCTGCTTTCTTTGAACATTCTGCAGGACGACATTGTGTCTATTGAAATTCCCATTTTCCGTGGGAAGACAGAAGTAATCACAAGAACAATTGAAAATGAAAATGTGGCAATTATAATTTGGGAATGGGATTCTGCTTCATTCTAACTTTAGTGGGGATTTGGGAAATGGCACAGTTTTGGCTACCTGTTTTTAATGTTCCCTCACCTCCTCTTAAAAAATGAAACTTCCCATTTGGTTCTTGCATTGGAGAAGAGACAAAGTAGATAAAAAACCATGGAAGTAAGGTGGATTTGTGAAATCCTGCACCTGGATTTCTGCCAAAGGCCATGTGTTTCCTGTGGAACGTGGAAAAGAGGCACTTCCAGCAGGATTTATGGCATCAGGGACCCTGGGCAGCTCTGCAGGTTGGGGTGGGCGGTGAGGTTGCTCTGGGGGATGCCCCAATTTGCCCTTTTTGAGCATCTGCCATTTGAGATTTCCCTTTTATTTCCGAGTCTGCATTGACTCCTTTCCTGGGGGACCTCATTGAGGATATCTCATTCCCAAGGGATGGAGCACAGGGAGCTCAGCACTGATCCTTTGTGGCCATGATCATAAAAATCTTGGTGAAATGAACTATGGAAAATCTTGGTGAAATCAATTATGGAAAATCTTGGTGAAATGAACTATGGAAAATCTTGGTGAAATCAATTATGGAAAATCTTGGTGAAATGAACTATGGAAAATCTTGGTGAAATCAATTATGGAAAATCTTGGTGAAATGAACTATGGAAAATCTTGGTGAAATCAATTATGGAAAATCTTGGTGAAATGAACTATGGAAAATCTTGGTGAAATCAATTATGGAAAATCTTGGTGAAATGAACTATGGAAAATCTTGGTGAAATCAATTATGGAAAATCTTGGTGAAATGAACTATGGAAAATCTTGGTGAAATCAATTATGGAAAATCTTGGTGAAATGAACTATGGAAAATCTTGGTGAAATCAATTATGGAAAATCTTGGTGAAATGAACTATGGAAAATCTTGGTGAAATCAATTATGGAAAATCTTGGTGAAATGAACTATGGAAAATCTTGGTGAAATCAATTATGGAAAATCTTGGTGAAATGAACTATGGAAAATCTTGGTGAAATCAATTATGGAAAATCTTGGTGAAATGAACTATGGAAAATCTTGGTGAAATCAATTATGGAAAATCTTGGTGAAATCAATTATGGAAAATCTTGGTGAAATCAATTATGGAAAATCTTGGTGAAATCATCGGTGACCCTCGATTTCCAAGAACTTAAATGACAAAACCACATTGGCCCAAGAATCCTGCACACAACAAGGATTCAAAATCACCCTCTTTCCTGGGAATTTTCTTTTTCCACGGGGTTGGGAGGTGCTGTAATGTGTAATTAAGGCTGGAAAAGACTTCCAAGATCATCAAGTCCAATCTTTGATGAAGTTTTTTGAACACTCCCAGGGATGGTGACTCCACCACTGCCCTGGGCTTGAAAATCCTTTCGCTGCAGAAATTCCCCAAATATTCCACCTGACCCTCCCTGGCACAGCTTGAGGCCGTTTTCCCTTTTCTCATCTCAGATTTCTATGAATTTGATGTGACTCGGAGTAAGGGGGGAGAAGACAGTGATGGATTAGGAGGAATTCTCTCCCTGATTTCAGGGTGGATTCCCTCCCCACCCTCTGCTGTCATTATTGTCAAGACATAAAAAAACCAAGGGACGTCCAAGGGCTCTTGATGTGCTCCTTGTGTCCCACCTCCCAGCGCCTCAGGAACTCCACAGCTCTGGAATGAAGTTCCATCCGGCCTAAACAGGAAGTTTTGGGGTAAAAGAAGGTGAAATCCGATGGTTTCTCTCCCATGGGGCAGCCAGAAAAACGATTAAGGGATCTCCCTGTGCTCAGCTCCAACGCTGTAGTTCTGGGATTCAAATCCTGCTGGATTTATAATCAGGGACAGAGCCTCTTTCCTTTCACCACTCACTTCCCTCTATTCCTTGACTTTATTTCTTTAACCATTCCTGAGCCAGACCCTCGGATTTTCCTCTTTCATCTCCACGAATTTGAGCGATATAAATCAAGGCACATTGGTTTTTTTGGTTTTTTTTTTTCCCCTAGCTGAATATCGTTCCCTTGGATGTCTGAGCATTTCTGAGGGAACAGCCGAGTGGGGAGATCACAAGGCAGAGGGAGCAGCAGAAGGGCAGCAAGGGCTGGGACAGATGAAGAGACGTCGGTGACAGATGATGACAACTCGTGGTGTCCCCGGCAAAGGGACATGAGGATTTGAGGAGGAAAACAGCTTTGCTTGGAGCAGACAAAACAAAATGGGGAAAAAATGATGGGGAGAGAGGGAGGAAAAAAGGCTGGAGCTGTCAGTGAGTGAGGATTTGTGTTGTGACGGAACTGAAACTTTTCCAGGCTTTCATTCATGGATCCGACTCTTCCCGGAGCTGTCTCCCTTCCCTTCCCCCATCCAAATGGATCCCTGAGCTATTCCCACTCGAGGATAAGCAGCTTTTCTCTTTTCCAAGCCACAGCTTCCCTCTCCAAGGCCATTTTATAATCCTGAGGCTCTTCGTAGCCCTTTTCCTGCTGTGTCCCAAGTAAATCCTGCCAGGAGCAGCTCTCCAGACCCATCTCCCTGGTTTTCCATGCATCCCTTCAGATGGATTTGCCTGTGTTTGCCCAGCACTGAGGATCTGGATGCAGATTTTTGTGACTTTATAACAATTAATTCAGGAACATTTCACACTGGAGAACATCAAGTCCTTAATAGGAGCCCGACTGTAGCGCTGGAACAGCTCCGGAGCTTTTTAATGGGAACTGGTTTTTCCAGCAGCTCTGGCTCCCAGCTTTGCAGTGATAAAAATAACCAAACAACCCCTCTGGTGAAGCAGTTTTCAAAATTCCAGAGGTCTAAAAAAATCCCAATTCGCATCATTGAAGCAGAGCACTGGATGTTCCCCAATTCCCGGGATGGGCACCTGGAAATCAGGAAGGTGATTTTGGAATGGTTGCTCGGTCCATCGGTTTAGCAGGGACTGGAAGCCAAATTTTTGGAGGCTGACTGACTTCGGGGTTTAAACAAATGGGGTGCTCCAAAAAAATGTTGTGGAAGGTCCTATTTAGCAGCAAGAAAATTCCTGTGCAATTCCTGATGTTTCCTGTCACTTCTTCCCTCAGTGCAAAAGGATTATTAAAAGAAATAAAAATGAAGTTACGCCATGAAGTGCCAAAGGGAAATCTGGTGGGATAACGAGCAGGGATGCAGACAGGGGAAATTTTGGGATGGGATCATGGGATAATATTCCATTGCTGGGTTATTACCATGGGCTGAGCACAACTCAAACAAACAACATGAAATTATCCCTGTGATTCTTGCATTAAGGAGTTTTATTGTTGTCTTTTGCAAAAAATTCCATTTTCTAGTGGCCCACAGAACGGAACTGTGGGTAAATATTATCCATAAAAAGATGTGCCAGGGAGGAAAACTTGATGCCATAAAACCTGAATGCCATAATCTTACCTTTGGTGCCGAGTGCTGTGCGTTCCCTGTTGGGCTGTGCACATTCCGTGGTTGGAGCACTCTCAGAACTTCCCAAATTGTTTATTTTTCCTGCTTTTGGGAAAAGTTACTTGGAGCAGAGCACTGCCAGCAGAGCCTCATTTCCTTCCCTGGAAAAATCGAAATCTGGAAAGAGCAAAGAGGGGCAATAAAGAGACTTTGTGAGACGCAAAGGGAATGGAAATGTGACAGCACCAGGAGCAGCTGGGACAATCCCTCCTGCCCATCCCCCGGAAAAAACACCTCTGGAGGTGTCCAAGGAACTCCTGGGAGTGGCACTCAGTGCTCTGGGCTGGTGACAAGATGGGGATTGGGAGCAGGTTGGACCCAATGATCCTGGAGGGCTTTTCCAACCTCAAAAATTCCATGGTTCTGTGGTCCATGAAACTCTGAGCATTTCCCTCAGAACGCACAACTCAGTGTAACCTTAGAACCCAACAAAACAAAAAATCCTGTATCAAAGTGCAATTAAACGAAGTAAGGAATATTTTGGGGTATATCCGAACAGGAATATGTTCAATATCAGAGGCTTTCAGGCCAGCATCCCATAAAACTCCCGGGCATTTTTTTTTCCTTCAAACACAACAAGGATAAGAACACCTCCTTGCGTTTTGTTTAAAAACTTGAATTTTAGAGACCAAACCCCAAGACACATGAATTCCATTGCAAGAGGAATAAGTAAGATACTAGTCAAGATTCCAAGTTTCTCCACTGTTACCGGGAGATTCCATTGTTGTTCTTTCCCCAAATTCCGCAGCAATGGGAGGAGATGTTAACATCATCTCTAGGCCCTCCCAAAGCAGAAATTCGCTCTTCAGACCTTCGGATTCCTGCCAGGAGGTGATGGTTTTAGGACAGGTCTGGAATGAAGCAGATAGAAATCAGCAGGACACCTTCCACTCCATTCCTTGGATCTGGAATCGAGCCCTCGGGATAAGATTATCCAGGGAAAGGGATGCGTCACGAATGCCTTGTGATCTGCTGGAGATAGACAAACCCCTATAATAATTAAAGCTTTTCAAGGCGCTCCACACCTCTGATTTTCCTGGTAACTGCTGCTCTCAGACACCGAAGACCAGATTCTCCAGTTGGTTTTCCCGCTGGGAAGACATTCCTTGTCACAGGAACGCTTTGATCTCCATGTCAGACACAGCTTTCCATTTGTACACCCAGAGGAGGTGACACAGATTTCCATCCACTGCTGGGGCAAGAGGAAGGTGAAGGAGTTCAAACACTTAGGGAGGCTGCTCAGGGTCCATGTTTGGTTTGGGAAAAGGGAATTTTGAGGCCATGGAGCAGCTGCCACTCACTGCAGGGCTGGATGGAGCGGCAGGGCTGATTTATGACCGCTCCTGTCACACACACACTTGGCCTTGTCCCCGAGCTGGGAAAAACTGGAGTAATAAACGAGATTAATGGCAAAGTGCTGCAGCTCCAGCAATAACCACCTGCCAGAAATGGAAAACCAAATCATTTTCCCATCATTTTTCCCTTATCCACCTTGGAAGGAACTGGGATTTGCCCTGGGGCCCTGGGGCAGCCTTGCACAAGCTCGGAGCATCCCCAGCTCTGGATGGAATCCAGATCCTGAACAGATTAATAATCCCTGTTAGGCTTCAAATGCTGTAATTGGGTTTTCAAAACTCCACAGTTCATTGGGGTTTTCAACTCCTGAGCTGCTCTCAGCCCATGAAACCATCCCTGGAAAACGAAATGGAAATGTGTTCCAGCTGATTTGGGAGCAGAGTTTGAAGATCCAACAATAAATACCGAGCAAGACGAGGCACTGAACAATGTTAAAGAAGCAAAATATTGATTTTTCTTTTATTAAGGGAGCAGCCTCTGCTCTGTGTGCAAGGAACGAGGCAGAGGAGCTGAGAATAACAATAGAATGTGGTCATGAAATTAAAGATCCCATCAGGAAAGGCTCCAGCTGGAGCTGAATCTGCTTGTGCATCTTTATCTCTTCCCATTCCTCGATTCCAACTGCTGATTTTATCTCATTACCCATTTTCTTTTTGGTAAATAAGAGGCAGAGCTGCTCTGTAAATCAACACCTTCTCAATGCAGCCTTTTGTGGTGACCACAGCATTTGGAAAGCCCTTGAAGGCCTAACGAACCTCATCAGCAGAATTTTTTTAATTAACAGAGAAACAGGACCAGTCTTTGCAGGACAGATTTTCTCTCTAAGGTGCTTTATTCTTTTATAAAAATTGGGGTTGTAAAAATGAGGTTGTTTTCTCCAAAAATGGAGCAAAGGCTCCCATTTCTAGGAGGAATAATTGAGATATCAAATCAGTTTTTAGCGACATCGTTTTTAATCTTGAACCCACTAAAGGTTTTGGTGTTGGGCTGAAAAACCCATTTAAGTTCTATAAAAACCCTACTGGAAATGCAAATTCCTGCTTGGTTTTGACCAGAGTGGGCAAATCCACCTGCGGAAGAGGTGGAAAATTCCCTTTTCCATCACCACTGCCAAAATCCGGTGTGGAGGGTGAGACATGAAAAGGTACAGAAATTCCAAGCTTTTCCCGAAGTCCCTCAGGTACATCCATGGATCCTACAACCAGAGAAGGGCTGTGGGATGAGCAGTGATGCCAAAAATCACTTCCACACTGAGGTAATTCCATACAAATGCAAATTCCCGAGCTTTGGGATATCCTCGATTTGGATATCTGCACACCTGGGTCTGTTTTCCTCATCTCAATATAACACTGCTAAGAAGAATTCCAATATATCCTTGAATTTCTCTTCCCAAACAATCCTTCTCTGAGGCATTAAGAAGAAAGGGAGCATTGATTAAAACAACTTCCAGGTGCAAAGACAATCTCCCCACGCAATTTTCATGGGTTACATCCATACTGAGGGCAAAGAAGCAGCAGGAATGGGACATTGGATTGCTCCTGACGCCAGCCAGAGAGAAGAAAAAAAACGTGGTGTGAAAATCTCTTGGGATTCCTTGGTTTGAAAGTGAGAAAATGGAGAATCCTGGTTTAGAATCATGGAATTATGGAATAATTTGGGTTTTAAGGCTCCTTAAAGATAATTTTGTCCCCCCCCCCTGCCATGAGCAGGGACACCTCCCACTGCCCCAGATTGCTCCAAGCCCCAATGCCCAGCCTGGCCTGGGACACTGCCAGGGATCCAGGGGCAGCCACAGCCGCTCTGGGAATTCCATCCTGTGGATGCACTGTTCTGAGAACTCTCTCCTTTCTCACGAATCGTATGGGAAACAAAGCTAAGCTGAATTCTTCTTGCTCTTTCTAATCTATGTTTTGGAACTGAGTGCTGTAAGGGCTTCAGCCAATCGCCCTGGGGTGGGTGACCACTGTCCGATCACTGTTGGGCTCTTACCATGTATATAAGTAGACTTTTGATAATAAAATTCCTCTTTTGCACTGCTGCTTTCATCTGCCTCTGAGTTTTGTTTACTCCGCACAGTGACACCATCCCAGCTCCTCGCCACCCTCACGGGGACAAATTCCTTCCCAATATCCCATCTGCCCCTGCCCTGTGGCAGTGGGAAGCCATTCCCTGTGTCCTGGCGCTCTCAGGAAAGCTGGAAGGTCAGGAGTTGATAAAGAGAAGGAAAACACAGCACTGGTAATTCCCAGGAGAAGGGAAGGAAGCTCAGTGCTCCACCCCTGCCCCGTGGGGTGGGATGGGAACCCCTCGCAGGCCCAGCAGTCACATTCCAGGCTGTCACATTCCAGGCTGGGACACAGGACAGGTGGCACTGTTGGGATGGAGGTCTGGAGATATTCCCCAAACTCTTCTGCTGGAATGACCCTCCCCACGTCCCAACCCCTCCCAGCTCTTCCACGTGAGGTTTCCCTTCCCATTTCAGGGAATTTGGCAGCCAGAATTTTTCCCATAGGGCTGAGAAAGATTAAGAGTTGATGGATGAGCGTCACCCGCACTGGCACATTAGGTGGGATTAGGTGGGTTTTGTTTCGGAGGGTCAGGATGGAGACGAGAGATCTCTGGAGTTTGGTCTCAGAGCATGAGGTTTATTGTGAAAGGTGTGGGTGTAGGGGAGCTGCTGGGAGCTGCCAGACACAGCTCAGAGCAGGGCAGAGAAGTGAGAGAGAGAGAGAGGAGAAAGAATACAGAATCCCGTGGTTGCCGTTTACAATACAATAAATCATCTTCTGTGCTGAATATTCTAATTTTCACTAACCAATTTGGAACAAGCTACAAATCCTACAGCATTTACACACAGCCTATGAGAGTCATTGCATTACCATACGGCGTTATATTTTAAACTCTAAAAACTGCTTTTTGGACCCTCTGCCAAGCTGGCAGGGTCTGCTCTGCCCCTTGGAGCTGTCTGCAAGCAGAGGGGATTGTTTAATCCAAAGGGGATTCCCTTCAGTGGCCACACCATTGTTTTCCAGTTGTTCAGTACCTGGGGTTTGGGATCTCAGAGCTTGTCTGCATTTCAATCTCGCTGATAGTTTCCATATTCTCAGCAGCTTTTGCCAGGTGATCATATTGATAAGCCTTTCCTATTTCATCCTCCCCAACAGGCACATCCCAAAATTCAGGCTCTTAGTTTGTGACAATTTCAGGAGCAGTAGAGCACAGAATTTCCAACCCAAGCTGCAAACAAATCGTGCCTTATGTTGGAATGTCAATAAAGATGTGATTTCCAGGAACAGGTGTTCTTGTCTTCCATGAAATTCCACCTCTGCATACAAATTTAGGGAAGATCGGAGTGACTCCATGGAAATGGCCTCGGATTGATACATAAATCCCTTTCGAGAAGTTCAGCCTGGGTGTGAACAGACTAAGAAACCCTCGTTAGATATTTATTTATTAATTAATGAAGAGGTCTCAGCTCTGCTTGCGCTGTCCAGGGCAGGTGGAGTCCCCATCCCTGGAAGTGCTCAAAAAACACATGGATATCCTGGATTTGGATATTGTGGACTTGAGGACATGGTTTAGTGGTGACCATGGGGGTGATTGATGGCTGGACTTGATCTTAGAGATCCTTTCTAATTTTGTGACTTTTAAATTCTAATTCTTGCTGATTTTTTAATTCCAACTCTTGCTAATTTTTAAATTCTAATTTTTCCAGATTTTTAAATTCGAATTCTTGCTGATTTTCTAGTTCTAATTCTTGCTGATTTTTTAATTCAAATTCTTGCTGATTTTTGAATTTCAACTCTTGCTGATTTTCTAATTCTAATTCTTGCTGATTTTTTAATTCCAACTCTTGCTGATTTTTTAATTCTAATTCTTGCTGATCTTTTAATTCCAACTCTTGCTGATTTTTTAGTTCTAATTCTTGCTGATTTTCTAATTCTAATTCTTGCTGATTTTTAAATTCTAATTCTTGCTGATTTAAGCAAGGCCAGAGATTGGTTTTTGTAAGGAGGGGTCTGGTCTGGTTGTGTCCAGAGCTTCTTGTGGTGTGAAGGGTTTTGTCCTTTCCCCTGCAGCAGAAACCCCAAATCAGCCCTTTTTTCATGAACACTTCATATCTGAGAACCGAAACCTTCCGTGACCCCAAGGGTGCTGTCACCAAAGCAGCAGCAGTGGAGGGAATTCATAATTGGGATGGATTGATGGATGTTCTTGGATCTTCCACGGAGATCCACGTCCACCCCTCACCTTCCCGACTCCCAGTTAAACCCAAATCATCTCCAGACCTTTCCTGCTGCTTTCTGGACTGCTGCCACTTTTTAGCTGCTTTTCCCACTTGTAGAACCCGCCAGAATGTTCTCTCTCTGTGGCTCTGTTAGATCCAAACGAATCCCACGAAACCCTTCCTTCCCGCAGCAACACCTTTTGAACTGCAGCAAACCTGCAGAAAGTGAACTTCTCCATGTGCCCATTTATCCCACGTGTCCTTTTTTCCTGGACAAATCTTCCCCTGCTTCCGGGAGGACATTGAAAAATCAACTTTAATCCAAATACAGCTGGGGCGACCCCAGGCACTGAACATCCTGCCAGGAGCTGAGCTAATTCTGGAGAAACCAGCAAATAAAGGTAAATAACTTCTCCATGAGTGCTTTATAAATATCCAGGGAAAGGCGATGCGCCGTCTGGGATATTCCATGGGTGAGTGGTGGCTGCTGATTGATGACAAAGCTCCAGTCAGGGCTTTATCAGCTCAATAACTCTGTAATCAGTCCCTTATCTCAGCTTTGCCTGATTAGAATCGCTGTTCTTTCCCACCCTCCCTCCCCGAGGGAATTTTTACAGACCACTGCAAAGGGAGAGGTTTTTAAGTGCCCAAGGTTTGCTCTCTGAGATGTGTCCTTTGTGTCTGGAGGTGGAATCTGGATGCAAACTGGGATGGTGGAGGGGTGGAGGAAGGAAGGGTGAGGGAAGCAGGACTGGTTGGAGCGATGGATTGAGATCCATTGCAAGTCCAAGCGATTTTGGGAGGATTTAGGCCCCAAATCCTGGAATGGTTTGGGTGGAAGTGACCTCAAAGACCAGGGACACCTCCAAGTGGAGTCCAAGTGAGAAAATGGAGAATCCTGGTTTAGAATCATGGAATTATGGAATAATTTGGGTTTTAAGGCACCTTAAAGATAATTTTGTTCCCACTCTGTGCCATGGCAGGGACACCTCCCACTGTCCCAGGCTGCTCCAAGCCCCAATGTCCAGCCTGGCCTGGGACACTGCCAGGGATCCAGGGGCAGCCACAGCTGCTCTGGCAATTCCAGCCCAGCCCTCCCCACCCTCCCAGCCAAGAACTCCTTCCCAATATCCCCGAATCACCAGATTCCAGATTTCCAGGTCTAAGGCATCCCCACTCCGCCCTCACCATCCGATTTTTCTGCTAATTTTATGGGGTGAGGCAGGAATCTCATCAGCAGCCCCAGGTTTTTTCACAAACCACCAGAGCTCCTCCAGACTCTCCCATATTTTTTCCATCCTGGCTGAGTTTTCCCAGGCGTCGGCCAATATTTTGTCCTCTATCCAAACCTGCTCCTGAAGCAATTCCCAAATTCCTCTTCCATCCCTGCTCAGGGTTTTGCTGTTTCAAGGTCACGAGAATTCACTTTGCTGCAGTGCTGGTAATTTATTCCCTCCGAGGATTTTCAGAGCAGAGGATTTGAATAAAGTTAAAAAAATCCCCCCTTTTTTCTGTAACACTTTATTAGAACTGTATCCACACCGAGCATTCCTGGTTTTTTTTCCCCAATTAAATGCAGCTCTCTCTTTCTCAGGCAGTTTCAGGTTCCTTCACAGACAGGAAAAAGTATCAAAACCCAGAGAAATTCAGGAGCTGTCACATAATTGGGAAAGGGATTAAAATATTGCCAGATCTGACTCGATGGTTCCACGAGGAACAATCTTGGAATCTGCTCCTCTGGAAGTTGCTGCTGCTTAAAATCAGAAAGGGAAACTCAGCTTTGATTCCAAAAACAGGGGACAAGAAAAGCTTTTCCCGGGAAGAACCTTGGACATGGGAAACACGGGAAGTCTTCTCAATTCAACACAAAACAGGAGGTGAAGCAGGAACATAAAAATCCATTGTGCTCAGATGAACTCTGTGAATAAATCCCAAAATCCAGGTGATAAAAGGAGTCGGCACAAAGGAAAAAATTAAAATGGTTTTGATCCCATTTTCCCTGAGAAATCACTAAACTTGGCTCCCGATATTTGTATTTCAAGGAAATGCTGATTTCCTGCTGGAAAACTGCTACAGCTGGTTTTCCATGTATCCAATATCCCAATTTCCACGTATCCAAAATCCCAATTTCCATGTACCCCAAATCCCAATTTCCATTTATCCAAAACCCCAATTTCCATGTATCCAAAATCTCTATTTCCATGTATCCAATATCCCAATTTCTGTGTATCCAAAATCCCATTTTCTCATCAGCATCCTGAGGAAAATCAGCTGAGCTGGCACTTAATGAGGCTGATTTTAATGAGACTTTGGAAGGAATAAATTCCCAGGGTGGGAAATCCCAGGATTTTGATGGAGTGAACTGTTCAGAGATGATCCTCCAGTCAATAAATGATCCTTTAGGGAAAATTCCATGATTCCTAGCTTTCCATACAAAACATGGATTCAGCCATCCTAAGCCATGCTGTCCTGTTCCTCATTTATTTTCCCCTTCCACACTTTTCTCAGGACATGAACAGGGGGTGAAACCAAGATGTGTGTGGCTAAATCCATTCCAAGGAATCCCCTCCAATTCCATGGCATTTCACAGTGTTGGTGGATTCTGCAGCTGTTCCATAATTATTCCATAAATGTTCCATGAATATTCCCTCACAGGAAACACAAAGTCAGGTGCCAGGAAATCAGCAGAGTTCCTTTAAGGCAGGGAAAAGAAATGATTCACTCCACCTGAGGATTCTCCCTGGGTATTTATTCCCAAAGATCTGGGGATACAAAAAATGGGAAAATATTGATGCAGCTTGTGAATCTCCACCCATCTATTCAATCTTCCCTGAATTATCCCAATATATTAGTCAGGAGGAAAAATAATATTTAATCATCTTCTTTCTCCCATTCATTTATTAGTTTACTCATTCAGTCCCACGGAAGGTGTGGAACATCTCTCCTGGAAAAATTCAAGGGCTCTGATGTGGCTGCGGAATTTTTGCTTGCTCTGATGTTTAATTTATATATAAACATATTTTTCAAATATTTGCAGCAAATTGTTCTCACAACAACAGTTTTTTACCCCCTCTTGGTGTCAAGTGCTGCAGCCACCGGACAGCTGAGGGAAAAGAGGACGGATGTAAAGTTTGGAGATTTTATAAAGGAAAAGAAAAGATTTAAATAACTCCTGAAGAATTTTTGTATTGTTCCTTCTGAAGCCAAACCCCCTCACTTTAATAATAGAGTTCCCTGGCAAAGTGAGTCATGTTCTTGATATTAAATCCCGAGCTGCTTTTAGTGCTCAGGGTTCCTGGGTAATTTAGTTTGAAAGGTCCCACATGTTGCTATTTTGGCCCAGAAAATGTACTTAACTTGAAAAAAAAATTCCTTTATTAGTGGTTAGTGATTTCCCAAATGATCCATTGGGCATCTCATCTAGGAATTCCCAGATTTCAACAAGTAGAGGAACGATCCCATTGTTGTGACCACGATTGAGCTGACTCTAAATTCCAGGTTCATGCTTATTCCAGTATCTGGAATTGCAAAATAAATCCTTCAGCTGAGACCTTCTTCCCATTTTTATCAGGAGTGACCATGAAAAAGAAACTTTTAAGGATTAGTGTGTCAGGAACTTCGGGATATTGCCCAGCTCCTGGTTTGGAATGAGGCACAGAATTTGATGCTTTAATTGATAACATTTACCAGGGATTTGTGCACCAAGATAAAAACTGAAAATATTTGTTGGACTTGTGGTTAGAAGGAATATTGGAATGAGAATGAATTCTTTTTTTCTGATGTCAAGTTGTTGTTGGAAATAAATTCCTTGAAATCCCAATTAACAAACATCCCCTAAAATCTGTCTGGAGACTACAAAACAATTAAAGCCCAGTTTAAAAGCTGTTTTTTTCCTCAAATGGAATGGAAAAATGAATTTCCATGTTTTTATTAATTTGGAATTTCATTGTTGGTTCAATAAACCTGAATTTCCAGGTCTGCAGGTGGTGGAGCAGCAAAGATTGAACTGCAATGGAATTGCTCCTGATGGGATTTGAGGCTGTCCCGAGGGAAAAGGATGAACCCTGTGCCACCCCAGCCCTGATAACTGTTATCATTTTAATCAGATTTGGAGAAAAAATAATGCCTGAGGGCAATAATTAAAATTTGAGTTCTAAATATAGACCAGGAAAGAAAAAATGACACCTACACCTCCATGTCCTCAAGACAAACTGCTAAAACACGTGAAGAGAAGGAATAATTAGGGACAAACTTCCCATAAATCTGCATGTCATCTGCATAAAAACAGATCTCTGATCCACATCTGAGATTCCCTCGGTCAGAGGAAGTGGGGAGGGAATAAAGACGAGCCCAGGGAGGAGCCCTGGGAGCTTTCAGAGGGATCTCATTGTGTGGAATTGGGGCGGAGCAGCAAAAATTGGGAATAGGATGGATAAAAAGCTGATGAGGAGCTCAGGGCTGGGCAGAGATCCTTGCAGGACCCCTCAGGTCACCAGGCTGAGGAGATTTCTCCTTTCAGTCTGTTCAAGGAGTTCCAACTTTCACATCAGGATTCAGGGAAGCACTTCAGCGCTCCACGCAGAAAATCCATGCTTAAGTGCTTTGCTGGTTCAGGGCTAAATGAATTTGTAATGATTTTATGAACGATGTCTTGTACCTAATTCCTGCATTAAATTCCAGTGACTGGGCTTGATGAATTCAAACAATTACCCCGTGCATCAACAGAATTCATTAAAATTAATTATTACCTGCTCGCTTTTTATGAACGGGCTGGACTGTGGGCAGATTGCTCAGCCGCAGTGAGTCAGGAATACTCCAGGAGTGGGAGGGGATGACTTCAAACCCTGAGAGTCGGAGAGAAATTTTTAGGAATCTCTGATCCATGTGGATCCCAGATTGAAGTAGGAGGGAAGTTGGTTGGCTGGGATCTGGAATAAGATGGAAACACATAAATCAGATGTGCTGGGGCTTTAATGGGGTCAGCCCCCGGCTCCAGCAAAGCCAGGCTTTAGTGGGAAAACCCAAAACAAACTGGAAAATGAAATAGGAATCTCAGGAAATATTGCTCTTGTGTGTAATTGATTAAATGCTTGGAGGGGAAAACTCAGAGGAAAGAGGATTTGCGCTGAGTCCCACCTCACACCCA
This sequence comes from Origma solitaria, assembly GCA_013397895.1. Taxonomy (NCBI): domain Eukaryota; kingdom Metazoa; phylum Chordata; class Aves; order Passeriformes; family Acanthizidae; genus Origma; species Origma solitaria. The sequence continues at coordinate 44,918 of VZRL01002704.1, read as the reverse complement.
GAAGATGCTCCCACACCGAAACCCAAACCTAAACCTGGACCTAAACCTGAACCTGAACCCAAACCTAAACCTAGACCTAAACCCAAATCTAAACCCAAACCTAAACCTAGACCTAAACTCAAAACTAAACCTAACCTTAAACCCAAACCTAAACCCAAAACTAAACCTAAACCTGAACCCAAACCTAAACCTAGACCTAAACTCAAACCTAAACCCAAACCTAAACCTAGACCTAAACCTAGACCTAAACCCAAACCCAAACCTAAACCTGAACCCAAACCTAAACCTAGACCTAAACTCAAACCTAAACCCAAACCTAAACCTAGACCTAAACCTAGACCTAAACCTAGACCTGAACCTAAACCTAGACCTAAACCTAAACCTAAACCTAAACCTAAACCTAAACCTAAACCTGCCTCTCAAACACCCTCCCTTAGTTTGGACATGAAAATGCTCTATAATTTCATTTACAGAATTTATCAAACTCCATCTTCCAGCAACTTCTCCTTCCCCCCCCGCCTCCAGGAAGTCAGCTCCAGGATTTTCCCATTTCTAGCCCTGCTCCGGTAGTTCTTTTCTCAGCATTTTTCTTTCTGTTAAATCACTCAATTCCCTCCTGCTTTAGGCTGTGTTTTGTTTTGTTTCCTTTCCCTCCTGGATGTACTTATTAATATTAATTTCACTTTTATTTTGCCACCCCCAATATCCAAACGACCCGAGGATGGATGGATTTTCCATGCGCGTTCTGGTCCCAGGGAAGATTTCCAAGCATTCCCAGAGCCAGGACCAAATGGTTCAACAACAGGAATTATTCCTGATTGGAACTGGCTGGGAATTTGGCCTAATTAACGAAGGGAAATTATCCTGAGCATCCCATCATGCACCAGACTTTGCCATTGGATGATCCAAAGCTGCCAGAGCTCCAGGAGCATTTGGCCAATGCTCCCAGGGATTCCCAGGGTGGGATTGTTGGGGTGTCCTGGCCAGGATTTGGATTGGATGATCCTGGTGGGTCTTTTCCAATTCGGAATATTCCATGATTCTCTCTGCAGTGGCAAAAATGTGTCGTTCTTGATGGTGGGTGACCACGAATGCTGAGGGTTCCCCATGATCTGCTGGAATATCCAGCATGGAAGTTCACCCGACCCCCAAAATCCTATCACAGCAGGGCTTCGGAGAGTGCAAATCGTGGAATTTAGGGCTAGGAGCTGGATGCAGAGTGTGGGAAGGTAAAGCAGGAATAATTTAAATATTGGCACAAGCAAGGGATGTGAGGAGCTGCGGAACCCCTGAGCAGAGTGTGAGGAAGGAAAAGAAGGAATAATTTGGATATTGGCACTGAATAGACACAAGTAGGGAATGTGAGGAACCCCTGAGCTGAGCTGGGGCTGGGCAGGACCATCCCCTGCCTCGGAATCATCTCCTCCAAACTCCAGGACCATGAGGGAAATGATTAAAGGAATCCTTGGCTTATGATGCTGACCAAAATTATCCTAATTTTCCATTTTTTAAAAGCTTTCTTTGCCTCTTTGTGCTGTCCCGGCTCGGATTTGAATTCCTTTGGGGCTGGGAATCTCTTTGTTCCCTGGATCTCTCTGCGCTGCCTGGAACACCAAGTCCTGCTCCAGTTTTCCCCTTCTCTGTGCTCCCATATCAAAGAGCATTTTCAAAGCCTGGATCGCAATAATGTCAAAAAAGAGAAGGGAAAGATCTCTTGGAAAAAATCAGGATTTTCAGTGAGACCATGATGGTCAGATCTCTGCAATCACCCTGTGGCTAAGGGAAAACAAAAGCTCTGTTTTTAGGGAAACCACTGCTCCTCAGGGATTAAAGGAACACCTAATAAACTGCACAATTCCAGTCTCTTATGAATATTCCCATTTTTTTCCTCCTCTTGGAACAAATCCTGACTGAGGACCAGGAGCAAGGTTTTACCGCTTAACGATTTTGCAGGATTTTACCTTTTGTTGTTTCATAAAATGATTTGGGAAGGTGGGATAGGGGAGAGGAGGAGGTGGGAATTATCTCAGTGAGCTTCATCCTAATGGGAATATTTTATATTCTCCTGTTGGGATTCCCTGCTTCCTTTGCAAGTGCACCAGGATTTGATATAAAAGACAGATAAAGATGGCCCACAAATTCCCTATCCCTGAAAGTCTCCAATGCCAGGTTGGATGGAGCTTGGAGCAGCCTGGGATGGTTGGAGGTGTCCCTGCCCATGATGGGGTGGGATTGGATGGATTTAAGGTCTCTTCCAACCCAAACCATTCCTTTATTCCAATACATAAATTATCTACTCAAATTAGTTACTTAAATCAATTTACAGCCATGCCAAAGGTCAGGAGAAGCAGGGACAGTGTGGAGGTCAAGGAAGAAGGATTTATGGGAATGAACCTGTGTTGAAATCTTCACTCTGTGCTGTGTCGCTCACCAAGGACAACGGAGTGAGGCTGACACAGCTCTGGAATTCCGACCGCCCTTTGGAATTCCTCACCTGCAGCACCACAAGAGGAAACGGCCTCAGGTTGCACAAGGGCAGGCTCGGGTTGGAATTAGGGAAAATTCCCTCATGGAAAGGGTGATCAGACATTGGAATGGCTGCCCAGGGCAGCGGTGGAGTGCCCATCCCTGGAGGGATTTCAAAACGCTGAGGCTGTGGCACTTTGGGACGTGGGGCAGTGGTGGCCTTGGCAGTGCTGGGGGAACTCTTGAATCCCACGACCCTAAAATCTTTTCCAGCTAAATGATCCCATGTTTGTATTTATCCTTCTGGAATGGTTAATGGAGGCTGAAAAGGAAAAATTCCCTCTCCACACACCAATTCTGCCCGTCCTGCTCAGCGCATGCTGCGCGTCCCTGAGCGGCACTTCCCGGGACTCGCTCCTTCCCGAAGCCTTGGCTTTGCAAATATCACCCAGGTTAAGTGCTCCACTTACGGAATTATTATCCAGGCTGTTCCCTGGAGCAGGGCACGGAGTGGAGAAGCTGCTGAATAAAACAGCCTGGAATTCTGGGCACTTTGCAGGCAGGGCCAGTCCCCGCCTGGGCTCCGTGGGGAGCCCTAATTGGAGCAGAGCCTCAGCTCCATGACAGGATGCCAATTGTGGGCAGGAACTCATTTATCAGTGGCTGGAGTGGCTAAAGAGGATGGATCTGCTGTCATTCCCGGCGTTCCTGGAGCAGGAACACAAATAATCCACGGGAACAGCGTTCCTGCCCCAGCACGGGGTCCTTCAGGCTCCCAGTCTGATTGGATCACTCCTGTTCTCCATTAATCTGCTTTAATGAACTTCCCGACCTTCTTCCTCCCTCCAGCCACGAGGAATTTCCCAAATAAATCCTTCCCTGTGCCTTAATCCTATTTTCCAAATAATCCAAATAACTCACGGGTGAGCATTTACAACATCGGGGCTGGAAAAGAAATTAAATAATATACACAGGGACTGCTACTGTGAGGAATTAATTGTGATTCCCAGGTCTGATTCATGAGGAAAACTGGAAACAAGGATGTGGAGCGAACTATTAAATCCCATAAAAATTTATGCAGATGCCTCCAACAAATTTGTGCCATCATAAAGCAACCGGAGAAAAGGTCTTATTTATGGAGCGCGGCATAAATCAGGAGACTTATCGGGGTTTTATAACAAAGGGAGAGTAATTAAATTCCTGGGAATCAGGGATTGGACAGCGTGCGTGAAAAATGTCCGGAGAGGAGCGGTTAATAGGGGATGGCAGGGCGTGCTGCTGGAGAAGTTCATGGATGATTAAATCTCCTTTTTATCTCTGCCCATAAATCAAGCGGAGCTCACGTAGTGAATGCGGAGGGAAGGGAGAAGGAAGAGTCGTGTCTGGAGAGGTTTCCTGGGAGAGAAAAAAGAGTGGGAAAGAAAAGGGTGCAGGAGGTGCTTTTATGTCTTGGATTAGAGGGGGGAAAGGAGATGAGCAGGAAATATTGGATCAGGGATTCATGGAATGGTTCGGTTTGGAAGGACCTTAAAAATCATTGGATGTAGGAACAGTTTACTGTGGTTTAGGGTCTTTTCCAGCCCCCAGAATTCCCTGGTTTTGATGGATATGGGGTGAGAGGTGCTGGGATCACACTCAGGATTTTCCCTCCTATTCCCCCAGGTGGAATTGCCCAATCCTGCCATTCCCAGGCTAAATTTCCACCCTCTTTGCCACCTCCAACATCTTATTCCCGTTTCCTTCCGGGAACGGCACTTCCGAGCAAAATGGCTGCAAAAAAACCTCTCAGTAGCAAAGAACAGAAACAGCAGAGCCAGAAGAGCACAAAGTTGATTATTCTGGAATTATTCTGGGTTTCTCCTTGCAGGTTTCCACCACCTTGGGGTCTCCATTTGGGGAAAACAGTAGGACAACCCCACTTTTTTAGGATGTCTTGGTCCAACCATCAGTTCTTTTCCCCAGTTGGGACCACCCTGCTTTTTGCTGCTCAAATATTTCATTTAATTCAGGGACTGTGGGACTATTTCCATTATTTTATTGATTTATTAATTTTCTATTGTTTCCGTGACCATTTTATTTTTGGATACTTTGATCCCTGGAAAAATGAATGGTATTTAATATCCAGTGTAGTATTTAATATTTGAGGAAATTTCTACTCACAGAGCGCAGACTTGATTTTTAGGAATGATTTCATCAAATTGTGTTGATTTTTTGAAGGAGAAAGTGGCCAGATCTTCCATTCTATTTTCCCCGTGCATTATTAATCACTGCTGTGAAATAGAGGAAGAATGAAGGAAAGCATGACCCGTTTTTATTATTTTTTATTTGTTTCATTAACAATTTTAAGGAATGAAAGGTGAGAACCTTCTCACCAGGCATCCCTGCAATGATTCTTCAAAACAAAATTTTCCTGAGGAATTCCGCCTGGAAAATATCAGCAAGTTGATTAAAACTCCCCAGTGGGCGAAAGGTGGAGAGAGAAATTTTATCTAACATTTATTTCTCCTGATTTCTTAAGTTTTATTAAAAATAAATTGGATTTCAGGTGTTATCTCAGGTGGATTTACACTAAAACTTATCATGTTCTGGTTTTTTTTTAGTTATATTTCTTTCTGTGACACATTCCAGTATTTACTTCCCAAAAGTTATAAAATAGGTATCGCTAAGGAAAAACTATATGGTTTATGGTAAAATTCGGGACCTTCTAATAATTATTTTTGAAATCCTGAAAAATAAACACTGGAATAAAAGGAATATTTTAATCTGTGAGGTCACATAAAGTTGATTAAAAGCAGGATATGTCAAATTAATTAACCAGGGTCCTGTTTCATATGGTGGGACCTTCTGGTAATGGGATTTTGCTGTTGGTGAAGGAAGAGATACTGAGGATTCTATGGAATGTCATCATGGAACTGGTGAGGTTGGAAAAGACCTTCACGATCACAATGAGGAATCAAAACCACAAAGTCCATCAGTGTCATCTGTGCCGTGAGGGAATTATGGAATCCCAGGATGGAGTGGGATGGGAGGGAACTTTAATTTCATCCCATAAATCCCATCCCATCCCATCCCATCCCATCCCATCCCATCCCATCCCATTCCCACCTCCCACTGTCCCAGGCTGCTCCAAGCCCCAATGTCCAGCCTGGCCTGGGACACTGCCAGGGATCCAGGGGCAGCCACAGCTGCTCTGGCAATTCCGGCCCAGCCCTCCCCACCCTCCCAGACAGCAATTCCCAATTTCCAATATCCCATCTAAATCTCTCCTCTTTCAGCTTAAAACTTTCACCCCATGCCCTGTCCTGTTTTGTGTTATGGTTTCAGCACTTTTGGCCACATTTCTCAGCTGGGACATTGGAATTCTCCAAATATTCCCCCAGAGCGGTGACCCTCACGGGAAGGCTCAGACTCCTGTGACTCCCATTTCCAAACAAAATTCCTGAGATCATCCGGAGATTTTTCGGTAAACCACAACTGGAATTCTTCCATGACTGCAGCACTGGCAGAGCTGCTGTGGCTGAAATGCTGCCACTGGGAAATCAAAGGGAAATCCTCCTTTCAATCCCTTCCCAATGAGATTAAATAGGTTCCCCTATTATCAAACCAGTGATAAACGGGCTTGGCATCTCAAACTACAGAAAAATCTTCCCATTTTTCTTCAGGAAGAAAAGTGACCTCCAACAATCCATAAAATCCCCTTAGCCACATTCCTGCTTGGAAAAGAACCTGGATTTAACAAATCATTTGTACTGTTCTCACAGCCACCCAAAATATTCCCTTTAAATGAAGCAGCCCAGGAGCTGCCGCCCAGGAATGTGGAGCTGGGAACAATTTTAGCCAAGACGTTTTGAGCTTGGATTGTACCTAAAAATCCACTTCAGCTGAACTGAAAATGACCCTTGAAAGGTTTTGTTGGAGCAACAGGAATGTGGTGTGAGTTTGAGTCAGCACAAAGCCCTGAAAGTCAGACTTTACCTTCTCCAGAATAAAAGAGGACTTTCAGTTCTTCAGCCAACACAAAAAAAGCTCCAATCCCAGAAATAATTATTGTAGGGCAATGACGAAATCAATTATGGCAGAGCAGCCACTGGACAAGTCAATTGTGAGTCACCAACGACAAAGAAATCCCATTTCGAGCCCAAAGGAATCCCATTTAACACTCTGGTTTTCAGTGTTGAATATGCAAGTCTATGGAAGGCCGAGGGTTTTCTGAAAGGTTCCCATTTTGGGATTTTACCAGGATTTTTGAGGTCTCTTCAGGGTCTCTTCAACCACAGAAACCTGAGGGACTCGGAAGCTTCAGAGTTCCAGGAGCTAAAATAATTTCTTGGCTGATGTTTACACTCCAGTGCAATTAAAAATAAATGTTGGTAATGCAGAAGTTGAAAAAAATTACTTTTCTCTGCATCGTTCTCTGAAGGACAGGAGGAATTATCCCTCGGGTCATGGAGAACAGGGAAATTTCCTTGCATTGACATTGGAGTCCAAGGAATTGCATAGGAAAGATTCAGGAGGGCAAAATCGATCCAAGAATAAAAAAAATGAATTGCACACATCTGTCTCCATCACAGGACTGGGAGATCCGCCTGCCCAAACCCCTGGAATGGCTCCCACCATTCCATGCACACAGAATTTGGGATTTAAACAGTTCCCACCGTAGGTTACCTGAGCACGGCTCCATCAACTCGATGAGAGCCCGCGGGTTGAGAATGAAAAATGGCTCCTCAGAGTGGGATTTGTCCCAGTTTAATGGAATCGTTTGGAATTCACACTTTTAATTAACCTCTGCCAATCGCTGGGACCACAATTCTGTGTGCTTCGGTGACAGATCCACAATTGCTTTCTTATCTTCTTCCCTCGGCTGCTGTGTCTCCTCGCTCGGAGGGTGGAGGGTGCTGGGTGCAAGGAGCCCCTGCCGAACCTCCATCCAGCCCTGTCTGGTGGGGGAATGCAGGGAAAGGACTCGGGAAAAGGACTGGGGAAAAGGACTTGGGAAAAGGATTGGGGAAAAGGATTTGGGAAAATGATTTGGGAAAAGGATTTGGGAAAAGGATTTGGGAAAAACTCTGAAGCCTTTGTGTGCTTTGTAAGTGAAATTAGCTCCAAGCGGGTCAGAACAGAGGGAGTTAGGACTGGTCTTGGATCTCTGTATCCTGATCATCAGACAGGCAGGAAATCAGTCATATTTAAGCTGGGCTTATATGGTTTTCGCAGGGACAGGGCCATGGAGATGATCCCAGGCTGGAGCTGCTCTGGAGCCAGGCTGGGAGAGCTGGGAATGTTCACCTGGAGAGGAGAAGGACCCAGGGAGAGCTCCGAGCCCCTGGCAGGGCCTGAAGGGCTCCAGGAGAGCTGCAGAGGGACTGGGGACAAGGCATGGAGGGACAGGACACAGGGAATGGCTTCACAGGGATGGATGGGATATTGGGAATTGGGAATTGGGAATTGTTCCCTGTGAGGGTGGGCAGGCCCTGGAATAGAATTGCCAGAGCAGCTGTGGCTGTCCCTGGATCCCTGGCAGTGTCCCAGGCCAGGCTGGACATTGGGGCTTGGAGCAGCCTGGGACAGTGGGAGGTGTCCCTGCCATGGCAGGGGTGGCATGGGATGGGATTTGAGGTCCCTCCCAACCGAAACCAGTCTGGGATTCCATGATTTTATCCTACAAACCATCTGTGGGATACAAGTCAGGAAACCTTTGTAAAATTCCCAATATATTGGTTTAAATAATCCCCCCCGATTTATACATTTCCAGTCCTATATAGAAATTTCTATTTTTATTTCTGTTTTAGGTTTCCCAGAACCCAGCCCATGTTCCCATTGCTGGATTCCCTCTCCCCATCAGGCCTGGATTTTATTTCCATTCTTAATTTGTTGGATTTTAGCTTCTAGCCTCTAGATTTGTTCCAGAGGGGCCTGGAAGGCTCCCGACCCCATTATCCTGATTTTTGTTCCCTGTGTCCTTCCATCCTTGTTCTGCTCAAGTCATGTTTTAATCTCCTCCTAAATCCCCGCATCGTTCTCCTGCTGCTGCCAGGACCTGTTTTCCCACATTTCCAAGGTTTCTTTGCTTCCAGAATGAGCCTTTTTTATTCCACTGACCTTCTCCTGGAGCTGCGGACAGAGGGAAAAATTCCATAATCCCTTTATGATTCTAATGCCACAGGAACAATTCCCTCCTCACCCATAATTCCCTTTATTTGTATCCAAGTGTTTCATTTTCCGTTTGGAGCATTGCACAGAGAGGTCTCATCCATCTGATATCCATCACCTCCTTCCTACAACGAGGTTTTCCAAGGATTTTTTGGAGTCTGGGATTTTGCTAAGCATTATTAAAGCACTTCTTTTCCTTCCTCTTACCCTCTGATATAAAAAGTCTTTATCAGTGGATTGCCCTTTTATTTTGGTTAAATAATTCCCTTTTTCTGTAATTCCATGGTTTTCCATGTTTTCCAATGGAGCCACAGCAGAAAGATGGGCTAGAAAGACAAAAACTCAGCCAATTTCCATTGTATCCCAACCAACCACATCCACATTATTTTGTTTCCTGCCACTCTCATTTAGCTCCATGAAAAGGATGAGTTCAGAGAAGAAAATAAATATCTGTAAATATTCTTTCCTAATGAGGCATTCATTTCCTGGAGTTTGGCGACTGGCAAAATCCGGGAATTAATATCCTCCGTCTCCCAAATTATTAAGGGAAAACAAAGCCGGAGAAGCAGCTTTTGGAACCAGGGATGCTTGGAATATTTACATGACTTTGTGCTCATAATGTGGGACTGCAAAAGAAAATAAAAACACCCATTCAGGGCGGAGAATGAAAATTAGTCTGGAGGAAAAATTCCGGCCTTGGCACGGGAAAATGAAAATGGGACAAGAAAAGCGCTTGGCTCTCCAGAATTCTGATTTTTGAAATGGCATCGCTGCTGCTGCCAAGCTGCTCCTGCCTTGCTGCCAACGAGGCTCCTCCATGGGAATCCAGAGCCTCTGGAATCGCTTGTCTGGAGAGGGAACAAACTCCTGCCTCCCTGAATTTTTCCCTGAACTCAGCTTCTCTTCTTCCCGAGAAGGGAAAGGGAATTCCCAAGGCTCCGGCTGCCTCCTTGACGGGAAATTTTTGGCAGCACCGGACAGGCAGAAATTCCATTTCTCCTGCTTGTAGGAACCTTTTCCATCTCTTTTTGGACTTTTTCACTGGAGGGTTACTCAAGGCCTGGACAGAGTGAAAGCAATGACTTATCACAGCCTAATAAATGTATCCAGGCTGAAGGAATTCCCACCTGGATTCTCCTGCTCCACCACAGCCAGGCAGGGCTTTGTCTCACTCTCCAAAAAATCCCTTTTTTGGCTGCACAAACAGAGTTTTCCCATTTATTTTTGCCTCCACTCCTGGGTACACACTCCACATGTTCATGCACTTCCCAGATGTGGAATTTGCTGCAAACCTCCTCTCCCAACATTCCCACAGCATTTCCCTGCATCGTTTCCTTTCCACGGAGTGTTTGAGGCTGCCATGCTTTTCCCTCGAGTTTAAAACAAAGAGGGGGCGTTTCCCCCACCCTGGGATTTCTCCGCTCTCCAGAAGAATTGTTTTCCCATTTTTTTTGCAGCAGCACTCAGTTTTTTTAGAGAACAGGCATCCATTTAGTCAATTTACCGCGAGATCTTTAATCCATCACTAAATCCTAACTGGATTTCTCCCCAAATCCCTGCTCTGGCTCCACGGGAGCTGCAGAGGAGGTGCAGGTCACAGGTGAGCAGTTCTGACCCCCGAGGCTCTCGGGGTCAGCCTGGATTTTGTGCCAGCGCGACCCGAGCGACTCCAGCTGTCAGTCAGCGCTGATGGGGTCAGCTCCTGCTGCAGACACTCAAAGGACTCCAAATTGTTCTTTTATTTCCGTGATTTTTGGGTTTATCTTGGAGATAAGGACAGTGGACACGGCCTGGCTGTGCACCCCAAACAATCCCAGTCCTGGGCTGATCCCACAGCGGGAAAAGAGGAATTCTGCCCCATTCGGACCCCACCTACAGAGCTGCCCCAGCCCTGGATCCAACAGCAGGAGCATGTGGAGCTGCTGGAGTGACCCAGAGGAATCCATAGAGATGCTCCAGAGCTGGAGCTGCTCCGGAGCCAGGCTGGGAGAGCTGGGAATGTTCACCTGGAGAGGAGAAGGACACAGGGAGAGCTCAGAGCCCCTGGCAGGGCCTGAAGGGCTCCAGGAGAGCTGCAGAGGGACTGGGGACAAGGGAGGGAGGGACAGGACACAGGGAATGGCTTCCCACTGCCAGATGGGATATTGGGAATTGGGAATTCCTGGCTCGGAGGGTGGGACTGGATGAGCTTTAAGGTCTTTTAATGATAAAATTTGATTTATAACCATTTTTTGCAAGAGTTTGTGCATCTTTCCAACACTCTGACAAAACATAAGGATCCACAATGTTTGCATTATCCTTGACCATTCCAACAGGAATTAGGAAAAAACCACCATTTATCACCTGGTTGACTTATCCCACAATCTTGGTTTTATTTTGTGCCTAATCCAGTGACAATTTTCCGCAGTTCACCTCCTGGGAGAGGCCAGGGAATCCCTCAGTTCAGCACTGCATTACCCACAGGGAGAGCTGATGTTCATCCCAGGATCCGATATCGAAATCCAGAACGGAAATCGATTGGATTGAGCTGCAGGCACTTCATTATTGCAGCTCGAACAGCCTGGGAAGAAACAAGAGGCCATGGGAGGTGTCAGAGACAGAAATTCCCCGCTCTGTTCATCCTGCTGGGAATTCTGGGCATGGATTTCTCCCCGATTTCTCTGGAATTTCTCCCAGATTTTGCCCAGATGAGGCTCTGGATTTACTCTGCACACTCAGACTGACCCAACACCACGGTCAGAGGGAATTCCTGGAAATTCTGGGCATGAATTGTCCCAGCAAACTGCTGGATAAATGAAAATCCCAATAAAGAAAAGATTCTTTGGGGCTTTTTTTCTGTATTTCTTTCTTTTCCCCTTCTTTTTCCTGAATGATTGTTCTGGGCAATCAAGGAATTTTGAGGAGATTCAAAATCCAGGGAATTCAGCAGGAAAACCCAACTCTCTCGGGGTTCTTTAGCTCCTTTTAAAGCAGTTCTCAGGTTTGCAAGGTGAGCTTTTCCTGGCAGGAATTGATTCCTGGTTTGCATTTGTGATAAATAAAAGTTCTCATCCACTTGGAGCCCCAGGCCCCTCGGCGGAGCCTGAGATCAGCGAGTTCGTTCAGGAGTGGAAATCCCAGGGATGTGGGAGGGCAACTCAAATGTTTGGGTCCATCAAAGGAGAAATATTCCTTATTCCTGCTCTGCTCCCGGGGCAGATTGTGCATCTGCTTTTGCCAACAAGGAGGACTCAGCTCCCTGGAACTGCAGTTAAAGGTGATTCTCTAAAAGCCCAACGGAACCTGGAGATGATTATTTCATTTCTTCCTCTCCTGATGGAGAAGTATCGATTCTCCTCACATTTGGACCCATTTCATTTATGTTTTTTTATATATATGTATATATATATATATATAAAACAATATATAAAAAATATATATATTGATATATA
>VZRL01002704.1:3998-20735 GCA_013397895.1 Origma solitaria | reverse complement strand
ATATGATTAGAAATACATATAAATTATGATTTATATATATAAATAATAACATATATAAATATACAAAAATATTACATATATAATATATCACTATTCAGATATTATCATAAATACATAGATTTATTATTTATATAAAATATATTAATTTTTTAAAAAAATTATTTTCTTGGTAGCAACGAGCTCCATTTGAGCCCATTTTCCCCACAACATTGGGAATTTTGGAGCTGAGGATGCTCCAGCTGCTCTGTAAATTCCTCTCTTTTCTCACCCCTCACATCACCTTTACCATGGTGGAGTTTGAAATCTGTTTTCAGGGAATGTTTCTGTCAGGAGCTGTTCACATTTCTTCCCCGAGATCCCTTTATCCCTTTTCCCTTCTCTCCCAGCTCGGAACTGAACAAACACATCCCCAGGTGAAGATGTCTTTTCCAACAATGAGCGTGAAATGAAGAACATCGCACGCGGCTCCAACCATCCCCAGCATTCCCAGGGTAAATTCCAGCCCCAGCCCACGGCCAAGAGGAATAAAAATGGCACCGAATGGCCCCGTGAATGTTCCACAAGGCACAGAGTGAATTCCCAGCGTTGTGTGTGCAGGAAATGGAGCTGGAACACCTTGGATTTATCCATTGGAGCTTTGAGCTGTGGCTGCTTTGGAGGTTTTTTTCCCCCCATGGCTTTCTCCTGCTCTTTTTTTGGATAAATGGATGGCGAGGCAAAGGTTGGGCACAGCAGAGCAAATCCAGGTCCCTGTGATACCTAAAACAGAGGCTAGACAAAAAGGCAGATTAATTAATCAATTAAAGGCCTTCAGGTATATTTAGGGCAGACAAAGCCGACTCGAGAGGCTACACCCAAAATGGACAGCGAGTCATGAGTTCTTCACATTTTATAATTTCTGTCCATTTACATATTGAGCCTTAATCCTCCAATTACACCTTCAGGTGTTGATGTCAATCACCCCAATTTTTCTCCCCCAATTCACTGTTGTTTACATATTTTGGGGCTCTGAGGCAGCGAAGTGCCCTTGGATTTTCCCTTCGTAATGACAAATAAGAAACGGAGTCGAAGCAAATATGTCCTTTTATAGGGAAAATATTTCCCAAATATTTCTTTTTCTAGGGAAAAACCTGACTGCAAATGCTCGGTCTGCATCCTTAGATGAAACATTATTTAGCAAAAGGATTTCTTGCTCACCAGCAAGACACCCCCAACATTTCAATGCAGTTTAAATAATCAAGTTCTGATATTTAATTATGCTAAGAAATTCCCTTTTATTACTCTCTGTTTATGACTCTTCAATCATCAATATTAGAGCAAGACAAAATCATCCCTAACCCCAGAGTTTCAGAATTTTGGGAGTCTGGAGATGAAGTTTTTGGGGATGTAATTGATACCTGCTGATCACCCAGCGGAATAAAGAGCATTTCCACACCTGTGCCATTGTGTGGCTTTGATGTGCAGGCTGTAAACTCCCAAATTAGCTCTCTGGTTTTTATCCTTTCCAAGATGGAATTATATATATTTCAAGGGAGCATTGAATTAATTTTGGGGTTTGGATCCAAGTAGCACTGTTGGACCACGAGTACTCCTTGACCTCCTGCTGCCTGTGCTGTCCCTGGATAAAAGGAGTTGGATGATTGATGTGTTTCAAATAAATTTTGTTGTTGGAGGTCAAAATCTTGGATTTATTGACCAGGCTGCCACTGGAGCATTTGGAAATGGGGTGGAATTATGGAATCATGGAATGATTTGGGAGGGAAGGACCTTGAAACTCATCCCATTCCATGGCAGGGACACCTCCCACTGCCCCAGGCTCCTCCAAGCCCCATCTGACCTGGCCTGGGACACTGCCAGGGATGCAGGGGCAGCCCCAGCTGCTCTGGGAATTCCATCCCAGGGTCTCCCCACCCTCACGGGAAATAACTCCTTCCCTCTTGCCAAGTGGAGAACCAGGAGCCCATCAGGATGAACAGAAATAAGAATCGATGGGAAAATTCACCTTGGGCAGAAGGGATCAGCAGAGATATTTTCATAACCCAGGAAATCCAGGAATCATTTCCCAATTCTCTGCTATTTGCATCCACTGGGGCTCCCCGGTGGGTAACAACAGCAATTAAGGGTTTGAGAAGAACAAGACCAATTTGGGTAGAAATGGTTTCTCCTCACAAGCCATATGGAAAAAATGATTCCTCCGGGAGGGAAAAAAACCCCGAATCCCAACAAGGCGGCAATTCACAGGAAGGAAGATCAGAAACATCAGCCCTCGAGGCAGGAACTGCACTGACCCCAAATCTCCGACTCTCCTAGGCTCCCACAGCTGAACCAAAAGCCAGGAAGACTCCAGCAGGCTCTGATTTTTTCTAATCCTCTCTCAAGGAGCAGCTGGTCAGAGCACATCCAGCTTTTGACGGCCCAGCCAAAGGAAATTTTCCCAATTAGCTGATTAGCACCAATGCCATCGCTCTGCCAGCTTTGGGAACACGCACAGAGGTGCACACCAGGCCTGGGATCCTGTTTGTCTGTCGGAAGTTGCATGGGATTCATGTTTCCTGTCTTTTCCACGCACAGCTGGTGGGTTAAAGGGCCGAGGGTGAGGTGAGGGCAGCCCCTGGGCCACCTTTCAGCTCTTATGGGGTCTCTCAGTCCCAGGGGATTCACCACATTCCTGTGGAATCATGTTGTATTTTCCTCTCGAATTAAACAACCTGGAGCAGCTCCCAGGCTCTGGGAAACAGGAGCAGAATTGAAATAGGAGCAGAATTGAAATAGGAGCAGAATTGAATTGAAATAGGAGCAGAATTGAATTGAAATAGGAGCAGAATTGAAAGAGGAGCAGAATTGAAAGAGGAGCAGAATTGAAATAGGAGCAGAATTGAATTGAAATAGGAGCAGAATTGAAATAGCAGAATTGAATTGAAATAGGAGCAGAATTAGGCACAGGAATTATACAGAAATACAGCTGGGTATTTTAGGGAAGAAATCCTGTCAGCCTGAAGGACCCAAGCCCTGGAGTTGCCCTGGTCCTTCCCGGGGTTTTGGCTCTGGATGGATCTGATCAGAGCCCGATGAAATCAGTCAGAGAAAACTCCTCACGCTCGCAGCTCGTTGGGCTCTTCACGGGAGCTTTCTCCATTTCCAGAGGATTTCCCAGGAGCTGGAGCCCTCCCCTCACATCTTCATTAGCATCACTCACTCCAGCACTCATTCCAGCTCATCTGGTGGGCAGAGATGAAGCCGTGGTGTCATCCCATGGTCCCACCCCATTTCCCGGGGCTGTGTGCAGGTGAGCCTTTCCCATCGCCTGCTGGTGTCAAACTGAGCAATTCAAACTCCACCCACGTTCATTATTCGCTGCCCTCCAGCAGCCAGGAGCTCCTGGCTGTTCATGGATGCAATGTGCTTTCCCTCATTCCCTTTCCCAACTTCCCTTCTCCTCCCCACTCCAGGCCTGATGTAATCGGCATTAACAGAGCATTAACAGAATCCCCGCAGGCATCCAAACCCTCTCCAGGAACGTGAGGACTTCAGCGTGATGTACAAAGCAGAATTAAAAGCATTCCAGATAAATCTGCTCCCAGCTTGGCAGGCTGATTAAACAAAACCTTCTTTGCCTTGGGGGGAAAAGTCACTTCGCTGTCCTGGAAATGTCACCAGAACGGAGATGAGCTGCACCTTGTCGGGTTCTCTCCGCGGCTGTAGCTCCAGGAGAAGCTTTGCCCGGGGCAGGAACAGCTCACTGCTCCCAGCAGCTTTTCCAGCAACTGCAAATGTGTCCCAAGGAAGCCATGGGGGAGCTGGTTCCTGTTTTCCTTGAACCCTCACAGACTGGGGATTTCCATAAACCAGGCAAAGGTTGGCTGCTGAGGAAGTCATCTGAAGAGCAGTGGCTTTGGTGCCTTCTAAATTTTTCTTTCATCCCCAGAGCAGCTGTGGCTGCCCCTGGATCCCTGGCAGTGTCCCAGGCCAGGCTGGACATTGGGGCTTGGAGCAGCCTGGGACAGTGGGAGGTGTCCCTGCCATGGCTGGGGTGGCACTGGGTGGGATTTAAGATCTTTCCAACCCAAACCATTCCAGGATCCTATGAATTTATTTGTGTCCACAACACCTAAAAAAAAAAAAGGGTAAAATGGGCTTTCTGAAGGCAATGGATTGCAAATCTTGATTCCACGTAGGATCACATTAGTGGTGGGCAGGCCCCAAAGTTTAAACCTGGGAAAGGGATTCTTTTTATCCAGCTTGAGTTATTTGGATCCTGACATCTCCAGGTCAGAGTGTGGGATTCCTGGATTCCTGGAAGTGTCCATCCAGGCTGTTGAGGGAGTCCCAGCCTCTGCTGAGGCACAGCCACACTTCCACCCTCGGGTCTGTCACCGCCACACAGCTGCAGCCAGGTGGGAAAAATCCCTGTTTTACACATCCCTGACGGAATTCAGCCTGTGGCCAAGGACAGATGAATCTATTACCCTCTTCCAAATTGTTTTACATTCCTATTTTAAGTGATGGGGGGATCTCATTACCAAAATTGCAGAGAAATGTCACATTTATGTCACTGTCACGAGCAGTTTCTGCTGTCTCCATTTCACGTTGGCAATTCAGATATAAATTATTGCAGCATTACTGGACCAGCCGTGCTCAGTGATCTCCTCTTGAAAGTCAATCCTGAGCGATGGAACATTTGGAAAAGCTGATGCAGGGAAATGTCGTGTGATTTCTGATGGCATTAGGAAGGAAGGAAAGAGACACAGGGAATTTACTCCTTAACCTTTCCTTCCTTCCCTTTTCCCTCAGGACAGCCAAGGAAATGGCAAAGTGTCAGCCAATGCTGTGCCAGCTCCCAAGGGCAGCAGCTCATGGATAAATGGAAGTTCGGAAGAATCCCAACTGATTCCAATATCTTTAATTGTGTGCTCGGAGATGAGGAACAATCAGATTCTTCCTGAAAGTTACGATTCATTGTGTCAGCAAAGAGATTCCAGGCTATTCCCACTTTTTCTGTGATTTGAATGTTGGCTCAGGCAGCTGAAGATTGATAAAATTCATGGAATCTCAGAAGGATTTGGGTGAGAAGGGACATTGAATCCCATCCCATTCCACCTCTCTGCCCTGGGCAGGGACACCTTCCACTGTCCCAGGTTGCTCCAGGCCCCAGTGCCCAACCTGGCCTTGGACACTGCCAGGGATCCACAGCTTCTCTGGGAATTCTATTCCAGGGCCTCCCCACCCTCACAGGAAGTGTCCAAGGCCAGGTTGGACTGGGCTTGGAGCACCCTGGGATAGTGGAAGGTGACCCTCGATGGGACTGGATGGGCTTTAAGGTCCCTTCCAGCCCAAACCATTCCATGTCTCAGTGATCCCGTGATTCTCTGTTCCTGTGACCCTGTGTTTGTGTGATCCCATGATCCCGTGGTTCTGTGTTTCTGTCATTCCTGTGGTTCTGTGGTTCTGTGATTCTGTTTTCCTGTGGTTCTCCTGTCCTGTTTTTCTCTGATCATGTCATCCCATGATCCCATGATCCCATGGTTCCAGGCCAACTGTGGCATGACCAACCCTTTATCCATGTTTTTCATCCCTGATCACTCTCCTCCAAGGCCACCCCTCCTGGTGGATCCCAGCATTCCCAGCATGATCACCTTTCCTGGTGGATCACAGCATTCCCAATGTGGTCACTCCTGGTGCATTCCAGCATTCCCAGCATGGTCACGTTTCCTGGTGGATTCCAGCGTGGTCACTCCTCCTGGTGGATCCCAGCATTCCCAGTGTGGTCACCTCTCCAGGTGGATCCCAGCATTCCCAGCATGATCACCTTTCCTGGTGGATCACAGCATTCCCAATGTGGTCACTCCTGGTGCATTCCAGCATTCCCAGCATGGTCACGTTTCCTGGTGGATTCCAGCGTGGTCACTCCTCCTGGTGGATCCCAGCATTCCCAGCGTGGTCACTCCTGGTGGATCCCAGCATTCCCAGTGTGGTCACCTCTCCAGGTGGATCCCAGCATTCCCAGCATGGTCACTCCTGGTGGATCCCAGCATTCCCAGCGTGGTCACTCCTGGTGGATCCCAGCATTCCCAGTGTGGTCACCTCTCCAGGTGGATCCCAGCATTCCCAGCATGGTCACTCCTGGTGGATCCCAGCATTCCCAGCGTGGTCACTCCTGGTGGATCCCAGCATTCCCAGTGTGGTCACCTCTCCAGGTGGATCCCAGCATTCCCAGCATGGTCACTCCTGGTGGATCCCAGCATTCCCAGCGTGGTCACTCCTGGTGGATCCCAGCATTCCCAGTGTGGTCACCTCTCCAGGTGGATCCCAGCATTCCCAGCATGGTCACTCCTGGTGGATCCCAGCATTCCCAGCGTGGTCACCCCTCCTGGCAGATCCCAGCATTCCCAGCATGGTCACCCCTCCTGGTGGATCCCAGCATTCCCAGCATGGTCACCCCTCCTGGTGGATCCCAGCATTCCCAGCATGGTCACCCCTCCTGGTGGATCCCAGCATTCCCAGCATGGTCACTCCTGGTGGATCCCAGCATTCCCAGCATGGTCACCCCTAACTCACCATGTGCAGCTCCATTTGCTGGGGGAGCTTTTCCCATATCCAACTCTTTGCCAGCAGCTCCAGGGAAGTTTCCTGCCAGGATCAGGGAGGATAGCGGAGGAAAGCCTAAAAATGCTGATTTTGAATGAGGACAAACCTCTGCCCCTGCACTGGTGACCCGATTGGATTATTCGCAGCCTGAGAGCAGCAGGAATCTCTGATCTCCTTGGCCAAACTTCCAAAGGCCTGAACTCCTCCTTTGCCAGCAGCACATCCACTTCCAGCTGTGTCCCAAAGCTCATCCCTGGAGGTCAGGACAAGCTTTTCATCCCTCACACCCTTTCGGAAAATCTTAATCTCCTTTGATCTCCAGAGCTGTGTTTGTTTCAGCACTTTTTGTTTCTATTTTATCTCTGCTTTCCTCCAACATCCCCGTGGTTTGCCTCCCAAAGCCCATGGTTTCATTAATTTCATCTCGTGCTGCCGAAAATGCGATGCCATCTTAAAGAAACTTCCCACTGTGCATTAATTTCGTTCCCCATAATTGTATTTATATTTCAACAAATAGGCTTGAAGTGCATTATTATTCCAAAATGAGTGCTAATGGCTTTCAGCACTTTCCTGCAGCTAATTGTGCATTTATTTCCCAGCTTTGATGGCTCCCGAAGAATTCCAGTTCGTCATTTACATGAAACAACTGTGAAAGAGAAATTAAATGGCTGCTTGTTTCATCTACGCATTTATTTTTTTTCCCCTGAAAAACTCGACGCAAACTGTTGGTGTCCATCAAATCATTCCTTTCCGAGAGGCAGAGCCTCATCAGGAAAACATTTCCTAAATGAGGAACACCAATCTTCAGCCACCCCCCAATGGGAAAAAAGGGAAGAAGAGAAATTTGTTGCTGCTCCTGTGTCACTCCAGAACATAAAAATTCACATTTTGTTCGTGGCAGGGTGGACAAAAATTTGCTTTAAGGTCGTAGGATCCCCTGACACAATTTCAGGAGGATTGCTGGAGCCATCGCTGGCTCTGGGGTGGAATTCCAAGGGGTTAGGACAGAATGGGAGATTGGACAGCAACACCCACAGCAAAATAATTTTCCTTTAATAGTTAACGTGGTTTTTGTATCCTTACGGATCCCTGGGAGTAGCAGGAGATGTGGACCTTCCTCTGAAATTCCAGGGCTCCATGAGAAGGAAGGAAGCTCCCAGCTCACAAATTGTTTCCTTTGGACCACCCACTCTCCTAAATAGCTCCCAAATTTCAGATTTAGAGCATTTCTTGCACCACAGAATCATCCAACTTCCATTAAAATGGTCAAGCCTCCAGCAGGGCTGGAATTAAACTGCCTGGGTTTAACTCCCCTTTTCCCAACCAATAGTTTTCTTCCAAGGAATTCAACTATTTCCTCTCAGATAACGTGGCTGTTTATTTTATTTCTCCTGGAAGAAAAGCAAAGAGAAGGAATTAATCCAACAACAACCTTGATGAG
The DNA here is from genome assembly GCA_013397895.1 of Origma solitaria. Classification (NCBI taxonomy): domain Eukaryota; kingdom Metazoa; phylum Chordata; class Aves; order Passeriformes; family Acanthizidae; genus Origma; species Origma solitaria. The sequence continues at coordinate 12,709 of VZRL01002704.1, read as the reverse complement.
GGGAGGAGAAGTTAATTGAAAAGTGCGGTGAGAACCCTGAGCTCATCCCAGCCCAGGTATTGACAAAGAAAAATCACAATTTGCTCCATAGTTCAACCACACTTAATAAATGTGGGAAGAGGTTGCCCAGAATCCTCAGGAAGGAGCCTGAGGCCACACTACCTGCTCATGCAAATTTTATGGAAAAGTACAGTATTCAACAGTACAAATTCTCGGGTTTTTTTAAAGCAAACTGAGTCTGGGTAATGCTTTGCCCCAAATTTAACTTCAGTTTAGGGCTGTTTTCAGGAGATTTCTGAAAGGTGGAACCTACTGGGAAGGAAGAACACTTTTTGTGGGAGAGAGCAGCTCTCCCACATCCTATGGGATGAACTGTCTGGTGGCCAGGGGCTGTTCACAACATGGTGGCCACTATCCCATAATGGTCTCCATTCCATAATGGCCACTATCCCATGATGGTCACTATCCCATAATGGTCGCTATCCCATAATGGCCACTATCCCATAATGGTCGCTATCCCATAATGGTCTCTATCCCATAATGGTCACTATTAATGGTCACTATCCCATAATGGTCACTATTAATGGTCACTATTAATGGTCACTATCCCATAATGGTCGCTATCCCATAATGGTCGCTATCACATAATGGTCACTATCCCATAATGGTCACTATTCCTTAATGGTCAGCATTCCATAATGGTCACTATTCCATAATGGTCACTATCCCATAATGGTCTCTATCCCATAATGGTCGCCATCCCATAATGGTCACTATCCCATAATGGTCACTATTCCTTAATGGTCGCCATCCCATAATGGTCGCCATTCCATAATGGTCACCATTCCATAATGGTCACCATTCCATAATGGTCTCTATCCCATAATGGTCGCCATCCCATAATGGTCACTATCCCATAATGGTCACTATTCCTTAATGGTCGCCATCCCATAATGGTCGCCATCCCATAATGGTCACCATTCCATAACGGTCACTATCCCACAATGGTCACTATCCCATAATAGTCACTATCCCATAATGGTCACTATCCCACAATGGTCACTACCCCACAATGGTCACTATCCCATAATAGTCACTATCCCATAATGGTCACCATTCCATAATGGTCACTATCCCACAATGGTCACTATCCCACAATGGTCACTATCCCACAATGGTCACTATCCCATAATGGTCGCTATCCCATAATGGTCACTATTCCATAGAACAGCCCAGCCGAGCTTTGAACTGCCGGTGAACATTCCAGGGGAGGATGTGGAGGTGGCAAAGGAATGATTCCTCCCTAGCAACCTCTAGGCCATGATCCAAAGCTCTGGTAAAGGACCAGAGGTTCAGAGCAATTCCATGGAATCCTGGAATGCTTTGGGTGGGAAAGGACATCAAAAATGATCGCATCCCACCCCTGCCATGGCAGGGACACCTCCCACTGTCCCAGGCTGCTCCAAGCCCCAATGTCCAGCCTGGCCTGGGACACTGCCAGGGATCCAGGGGCAGCCACAGCTGCTCTGTTCAACCTTCATGACCTGGGATATTCCCAAAAGTGTTGCTGTTCCCAGAAATGTCCCATCCTCCAGTTGTCCACCAGCAGTTTTGTCCCAAACATGGAAAGACAGTGAATGAACCATCTCAGCACCAGGAGAAATTGGGGGAATATCCAAACTCTGCTCAGAGCCAGTGGAAAATGCAGACAGAGGTGCTGGGATGATGCAGAGCAAATCCTGGGATGAAGCTCCCGCTATTCCCACATGGAGAGGGGACACAGGGGGAGGGTGGGCTCTTCTCCCAGGTGAAAAGACTGAGTGGAAATGGCCTCGGGTGGTGCCAGGGGAGGTTTGGATCAGATATTATGGAGCTTATGGAAACTTTCTCCACATGAAGGATTGTTAATATTGGAACAGGCTGCCAGGGCAGGAGTGGAGTCCCCATCCCAAAAAACACATGGATGTGGCACGTGGGGACGTGGTTTAGTGGTCAACAAGGTGGGGTTGGATTCACAGCTGGACTGATGATTTTTTAGGTCTTTTCCAGCCTTAAAAATTCCGTGATTTTAACCCCACAAGTGCCCTTTGCTCCTTTCCCACTCCTCCATGTGGAACTCTGGTGAGCAAACCCTGCCCACGGCAACCCCCGGGGCTGTTCTGGAGCAATAATTCCCATTTCCCATCAGCTCTAGTCCTGCAATCCCAATTTTCCCTTTCTCATCCTAAATAGGCTTGGAATCACTCCTTTAATTCCCAGGATAAAGCATCATTTGTGGCTGTGACACTCAGGGACATAAAAGCACAGAGCTTTTCCCCACCCAACCACTCCCTGACTCCTGCCGTGCCTGACTCGGCTCTTTTGTAGCCCTGCCCGGTGAATTTTGTGCTCGGCGCCTTTTTGGGAAGGCAAAGTCTCACTCAGAAAATCTTCTCAGAAATTCATTAACTCCACAATGCGCTTGGCCTCTCTCCAGCCAAATAATTTCATTCCTACAGTGCTCAAAAGAAAGAAAAGCGGGGGACAATCGATCCAGCCCACACACGGAGATTCCTGTCTGCGTGGAAACCGAGCCCTGGTGAGTCTGCACAGCCTTTCCCTGACTAATCCACAGTGGGAAAGGTGAGATATTTCCCAGGGGATTCCCTGCGGGTGACAAATTGGTGTCACAGCAGCGCTTCTGACAGCTGACATGGGGACGCTTTCGGGGGGGGGGAAATGGAAAATGACAACTTTGAAGCTTTCTCAGCTTTTGGTTCCTCCCCAGCTGGTGCCTCAAGAGCTCCAACCCACAAGTGCAGAGTTCTTTTTTCCAGCATTTCCTTTGTCATCCCTGCAAAATCCTGCCTTTCCTTCGGACGCTGTCCCCTGGCAGACACCCCTCGGGGGTGCCTTGTCCCCCCAGCACCCACCAAAGCTTGGCGGTCACATTCCTAGCAGCTGATTTATTTTTCCCTCCTGGCTGACCAAAATATCCTGTAAAACCATGAATTTCTGGCTCAGATTCCCGAATGAGTTTAAGGGATCTTGGAATCCCAGAATGTTTTAGGAGGAACCTTAAAGACCATCTTGTTCCAGCCCCTGCCATGGGCAGGGATGCTTTCACTCAGCTCATATTAAAAGAAATGCCCTGTGAATTCCTGATGCTCTATGGATTCCTGATGCCTCCAGCCTTTCTTTTTTCCCTTTTCCCCCCCTTTTCACTGGGAATTGAACCTCTGTCCCCATCAGGACACTCCTGTGCCACCAGCTCTGAGCTGTCATTTCGCTGGAGCAGTTAATTAGTGCAGTGACAGATTGCACTCTATCAAAGGATCTTTTGGAGAGAGAGAGAGCAGGAAAGAAAAAAATCCTTTCCTCTGGGCTGCTCTTCTTTTTGCCAGCCAGGTGGGTTAAAAGGGAGATGAAATATTCCAGTGTGGGGATGAAATATTCCTGTTTTAAGCCACCCAAATCGCACCTAGTATAAACCAGAACCGTCTGCTCTGCATTTTCGATTTTCCTGCTTCATTACTTTCAGGAAACCTGAAATAAAGAAGGATTTTTCCTGGTCTGAGTGGATTTTCAAACGTTTTTTTCCTTTTTGTGCTTAACACACGTCACAGGGCCGTGGGTTTGCCCTGGGTGGATTCCAGATGGTTTCCAGGTGGATTCCCTGGGTGGATTCCAAGTGGATTCCAGGTGGATTCCAGGTGGATTCCAGATGGATTCTATGTGGATTCCAGATGGTTTCCAGGTGGATTCCCTGGGTGGATTCCAGGTGGATTCCAGTGGATTCCAGATGGATTCTATGTGGATTCCAGATGGTTTCCAGGTGGATTCTAGGTGGATTCCAGGTGGATTCCAGTGGATTCCAGATGGATTTCAGGTGTATTCTAGGTGGATTCCAGATGCATTCCAGATGCATTCCAGGTGGATTCCAGGTGGTTTCTAGGTGGATTTCAGGTGGATTCCAGGTGGATTCCAGATGGTTTCCAGGTGGATTCCAGGTGGATTCCAGGTATTTTCTAGGTGGATTTCAGGAGGATTCCAGATGGATTGCAGGTGGATTCCAGGTGGTTTCCAGACGGTTTCCAGGTGGATTCCAGATGGATTCCAGATGGATTCCAGATGGATTCCAGGTGATTTCCTGGTGGATTCCAGGTGGTTTCCAGACGGTTTCCAGGTAGATTCCAGATCCATTCCAGATGGATTCCAGGTGGATTCCAGGTGGATACCATGGATTCCAGGTGGTTTCCAGGTGCATTCCAGATGCATTCCAGGTGGATTCTGGATGGATTCCAGATGCATTCCAGGTGAATTTCAGGTGGATTCCAGGTGGTCCCATAAGACTTGGCCCCAAATTCCTTTCTTCTGGTTAAGATGTTCCCTATTTTCCAGTGATGCCCTTCATTCCAGTAAAAAAACTCTTTGTCCATTTGCCTCCAGCCCACTCCTTCAGCACCAGGAATCCTCGGGAACGAGCCATTCCCAGAGCATTTTTGGGTGCTTTTCTGAGCTCTTCTTCCAGCTGAGCAGCAGCTTCCCGCCGGTTTTTGTGCTCCCTGCAGGATTTTTTGTGGAGTTGATGCCTGAACAGGGCTTACCTGAAGCAGAGGCTAGACAGAGTTAGAAGAATAAAAAACAAATAAATTTATTGAAGGCCTTCAGGTGCATTCAGGGCAGACAAATCCTACTCGAGAGGCTACACCCAAAATGGACAGCGAGTCATGAGTACATCACATTTTATAAGTTCTGTCCATTGACATATCAGGCGTTAATCCTCCAATTCCACCTTCAGGTGATGATGGCAACCACCCCAAATTCGCTCCCCCAATTCACTGTTGGTTCCATATTTTGGGGCTCTGAGGCAGCGAAGTGTCCTTGGATTTTCCACCTGAGAGGAATTGTTTTGTCTAAAACGCTGGGAACAGAGGTTTTCTGCACTTTATGCGGAGCCCAGAGCTCAACACCAAACTACAGATACACAAAAAATAGAAGATAAAAATCCTTAAGGCATCAGAGCCCCTCCTTCACTGTGCTGCTCTCAGCCTCCTAACTCAGCACTTCAGAGCCATTTGGATCGTTCACCTTCCAGCTTATCCTTGGAATTCTGCTGATCCCGGGGCTCTGGGCTTTGCTGCGCTGATCCCTCAATGTCACCGGCCCTCGGTGCCTCCCCTGTGGGAGCGGCAGCTGTGCTCAATGAGCTGGCCAAGGTTGGGGACATTTCTCAAGGCAGCCTTTTGTTCCTGGAGGATTTGAAACTTCATCTCCAGCTCAGCTTTGGTGTGCAGACAGCCCCTTCCTTGTGTCTGGGGGAAAAAATCCAAATATTCCATGTTTGGGATAAATCACAGTGGAGGAATTGCTTTTCCCCCGATGTTCCTGAGGCAAAAACCCCAAACCACATGGAGTGAAGTCTCCATTTCTGCTATTCCTGTTCAAACAACCTCTGCTTCCCTGGGCTCCACGCTGCCTTTTCCTTCCTCTCCGTTAAAGGTTTTCCAGCCCTGCTCCAGCTCCAAGGCCTGGCCACACACCTGGAACAGAGCAGCCAAAAATCAAAGCTGCTCTCTGAAAATCAAGGGGAAGCGACCCAGAGGAGGCTCAGCCTCCTCAAAGGCCTGAGTTCAAGAGTCTTTTTCCAAGAGGAAAACCTGGAAATGCTCAGTTCCATGGAGTTGCTGCCTGACCCACACTCCACTCCCCTCCCAGACCAGCCTTGTCTCAGTATCACCCACTAATGAGGGACCTTTTAATTGAGCATCACCAAATCCCTGTTTGCTTCTGGGTTTTGCTGCTGTGTTCAAGGAAAGCAGAGAGACAAGGAGGGATTTCTGTGCAGGACAGACTCCAAAGGAAAGATTTGGTCCAGGTGCAGTTGGAATTATAAATCTGCACATGGATGGAAAACAAACCATTCATAGAAATATGGAATAATTTGGGTTGGAAGGGACCTCAAAGCTCATCCCATGGGCAGGGACACCTTCCACCATCCCAGGCTGCTCCAAACCCTAATGTCCTGGTCACTTCCAGCGATCCAGGGGCGGCCACAGCTTCTCTAGAAATTCTATTCCAGGGCCTCCCCACCTTCACAGGGAGGAATTCCTTCCCAATATCCCATCTAGCCCTGCCTGAAAGCATTCACACAGTCCAAAGTGACAAATTCCTTATTTTGTGTCAGAATTCCTGCAAAAAGGAAGAAACTTGTCTGGGATCCCTCCATGTCCATCAGCATCTGTGAATAAACCATGGAAATGGGGAGGATTGAAAATTCACTTTACAAATATTTCCACACAAAGAAGAACATCCAGATGGTCTGGACTGAGGAGAGTTCCCTCGGCTGACAGAGGAGGATGGAATGGAAAATAAAATGATGATGAGGGAGGATGGATGAGTGCTGGAGGAGGGGGAAAAATGGGAAATGCCGAAGGAAACTCATCTGGGGATTGTTAGAACTGCTCGGGAGGGACAGATTGTGTTGGAACACAACATCCTGGCTCCCAGATCGTTAAACACAAGGAATCGGGGGCTGTGAGGGCTGGATTTGGGAATTCCTGTGTCCAAGTGTCCTCAGCCAAAGAATTCCTCAGGTGGGACATATTTGTGTTAAACAATCTGTGTTTAACATAAATATCTTCCACGAGCTTCTTTCAATTCATTCCCTTCACCCCAATCCTAAGGAATTTTAGGCTTTTGGAAATGGCATTCACACAGGAAAGAATTTCTGAATTGCAAAAGAATCTTCCAGAAGGTGAGGAGGTATTAAAGGATGTGTTAAAAGTCTTTCTGAAATCATGGAATCCTGGAATTGTTAGGGTTGGAAAGGACATCCAAGATCATCAATCCAACCATCAATGAGCACCACCACGATCTCCACTCAGCCAAGGCCTCCAGGGCCAAATCCACACTTTTTTGGGAGCACTTCAGGGTTTGGGACTCCACCACTTCCCTGGGCAGTCTGTTCTGATGCTTGACCACCCTTCCCATGAAAAAATTCTCCCAAAATCTAAATTAAACCTTCCCTGGTGCCATTTCAGGCTGTTTCTTCTTTTCCTGTCCCTTGTTCCCTGGGAGCAGAGAAGCTGTGGCTGCCCCTGGATCCCTGGAAATGTTCAAGGCCAGGCTGGATGGGGCTTGGAAAAATTTGGGATAATGGGAGGTGTCCCATGGCAGGGGCTGGAATGGGATGGGATTTAGTGTCCCTTCCCACTCAAACCATTCTGGGATTGTACCACCGACCCTTTAAAATGGTTATAAGGAATTCCATCAGACCACTGGAGAAACTGGAATATGGTGGATTATTGGACATCCCAATATTTTTGGACATCCCAACATTCTTGGACAGATTCCTCATGCAAAACACTCCCTAAATCTTTTTTCCAACAGAAATAAAAGCAGGAAGTGCTTTAGAAACCAAATTGCTTTTCCTGGAGGATTTCCGTGTTTTAAGGACTTCCAAGTGGTTCAGAATCTCCCAAACCGGCGATATCCTCATTAATTGCTCTGTAATTCCTGCATCAGCTCCTGCCTCTGGAGAAACTGTCCCAAAATGCACATCTGGGAGAAAATTCCTAAAATGTGGCCCCAGTCAGAGCCTTCCAGAAAAGAAGGAAGCAATGGAATTGTTTTCTCCCCAATTCTGCCACAGCTAGTTAAGAATATTTATCTGTCTAAACAATTTGGGGTAAAGTCACTCTGCATCCATGGAAGTTTATTTTAATTTCTCTTTTTTTACCTCTGTTATTTCTGTACGAAAAGAGGAACATTTTCAGTAATTTTTTAAAATTATTTCATGTTTTAGGTGGGTTTTTTTTCAGCCCCCTGGCTGAGGGAGGACTTTTTGCCATATTGCAAATCCCTTCCCAGGATTTTTCTGATGGCTGGGAATAGCAGATATTTAGGAGCTTACCAGAGGAGCTTTGATCAGCCTGACATCTTTGTCTTTTGACAGCCCAACAAATCGCTGCCACTTTTCGGGAGTTTGCCTGAATCTCATCCCAAAATTGGAGGCATTTCTTGCTCCTTGTTCCCAGGGGATGTGGATAATAAGCAGAATATTGAAGTTTTCTCCACGTGTTGATGCTTCCCAGGGCAAATCCAAAGAAACACAAACACCCCAGGGAGCTGCTGACAGCTTGAGTTCTAAACTGGACCTGGGGAAAGCATTTGCGAGGAAAATAACTACAAAAAAAAACCCAATAAAGGGAAGAATTTTGATGATTTATTAGGGATTTATTGAGTTTTGAGGTTTAAATCTTTATCCAGGAAATGGTTTGGGTTTGGTCTCTCCCAGAGGTTGCTTATTGTAGTTGCACTGTTTTAGAAATCTTTCCCTTCTTTCTCATGGAGAATAGAGATAAGTTGCATTTCTGTACTTTTCTAGTCTCTGTGTTTCGGTATTGGTTGCTGTAGGGTTGTAACTAAACATTTTGGGGGGTGGAAAATTGCCGACCAATAGTTGCTAGATTATTAATGCTTATATAAAGAAAGTACTGTAAATAAAGTTTGCTCTTTCGCCATCTTGTGTGCTCCTGCCTGACCTCCCTGTGAGCTCCCGCGAATCTCCACGAATATCAGAAAATTAGAGCCAACAGCTTATAATGAGTCAGATTTGCTTTAACGGCATTGGGAGCTCTGGGTTTGGTCAGGAAAGGATCCCAGAAAGTTTGGGTTGGAAGGGAATTTAAATCTCATTCCTTTCTTCTAATTTCCATGGCAGGGACAAC
>VZRL01002702.1:0-14368 GCA_013397895.1 Origma solitaria | reverse complement strand
TTAAATTAATGCTTTAAGCTAATTGGGGGGGAAAAAAAAAAAAAATCAATTCGGGCGCGCGCCGGCGTTTCGGTGTTTTCGGTCGTCATCTGGGTCCGGATGGAAAAGCGGCAAAATTCAGGCTCGGGTGAGATTTGAAAAGTCGAATTTTTCATTAAATCAACTCCCCGATTCTTTTTAGCCAGGAGTATTTTATCCCCTGCTGCTAAAGGAGAAATTAATCTCAATCCGGACGCCAAAAATCTGAATTTCCTTAGGTCGGAGATGCTTTCCGCGGCTCCTCACCTTTCCAACTTTAATCACATCATTAGTAACCTCACCAGGTTTATTCAGGTGAAGATTTGCTATTTTTGGAAAGAAAAGCACGAGGTCTCGCAAAGTTCACGAGTTCGGAGCATTTATCCCGCGCGAAACATCGCGGAATTTTGATTATCGAAATGGTTCTCATCGTTTCCGCGTCAGCCGAGAGAGAGAGAGAGACGGGAGGATTCCCTTAATGCCTTAATCTACATTACAGCCTTTCTAATTAAAGCAGACCTATTACCATTTAAAAATTAAAAAAAAAAAAAAATTAAAAAAAATTAAAAAAAACCCGAAAAGCGGGACGTTCCGTAATCCCGGATTAATAGCGACTAAAGAGGAAACTCGAATTTCTCTTTTCGAAAGCATCGCTTAAGAATCAGGAAGCAAAAATAACCCCAAGTGGTTTTTTAAGTGTTTTCCCTCAAGCCTAAGTGAAACAAAAATTCCAAATTTTTTTAGCTGCTGAAACTGAACAATATCAACTATTGAGGATAAAAAAATGCTTCAAATACATTTCCTTCGATTCCGTGGGTGTGAAAACTTCATTTCACCAAATGAAAAGCAAAAGGCTTACTAAAAATATGCACCTTTATTCAAATTAGGTTATCTCTGACATCGGTGAGAAACAAACGTGAAAATGTCAGCTGTTGGAATTTAAAAATTAAAATAAAACACCAACCCCAGTAGACAATTTTCAGTGTTACAGCAATCGATCCATGGAGAAATGTCCGATTTTTTTCCCAAAGTTACAAACCCGAGCGGTTAATTTACAATCAATGGGAATTCATGGGAATTGATGGTTGACCGTAAACCAAGTCATTTACAAACCACATCGTGCATTTGAATTCTGAGAGATTCAGGGGTGACCACACATTTAATAAATTCCTCATTTCCTCATTTCTCATTCCTCATTTCCTCCTTTCTAATTTTTCATTTCCTCATTCATTTCCTCATTCCTCACTCCTCATTTCCTCATTCCTCATTTCTAATTCCTCATTTCCTCATTCCTCATTCATTTCCTCATTCATTCCTCATTTCCTCATTCCTAATTTTTCATTTCCTCATTCATTTCCTCATTTCTCATTCATTTTCTCATTTCTCATTTATTTCCTCATTCATTTCCTCATTTCTCATTCATTTCCTCATTCATTTCTCATTTCCTCATTCATTTCCTCATTCATTTCCTCATTAATTTCTCATTCATTTCCTCATTAATTTCCTCATTAATTTCCTCATTAATTTCCTCATTCCTCATTCATTTCCTCATTAATTTCTCATTCATTTCCTCATTCATTCCTCATTTCCCATCCCTCATTTCCCATGTCAAAGGAACGACACCGCACAATTATTAAGAAAAATAAACGAAGTTTAGTCAGAACAATCAGGGTCAAGGCACCTGGAAAAACCTGCTGGTGTCGAAGAGATAAATTCCCACGCGGCGAACCGGAAAAATGATTTTTTTTTTGGGCAGCGATTTCTCTCACGCCGAAATTTCGAAACGGATCTCATTTTCTGAGATTCTACCCAAAATCCGCCCCCGAAATAAATTGCATAGATAAAGCCACAGGCACGAAACCCGAACGTTCCTCGGGACGGCGAATTCGGCAGAATTTTGCGAAAACGAAACGGAAATTCGCGGATCCGGGGTCAGGCCCTTAAAGGTTTTTGCGTATTAAAAAGTATCGAAACGCCAATTTCAGAAAAATTTCCAATTAATTAAAATATTCTTCAATCCAAGTGGGAAACGAATACAACGCTGAGAATAAATTTTTACCTCTTCCCCCATTCCAGCATTCGCTGTTTTCACCATCGCCAGTGGAAAGGAGAACTCATTTTATTTCACAAAATTCAATAATTTAGCGTACGGAAATTAAAATTTCCCTCATTTACAGAAGTAAAGAATCAAAGGTCATCAAAAGAATTTTTTGGCCGCTGCTTCTTGTTGGCTCCTGAAAGAAAATGCAGGGAAAAAAAAAAAAAATCTTCAAGTTCTTTTAACTTCAATTTTAAATTCAAAGTTTCCATTCTTTACCAATAGAAACACAGGGAAATCAAATAGAAATATCCCAGAAAAAAGAGATTTTTTTCTACATTTTTTCTAATTTTTTTCGGTATTTTTTCTATATTTTTCTATATTTTTTCTATTTTTTTCTATATTTTTTCTATGTTTTTTCTCTATTTTTTCTCTATTTTTCTCTTTTTTTTCCTAGAATTTTTTCTACATTTTTCTGTATCTTTTCTCTATTTTTCTCTATTTTTTCTCTATTTTTTCTCTATTTTTCTAGAATTTTTTCTATATTTTTCTGTATCTTTTCTCTATTTTTTCTCTATTTTTTTCTAGAATTTTTTCTATATTTTTCTGTATCTTTTCTCTATTTTTCTCTATTTTTCTCTATTTTTCTCTATTTCTTCTCTATTTTTTCTGTACCTTTTCCTGTATTTTTTCTATATTTTTCTATGTTTTTTCTCTATTTTTTTCTCTATTTTTTCTCTATTTCTTCTATATTTTTCCTCTATTCTTCTGTATTTTTTCCTCTACGTTTTTCTCTATTTTTTCCTCTATTTTTTCCTCTATTTTTTCTCGAATTTTCCTCGTTTTTTTCTAGAATTTTTTCCTATATTTTCGAAGACCATTTTTTCTTTCTCACTCGACGGAATGAAATAAAAATCGCGACGATAATTCGATATTTCCGGCGGGTTCGGACTCACCTGTACATGACGTAACCGACGAATAACACACTCTGCACGGCCACAAAAATGAAAAAATGTAGCGTGGATAAGCACGAAGGAAACGGCGGCAGCTCCGGACACTTGGGTTTGTCACCGGAAGGCTAAAAAACGAGAGAAAAGCAAAAAAAACCACCATCAAAACCTCAAAAAATGAGCAGAAAATGGAGAGAAATGAGAGAAAAATAATCGGAAAAATAATCTCAATTTCCTCTTCCACTTTGGAGTTTCTCAGCGAAATTCGGGAATGAAAACCGAAAAATAATCGGAAAAATAATCTCAATTTCCTCTTCCAATTTTGGAGATTCTCAGCGAAATTCGGGAATGAAAACCGAAAAATAATCGGAAAAATAATCTCAATTTCCTCTTCCAATTTTGGAGATTCTCAGCGAAATTCGGGAATGAAAACCGAAAAATAATCGGAAAAATAATCTCAATTTCCTCTTCCAATTTTGGAGATTCTCAGCGAAATTCGGGAATGAAAACCGAAAAATAATCGGAAAAATAATCTCAATTTCCTCTTCCAATTTTGGAGATTCTCAGCGAAATTCGGGAATGAAAACCGAAAAATAATCGGAAAAATAATCTCAATTTCCTCTTCCAATTTTGGAGATTCTCAGCGAAATTCGGGAATGAAAACCGAAAAATAATCGGAAAAATAATCTCAATTTCCTCTTCCAATTTTGGAGATTCTCAGCGAAATTCGGGAATGAAAACCGAAAAATAATCGGAAAAATAATCTCAATTTCCTCTTCCAATTTTGGAGATTCTCAGCGAAATTCGGGAATGAAAACCGAAAAATAATCGGAAAAATAATCTCAATTTCCTCTTCCAATTTTGGAGATTCTCAGCGAAATTCGGGAATGAAAACCGAAAAATAATCGGAAAAATAATCTCAATTTCCTCTTCCAATTTTGGAGATTCTCAGCGAAATTCGGGAATGAAAACCGAAAAATAATCGGAAAAATAATCTCAATTTCCTCTTCCAATTTTGGAGATTCTCAGCGAAATTCGGGAATGAAAACCGAAAAATAATCGGAAAAATAATCTCAATTTCCTCTTCCAATTTTGGAGATTCTCAGCGAAATTCGGGAATGAAAACCGAAAAATAATCGGAAAAATAATCTCAATTTCCTCTTCCAATTTTGGAGATTCTCAGCGAAATTCGGGAATGAAAACCGAAAAATAATCGGAAAAATAATCTCAATTTCCTCTTCCAATTTTGGAGATTCTCAGAGAAATTCGGGAAGGAAAACGGAAAAATAATCTGAAAAATAATCTCAATTTCCTCTCCAATTTTGGAGATTCTCAGAGAAATTCGGGAAGGAAAAATGAAAAATAATCGGAAAAATAATCTCAATTTCCTCTCCCGCCTCGGTGTTTCTCAGAGAAATTCGGGAAGGAAAACCGAAATTGGGAATGGCAAAACGCAAGCAGGAAATGGAAAAAATCCGAAAATAATTTTTCAGAGAAATTCCTCGCGCTGAGAAACCTCAAGCTCGAATTTCCCGCGGTGAAACCTCTCCCTCCGGCGCGGAATCTCCTCCGCGCCGAGCACGAAAATAAATCCGAATCGCCCGGAAAACTTCATTTTGTGATCTTTTTTCCGCGGGAAACGAGAGGAAAGAAAGAAATTACCGCGTTCCGCTGGGCTAAATGTTCGAGGTTCCTCTTGACCACGTGCAGGTGCTCTTTGATGTCGTGGAAATGTTGAGTCGTGTCGGAAGCTCCCGAGGACCTCAGGGCGTCGCTCAGCGAGCTCCTGAAATTCCAAAAAAAAAGGGTTTTGAATAAATAAAAATGGGTTTGAATTAATAAAAATGGGTTTGGATGAATTAAAAATAGTTTGGACGCAGAGCGGCGCCGATAGCGTCGGTGCCGGAGCTCCCGAAATCCAAAAAAAAATTGGTTCTGAATGAAAAAAAAATGGTTTCGAATGAATAAGAAATGGTTTCGAATGAATAAAAAATGGTTTCGAATGAATAAAAAATGGTTTCGAATGAATAAAAAATGGTTTTGAATGAATAAAAACGGTTTGGAAGAAATAAAAAAGGGTTTGAACGCACGGCGGCGCCGACGGAGCTCCGAGCGTCGCTGACGGAGCTCCTGAAATCCAAATAAAAAATGGTTTGGAATAAATACAAAATGGGTTTGAATAAATAAAAAATGGTTTTGAACGAATAAAAAACGGTTTCGAATAAAAAAAAATGGTTTGAAGAAATTAAAATCGGTTTTGAACGAATAAAAAATGGCTTTGAACGAATAAAAAATGGTTTTGAAGAAATTAAAATTGGTTTTGAACGAATAAAAAATGGTTTTGAAGAAATTAAAATTGGTTTTGGACGAATAAAAAATGGCTTTGGACGAATAAAAAATGGCTTGGGACGAATAAGAAATGCTTTTGAAGAAATAAAAAATGGTTTTGAACGAATAAAAAAGGGTTTTAACAAATAAAAAACGGCTCTCGACGCTTTGGGATAAGCAGAGTCGGAGGCAATCTCGGGAGGAAAAAAATAAATAAAAAGCGATCGTGTAAGAAATAAAAACCAAGAAGAAGCTTTAGGGATAAGAAAAGATTTCGATGCCTCCTCGTTCGGCGATTTATGCGAGGAATTAATTTCCCATATGAGTTATTCTAATATTTAATATCGTTTTTACAAATTCATTTCGCTCCGACAACGAACGAAATGAAATCCTTAAAAAGTGGAGGTTCCGCGACTAATTTGCTCGGAGGTGAAAGCAAAAAAAAAAAAAAAACCAAAAAACAAAAAAAAAAAAAAACGTAATCTTGAATAGAAAATTGAATTTCCGTCGATTTTTCCGTAATCGGACGATTAAGAACTCGGCGATCTCGCCAAGAAAATTACTCCGAGCCCTAAGTCCTTTTCCCTCCGTCTCGAAGGAAAAAGATTTAATCTTTAATAAAAAAAAAATAATATTAAGACGATGTTCCGCAAAGCCGGCGACGCTAACGAGAAAATCGAATTTGCTCGCGGGGCAGAAAGATTGGGCAAGAATATTACGAGAAAAGAACAAAAATGGAAGAGCTTTAATCTTTATTCGGCAAAAAGAATGACCTACTTTGATAAATCTCAAGAGATGTTCTTGAATTAAGACGGTGGGAAAAAAAAAAAAAGCAGTGCTGGGGGAAATGTTTTCCTCCTTTTTTTAAAAAAAAAAAAATAAATATTTTAGGGTTTAAAGCCATTCCTGAAGGAAAAAATCCTAAAATAATTACGGAGGCGTCACCATTGAAGTCAGGCACGTTCAGAAATATTTTTTTAGAGAAATCCTAAAATTCCCAAACACAGCCTCGATATTTATTCATATTAATGGAGGATTTTATAGGTGGGAAATGCTAAAATTCCCAACACAGCCTTGATATTTATTTATATCAATATAGAATTTTAAAGGTGGAAAAATCCTAAAATTCCCAATCAGAGCCTCAATATTTATTCCTATTAATAGAGGATTTTAAAGGTGGGAAATGCTAAAATTCCCAAGGTAGGAAATAATAAAATTCCCAAGGTGGGAAATGCTAAAATTCCCAACAGAGCCTCAATATTTATTCCTATTAATACAGAATTTTCAAGGTGGAAAAATTCGAAAATTCCCAAGGTGGGAAATCATAAAATTGCGGATTTTCAAGGTGGAAAAATCCTAAAATTCCCAATCAGAGCCTCAGTATTAATTCCTATTAAAAGAGGATTTTAAAGGTGGGAAAATCCTAAAATTCCCAATCAGAGCCTCAATATTAATTCCTATTAATAGAGGATTTTAAAGGTGAAAAAAATCCTAAAATTGCAAACAGAGCTTTCATATCAGGACAGAATTTTCAAGGTGGAAAAATCCTAAAATTCCCAACGCAATCTTAATATTTATTCATATCAATAGAGGATTTTAAAGGTGAAAAAATCCCAAAATTCCCAACACAGCCTTCATATCAAGACAGGATTTTCAAGGCGGAAAGATCCTAAAATTCCAAACTTAATCTTAATATCAGGAAGGTTTTTTTACCTTATTTCCTGCACCTGTCGGATGACCTCCTCTTGCTTCTTCACCACCGTCTCCAACTCTTCCTGGACAACCTACGAGGCTCAGAGCAGAAAAAAAAAAAATCACATTTTCGGGAAAACCCAACGGACGGCGGCGCCGAAATCGGAATTTAGGATTTTTTTCACCTCGCCCTGGCGATGTGGGGACCCCGCCCCTCTTTTTGAAATATCTTCCGTCAGCGCCGAGATGAATTTCCTGTGCTCGTCCAGGACGGCGTCGAGCCGCNCGTCACCATTGAAGTCAGGCACGTTCAGAAATATTTTTTTAGAGAAATCCTAAAATTCCCAAACACAGCCTCGATATTTATTCATATTAATGGAGGATTTTATAGGTGGGAAATGCTAAAATTCCCAAGGTGGGAAATGCTAAAATTCCCAACACAGCCTTGATATTTATTTATATCAATATAGAATTTTAAAGGTGGAAAAATCCTAAAATTCCCAATCAGAGCCTCAATATTTATTCCTATTAATAGAGGATTTTAAAGGTGGGAAATGCTAAAATTCCCAAGGTAGGAAATAATAAAATTCCCAAGGTGGGAAATGCTAAAATTCCCAACAGAGCCTCAATATTTATTCCTATTAATACAGAATTTTCAAGGTGGAAAAATTCGAAAATTCCCAAGGTGGGAAATCATAAAATTGCGGATTTTCAAGGTGGAAAAATCCTAAAATTCCCAATCAGAGCCTCAGTATTAATTCCTATTAAAAGAGGATTTTAAAGGTGGGAAAATCCTAAAATTCCCAATCAGAGCCTCAATATTAATTCCTATTAATAGAGGATTTTAAAGGTGAAAAAAATCCTAAAATTGCAAACAGAGCTTTCATATCAGGACAGAATTTTCAAGGTGGAAAAATCCTAAAATTCCCAACGCAATCTTAATATTTATTCATATCAATAGAGGATTTTAAAGGTGAAAAAATCCCAAAATTCCCAACACAGCCTTCATATCAAGACAGGATTTTCAAGGCGGAAAGATCCTAAAATTCCAAACTTAATCTTAATATCAGGAAGGTTTTTTTACCTTATTTCCTGCACCTGTCGGATGACCTCCTCTTGCTTCTTCACCACCGTCTCCAACTCTTCCTGGACAACCTACGAGGCTCAGAGCAGAAAAAAAAAAAATCACATTTTCGGGAAAACCCAACGGACGGCGGCGCCGAAATCGGAATTTAGGATTTTTTTCACCTCGCCCTGGCGATGTGGGGACCCCGCCCCTCTTTTTGAAATATCTTCCGTCAGCGCCGAGATGAATTTCCTGTGCTCGTCCAGGACGGCGTCGAGCCGCACGCGGAGCTCTTTGATCTCCAGGTGAATTCGGCTCTGCCCCTCGAAGATCTGCCGCAGCTCGCGCTCGCTCGCCGTCTCGAAAACGTCCTCCGCCGCTGGGGAAAATCGGAATTTTTGTATCCCTCGCCGGCCGGGTTGGCGTAAATTACGTCTTAAATTATGGCTTAAATTATATTGTTTGAAATTATATTGTCTTAAATTATATTGGCTTGAATGATATTGTTTGAAATTATATTGGCTTGAATTATACTGTTTTAAATTATATTTCTTAAATTATATTGGCATAAATTATATTGGCGTAAATTACATTGTCTTAAATTATATTGGCTTGAATTATATTGTTTTAAATTATATTTCTTAAATTATATCGGCCTGAATTACATTGTCTTATATTGCCTTAAATTACATTGGCTTAAATTATATTGCTTTAAATTATATTGGCTTAAATTATGTCTTAAATAATTTCTTAAATTATGTCTTAAATGATATTGCCTTAAATTATGTCTTAAATTCTCCTGTTTTAAATTATGTCTCAAATCATATTGGCTTAAATTGTATTGGTTTAAATTACATGGGCGTAAATTATGTCTTAAATGATATTGGCGTAAATTATGTCTCAAATTATATTTCTTAAATTATATTGGCGTGAATTATATCTGAAATTATATTGTTTTAAATGATATTGCCTTAAATGATACCTTAAATTACATCGTTTTAAATCATGCCTTAAATTATATTGCCTTAACTTATATTATATTTAAGACGTTATGTATAGAAGTCTGAAATTATATTGCCTTTAATTATATTGAATTAAATTATATTGGCTTAAATGAAAATATATTATATTTAAGACGTTCTATATAAATGTCTTAAATGATATTAAATCCATATCCGCCCGAGATGGAGAGAATCTCAAACTCAAGGTTCAAAAGTGTATTTTTGCTTTTTACAAAGTCTATTTTTACTTTCTAAAAAGTGTATTTTTACTTTCCACGAAGTGTATTTTTATTTTACGGAAAGCGTATTTTTACTTTTCAGAAAGTGTATTTTTCACTTCATAGAAAATGTATTTTTCCTTTTTACGAAGCGTATTTTTGCTTTTTACAAAGTGAATTTTGAATTTCAGAGCCGCGGGGATAACTCCCAAATGTAGAAGTGATGCAACGTGGAATGTATTTATCCATAAGAAAAATCCATATTTAAAATAGAGATAAATATTCTAATTCATGTTGAAATTACAGATATATATTCTAATTCATATTTCAAATACAAATATTCTAATTACTATTTAAAATACAAATATTCTAATTCATATTTCAAATACAGATCCGTACTCTAATTCATATTTAAATTACAAACAAATATCCTAATTCATATTTAAAATAGAGATAAATATTCTAATTCATATTTTAAATAGAGATAAATATTCTAATTCATATTTAAAATAGAGATAAATATTCTAATTCATATTTAAAACAGAGATTCATATTCTAATTCATATTTAAAATACAGATAAATATTCTAATTCATATTTAAAACACAAATTCATATTCTAATTCATATTTAAAATAGAGATTCATATTCTAAATCATATTTAAAATACAGATAAATATTCTAATTCATATTTAAATTACATATTCATACAATAAGCTCCTCCCATTCCCCCGTACAGGAATTAGCCAAAAGTCATTAAGCAGGCGCCGTTAATTAGCTCGGTGGTCGTTAATTAGGTCTGAGGGCTGCCTTGGATGAAGTAAAATTGATTTTCTTCATATTTTTACTTCGAATTTTTGACAATAATTTGACCCCGGGAAACTCCCAATGTTCTCTGCGCAAAATTTGTAATTTTTTCTTTTTTTAAAGTTCTCCTTCGAATTTCACTTCCGAAGAGAATTAATCGTTTCTTCTAATTGTACACTGAATATTTTTAAATAATAGAAATAAACAGTGGGAGCTCGGCGAAGTCAGCCAAAATATCCCGGAAAATTCGAAATTCTCCCGCAAGAATGAGAAATAACTCGAATAATTTACCTGCCTCTCCTTGCACGTCAGGATGTTCCCTCTGAAATTCCTCCTTTTTTTTATCCAACTCCTGCTGAAAATGTTCGAACTCCTCTTGATATTTCTCTTTATCTTTCGGAGGGATTTCCGCGTCCGCCGCCGGCTTTAAAAAATCATCGGAGGGAGATTTGTTAGAAATAAAACCCGATCGACTCCGCGGCGATGAACGAAATTGTTGCGCGGAAAATAAAAATATTTTACTGAACGCTCACCGTTTCCTTGCCGGGCTCGGTGAGTTGGAAGGTGAGAAAGGAGAGAACGTCGTGGTCGTCTGGATAAAAAAAAAAAAAAATCAAATAAAAATCGCTTTAAAAAATCAAGTGAATTTTCCACTTTTGGGAAGGAGAATGAGAGATTTTGGGAGAAAAAAAATGAAAATTTTTCAGCTAAGGTCAGAAAAAAGCCTCAGCACGTCGAGGAATTTGGGACTGCGAGAGAATTAATTACATCGCGGGGGCGGAAAAGTAGTGGAACAGATCAACCCTGGCGTAAAATCGGCCAAAAAATTTTAAATATTTTCTACCTGCGAGTCCTCCCGTGGCCGCGGAAATTCCGAAGTAGCCTTGCGACGGCAACTCCATTCCTTCCACCTTGGCACAAAATTCGTAATCCTCTTTATCCGGAGTGAAACCGTTGTTCATTAACACCTGAAAAGAGAAAAAAATTCGGATTTTTTATCGTGTTTTTCCAGTCCCGACTCCTCGGGGAAACTCAGCGGCTCATCCCAAAACCCGAAAATTATTTATTTCCTGAATTATTTATTTTCCGGAAGTTTTCTATTTTCAAAAATCCACATCCTAAGCAGGTTTTAGGCGACACAAATCTGATTTTACACCTCGCAAAGCTTAAATTCCTGAGAAATTCCAGGAATTTTTTTTATTTCGGAGGACTTACGGTCAGAGTTTTTTGGTAATAAGAGATCTTGACCCGCACGGGGTAAGGTTTGTTCCGAAAATCTCTCTGACACGAGGCCAGCGCTTGCGTGGATCCGTCGCTGGAGGAGGAGAAAAAAAAATCCACCAAAATCCATTTCTTTTAATCAGAAAAGCATCTAACTCTCTCTGCCTAAACAACATTTTCAATTTCTCGACGTGCAAAATTTCCCAAATTTTTCCGCGCCGAGTTTTTCGGAGCGCGAAGTTCTCCCGCCCGTCCCGTTTCAAGCGATATTTTAACACATAAAAGAGGAAATTGCAGATAAAATAAACTTTTCCCCGAGGGTTTCGTGGAATATTTCGGCATTTCAAAGCGAGAATTTTTCAAGAAACGCCGGAAATCGACTTACTTCTGATGGTCGTAGAGGAGCTTTCCATCGTTGCCCACAACGATCACTCCGGGATTGTTTTTCTGGGGAAAAAACAACATTAGTTCGATGTGAAAATGATGAAAAAAATCCGAATTTTTTCGAATTTTTTCTAGAAATTTCCTTCCCACCGACCTTTCCGTCATTGTCGAAGGAATCGAAGAAAATCCCCACGCCGTTCCAGCGATCGGCCGCGCCGAAAACAGGACCCTCCAAGCCTTGCTCTTCCGTGAACCAGATCGCCTGCGAGGGAGATCGAGTCAAAAATCCAAATTTATTTTTTAAAATCGCTTTTCTTTTTCTCAGCGAGATCAAATCCTTCCTACCAATCCGTCGGCACCGACGCGGCCTCGGCCCGTGACTCGGAAAGTCACCTCCACTTCCCAAAATTCGAAGATGGATTTGTTTTTCGTCCACGCCGAGCCTTTCTGGCTTTTCAGCGAGGTCGTTATGCGGATCTGATCCGCGCTCGGGATGGCATCTGAAAAGGAAATAACTTTTAATTTTCTGTTTATTGATTTAAATGAAAAAATTCAGAGAGAGATCCATTTGTTTGGGTTCGATAATAAATCTTTTTTGGGATAATTGTCTTTAAAATCAAGGGGGAAAGGGTTTCGTGTGCGATACGATGAAACTCAACGATTTTTGGGGTGAAACTCAGAAGTTTTCAGGGTGAAGCCCAAGAGTTTTCGTGGTGAAACCCAAAAGTTTTCGGGGTGAAATCCAACAATTTTCAGGGTGAAAACCAAGAGTTTTCGTGGTGAAACCCAAGAGTTTTCATGGTGAAACCCAACAGGTTTTGGGGTGAAACCCAAGACTTTTCATGGTGAAACCCAAAAGTTTTTGAGATGAAACCCAACAGGTTTCGGGGTGAAACCCAACAGGTTTTGGGGTGAAAACCAAGAGTTTTCGGGGTGAAACCCAACAGGTTTTGAGGTGAAACCCAACAGGTTTTGGGGTGAAAACCAAGAGTTTTCGGGGTGAAAACCAAGAGTTTTCGGGGTGAAATCCAACAGGTTTTGGGGTGAAACCCAACAGGTTTTGGGGTGAAAACCAAGAGTTTTTGAGGTGAAACCCAACAGGTTTCGGGGTGAAAACCAAGAGTTTTCGAGGTGAAACCCAACAGGTTTTGGGGTGAAACCCAAGAGGTTTCGGGGTGAAAACCAAGAGTTTTCGAGGTGAAACCCAACAGGTTTTGGGGTGAAACCCAACAGGTTTTGGGGTGAAAACCAAGAGTTTTTGAGGTGAAACCCAACAGGTTTCGGGGTGAAAACCAAGAGTTTTCGAGGTGAAACCCAACAGGTTTTGGGGTGAAACCCAAGAGGTTTCGGGGTGAAAACCAAGAGTTTTCGAGGTGAAACCCAACAGGTTTTGGGGTGAAACCCAACAGGTTTTGGGGTGAAAACCAAGAGTTTTTGAGGTGAAACCCAACAGGTTTCGGGGTGAAAACCAAGAGTTTTCGAGGTGAAACCCAACAGGTTTTGGGGTGAAACCCAAGAGGTTTCGGGGTGAAAACCAAGAGTTTTCGAGGTGAAACCCAACAGGTTTTGGGGTGAAACCCAACAGGTTTTGGGGTGAAAACCAAGAGTTTTTGAGGTGAAACCCAACAGGTTTCGGGGTGAAAACCAAGAGTTTTCGAGGTGAAACCCAACAGGTTTTGGGGTGAAACCCAAGAGGTTTCGGGGTGAAAACCAAGAGTTTTCGAGGTGAAACCCAACAGGTTTTGGGGTGAAACCCAACAGGTTTTGGGGTGAAACCCAACAGGTTTCGTGTGCCCTACGATGAAACACAACAGTTTTGTTGGTGAAACCCAACAGGTTTTGAATGCCCTACGATCAAACCCAACAATTTTCGTGGTGAAACCCAAGTGTTTTCGAGTGCCCTACGATCAAACCCAACAGTTTTCGGGGTGAAACCCAACAGGTTTTGTGTGCAATACGATGAAACCCAATAGGTTTTGGGGTGAAACCCAACAGATTTTGTGTGCCCTATGATCAAACCAAACAGGTTTCGTGGTGAAACCCAACAATTTTCGTGTGCCCTACGGTCAAACCCAACAATTTTCGTGCGCCCTACAATCAAACCCAACAGCTTTCGTGGTGAAACCCAAAAGTTTTCGTGGTGAGACCCAACAATTTTCGGGGTGAAACCCAACAATTTTCGTGCGCCCTACGACGAAACCGAACAATTTTCGCGGCAGCACGGCCCGGCCCGAGCTCCAAGCCTGTCCGAGTGACACATCAGCACTTCCCGGCAGCGCCACGAGTCCCCTCCGCACCTCGGCCGGACCTTGCCCCTGCAGCTCTCCGCCCCTCCCGAGGGCACCCGCGGCTTCTCCCCGCGGAACGCCTCCGGCCCGGCCCCGCCACTTACTGCCCGTGTGCACCCAGAACGGCACCGTGCCGTCCGCCTGCACCAGGTGCGGCCCCTTGAAGCTGTACTTGTACTCGAAGCGGCGATGCGGCGCTGCCGCCGAGCTCTCCGCGGTGGAGAGCGCCGAGCGGCAGAGGGAAAGGAGGAGCAGCAGCGCGGGCAGCGGCGCCGCCATCTTGGCCCAGCTGAGGGACGGCAAGGCCAGCGGGGCGGCCCCGGATTGGGGGAGAGGGAGGGCGGGGACGGGGCGGGCTG
>VZRL01002701.1:0-63416 GCA_013397895.1 Origma solitaria | reverse complement strand
CCGCCACATCACCCCTGGGCCAGCTAAACTGAATTCTTTGCAGATGAAGCTGAAGAAGATTATGTGCTCAAGAAGGGAAAAGGTCATGCACACAGCTGATAACAAACCCTGGGACTGCAGGACCTAACTGGGTCTGCAGAGGAAAACTTCCTGAAACAGAGATGGCCCCAGGAACAGCTGCCAGGCTCTACTCTTGCTGTTCAACATTACTTGCTAATTTCAGCATAAGATACAATAAAATGCGAGAAAACATCATCTTCAGCAAAATGTACTGTTAAAATTACCTAAGATAGCATAGAAAACCAGGTGCACTTTCCCAGAATAGTCCAAGCAGGCATATCAAGTTGTATCTGGGAAAATGAATAGCTGCCTCAATGGGAAGCTGCATCCTAGTAGCACTTCTCAATGCCGCACAGATGCAGATTCAAACTGCTTCAAGTTCAAAAAGTAGTAAGGTTTCAGCTTCGGTATTGCAGCATGGTGCTGCACTGTGCATTGAAAAACAACTCCTCAATTTGAAAATGTTTCTGATGAAAGCAGAAAAGAGAATTTCTGGTCTGTTCTTCCCTGCCAGAACAGGACTTCACCAGGAACTTTACATTTTTAAAAGAAATTACAGTAGCCATATGTTTCTGTTTGTACTCCTTATTAGCACTTAGCAGAACTCAGGCCTCTAATCCTTCCACAGATTCTAGGTGGACAATAATAAGAGCTGAATTTAAAGTCAAGCAGGTTGCTATTTAGGCATTAGCTCAGACCATCTAATAAGCCGGGAAAAGTAACCCAAGCTTTCCAGGGCTTAATCATTATATCTTGTTTAAATGCACTCAGGTTGGTGTGACCTGCTTCTGTCAGTTTCTTCTTGCTCTCCTATGCTCCCCTCCTCTACCATCTGTCCTCCCTTGACAAACTTAAGGGAGTCTTCCCCTCTCATCTGCTGTCCTGCAAAGTACTACTTACAGCCTTTTTCCACACGAGCTGCTTCGTGTAGCCTTCATGTAGCCTCGAGCTGCTCTGCTATATCTGCACTTTGCCACCTCTTTCTACCATCTCCAGCAGCTTTGCTAGCATTTTTTATTTTCCAGCCATTGGAAACCCGCATGTGGCACTGAAAACAAAACACCGCCTTTTAAAGCACAAGAAGTCCTTCAACAGCTCCTCTTCTTCTCCCTTTATGTGGTAAGACATCTTTTGTTGTTAGTTGTCTGTTTTACTCCAGTCTAAATCAAGCTCCATCACTCCAGATCTGGAAAACATTGCTTTAACTCCACATGACATCTCTCTCTAGGCAGATTCAGATGTTGTTGGCCTACACTTCTGTATACTATTACACGTGTAGTGTTTCCTCAATTTGTAAGTGAAAAGTCATTCAAATGGTAAAACAGCATGTGTAAACAAAAACCAGTTTCAGACTAGCAACTGGCAATTTAATCTCCTCTTTTCATCTTCAGACACCACTCAAGCATACCTGGTTTCAGGCCCCTATCACCTCTGCAGTTATTGAAGGAAACTAGAAATTAGACATCTGCTTTGCATGTGTTCACACAGCATAAAACAAAATTATTTCTTTTCCCATGAGCAAAATTCAGATGCTCAATTTTAAAAGCAAATTTTGTTTTCCCCCACCTCAACTAAATTCTCCTAAACTCTGCTGGCATTATTAAGTATGACATTCATTTTTCTGGAGGAAATACTGTAAGAAAGGTGTAGTGATATAAAGACAAGGACCTCCTACTTCACCTCCTGCATATCACATTATTTTCAAGCAGGTTGATCTTTCAATCTCCTTGAAAATAATGAGAATGTGATTAAGCTCTAAGGTCAACAGAATGAAATGTTTAATTCTAGAAATGAGACAAAGCTATACAGCAAATACAACAGCTATGTTTCTTTTGTTTCCATGGTAAAACTTTATAAAGACAGGAACATTCTAATATGAATTTCAGCACTTTAAATGCTACCATTGGAAAAAAAGTAATCAAGCACACAGGAAAAAGTATACCTGAACTGAAGCTGAGGCGGCAGTGTGTCAGGTATACTTCATGCCAGTTAACTAAGAAAAAAAATCTAAAGGGGGAGCAGTGGGGAGAGCTGCAAGAATTTCAGCAGTTAAGTAGTACTTCCATTGTTAATTACAGATTTGGTTAAATTATGACCACTGCCTGACCAATGTCCTGATGAAACACCTATTAAAAAAGTGTATTCTTAAACTTGTTTATGAAGTACTGCATGACTTTGAGACTTCTTATGGTCTCACTACATCTGATCTTAAAGAAGTCTGAGTGGTCTGTTGGATTCCTTTCTAGAATCAACATAATTAAGAGACTGAACCCAGCATTCTTAGTTTGGATAAAATGTGCAAGGTTTTTTATCTTAACTTCTTTTACAGGGCATGTACTTTTTAGGATTTTGTTTTAACTGTAACATGTCCGTATTAATACTGTACAAGCTAATTTAGAAAATGTATTAAGTGATGGAATGACACTACCCTCCATTAACACCTTATGCACTTAAATGAAACTTATTCTTCGTAAAAGCTTAGGCCAATGTGTAGATTGATTTAAATCTGCCAAAGTTACTTGATTTTTCAGCCATCTGACATACTCTAATATTTTTATCGCAGTAGTCATAAGTAGAATCTCTGTTATACCCTGGCTGTTCTTCCAAATATCATGTTTCAGTGTTAATGGACCTTTCTAGATGAGAAGAAATATTCTCATGATCTTCAGAAGACCTGTTTGTCACAAACATTTCCATGCTGTTTGCATCTCACTCCTCCTCCCTCAAAAACATAGCTCCTATGATTTCCCCTGGTCACAAAAGTAATTTTCATGTGTGAGGAATGAAAGAGGGAAGTATGGGGGCAAGAATCAATAAAGTGCATGGCAGAGCTGGATGGGCAGTACGACATGAGTTTTCCCTGTAAGAGATGACTCAGAAAATGTAGATTTTTAATTATTCCTGTCTTTACTTTGAAGCTGACATTTGCCAAAATTACATGAGAATAATTTTTTTCCATATGCAGTTTTTATAATGTGCTTCAATTTTCAAATGTCTGAGCTAATTTACATCCATTTTGATTAAACTTTTGTGCTCATGGCAGCAAAGGACAATTGGAATTGCCATTACAGGTCAAACCACTGATCTGCTAATCCAATGTGCTATTTCTGTCAGCAGTCAATACCAGCTGCTTCAGGGAACAAGAACACATAATAAACAATTATGGAATAACCTGCCCAGACGCAAATCATCTTCCTAATCTTATCTACCTGTGCATATATCATTACTTGTGAAATTTAAAATATAGAGAAACTTGGAAAGACAGCTGGAGAAGCAGGGAATTGCCAATTATTGCAATATGGGATCAGTAAAATTGGAGTCTTTGACATACATCATAGAAGCATTTTGTAAGAGTTTTCATATTAATAATTGTAAACAAAGCATTTACTTTATCTTACCTTTGTAATATCTACCTGCATAGAAAGAATGGCCCCTAAAATCAAAAGAATGGCTGTATATCCTGCTTTTATTACCTTTGTATGCATTTGGGATGTTCTGGCTCTCAAGATCAGAATTTTGCTGGAGGGTAGGGAAAGACTCTTTCCTGCCCACTTGAATCACATAAGAAAACCAAATGTTTCAACTCATTGCATGTTTGAATGAAAATGAGCATTCCAGACTAGATTTTGTCATTGAGTTTTGGAAAAAATATTTTTCCCTGAATACATTAATTTTGAATAAATATATACAAGATGGTGTCTATGTATGGACATACATTTTGTTCTGCACTAGCATTATGCAGAGATGTCTTTAAACCCTCTGTACCTTAGTATTTTGTACTTCATGGGTTAGAGGGAGAGAGAGAAAGAGAGAGAGGGAGAGACCGAGCTCTCTGGAGCAAGAAAAAATGGTGCTATATAAAAGCAGTTTCAGCTTCAATAACCCCAATGATTGTAATGGTCTCCAGATAGGGATCATCTGAATTTAATGAATCCTCCTTTTTAGAAACAATACAAAGTCTAAACTTTTGTTTCTTTGATATAATGTAATAGAAACCAAGATGCCTGATTAATTTTAGGGTGTCCTGCAGAGCCAGCATATGGTTCATACTTGCAAGTGTCTTTGTACATTGACAGCTCTTTGTTTTTGCTGCTAAGGTTTGACTTTCGAAGCTGCCTAGTAGATTTAATTTTAACAGGGACTGGGGCATCTGAATCTCTCAGTTGGCTTTGGAAAAAACTTCAGTAAAAAAAATCTTTCTCTTGATGCATCATAAATAGATGCAAAGTCTGAAAAAGGTATTTTAATGATTGTGTTTGCCTTCCTAACTGAATAGTATGAGATACCTTCCTCTTTTATTAGTGGAATGTAATTAGTGTTGTATGCATCTTGTAAATTTGAAAGAGACCTATTGGTCATGCAGGGCACCCTCAGTGCAAGTCTGTTTTCCTATGTGTTCAGAGAATTCCTGCAATTAAGACCTTACTACACAATGAAGTTTTATCCATGGCTATCGTTCTCATTAACAACAATCCCTTTCTCATATTCTATCCCTGTTTTGCCATCTTAATTTCCTCTACTTTTCCTGCTTGTCCTAATTGCTAAACTGTAATTGCTT
The DNA here is from genome assembly GCA_013397895.1 of Origma solitaria. Classification (NCBI taxonomy): domain Eukaryota; kingdom Metazoa; phylum Chordata; class Aves; order Passeriformes; family Acanthizidae; genus Origma; species Origma solitaria. The sequence continues at coordinate 58,798 of VZRL01002701.1, read as the reverse complement.
CCTCTGTCACTAAGCTTTAATTTCATAGCAGACATGCTGTGAACGTAGTACTATAGATAATACCATGAATGTAGTACTGGATATATATAAACATAGCAAAGGATATTTTCTGTTACAAAGAAATTTCAAAAGCACCATTATAAGCACTGTACAGCATCTCAGAAGGATTACGTACTCTGTCTAAATAAGATAGGAAATTGGTAAGAGCACTCAGAATTAAAATGAGGTCTTCTGAATGCCATCCCATTGTTTCCAACTGTTTTTGTCTGCTCCCTTATCCTTCTGCTAGCTAAGAAACATACAGCTGGCAGAGAAACAACAGGTGTAGCAGGGCTGCACAGAAATTCCTGGCGCTGTACTGATGCTGCAGACATTTCAGATTAGGCTCATTGCTTAAAGCTTTAATTCTTTCTGTGCAATTTAGTAATTCGAGCTCCCTGAAGTGTGTTGTTTTCTTTGGAGCTTGCAAAACGTCAATATTGGTGCGATAGTCTGGTACTCATAACACAACAACATGTCTGCTGTGCAGTAAGAAGAGGCCTATAGGAACAGTATTTCTGAGATATCTTTGTGTTTAGTATCCACACTTGTATTGGACTATTCCTACAGAAATATAATATTCAAAAAATGCATAATATAATATTCATTACCAACTCTTCATCCATCTGCCTTTTCTATAAATTTAGACAGTGGATTAACATGAACAGTTGTTCAGGCAGGCATAGTCTATACTGTGCAAATTAGAACTAGGTAAACTGCTTACCTCAATTTATTCTTTGCTAAAACCCATTCTTGAAAAAGTATTAGTGTTTATTTCCATATGTATATGATTACATTGTATTTCCCGAAATCCAATCAGAATATAATTTTGCTTTAATTTGCTAGTCTCTTTGAAGTCTGTGGTATTACATCTTTGTTCCAAGTGTTTTGTGCAGTTCGTCTAGTAAGTTATATTTTGAAATATTTTGTTGAAGTCTAAATCACTGCAGTTTCCGCTTTTCCTTTACAGGGCCAATTCTCCATTTTTATAATCTAATCTTGTCTAAACCTCTTCATTATCTCATCTACCTTTATTATTTGTACACTGGCAGATATTTCCATATGGAGGTAGGCCAGCCCCATGACTTGGCATTCACAGAGAGGATTTATGTTGCAAAATCAGCAACTGCCACTAGCAAGGTTCAGCTTTAAGGATATACTTCTCACCTGTGTATGCATCCAGAATATCTCTTTGTGGTTTGAAGTGTGATGGGTATGTTCTGGATTTTACAGCAACAGTCTTGATAAAGATGGCAGTCTCTCACCTAGGTGTCGGTATGAGATTTGAGAAAACCGTAATGAATGTATGCATGAGAGATCAGACCAGTGTAAAATCGATGAACGTAGTCACCTGCTGCACTCAAGAATGCTACAGCTTTTCCCAGGAGAAAAATGTGGTGGATAAACCTGTATGAAAAAATATTTGGAAATTTTGGACAAAGAAAATGGCTTTTTCTTTGGCATAAAATATAATTGGGTTTAAAACAAAAAAAAAACAAACAAAAAAAAACCCAAAAACCCACCCACAAAACCTGAAGGAAGGACACTTCAGATATATGTTGAAAAGTTCTGATATGCAAGTAATTAAATATTTGAAAACTCAGGGAAATTAAAGCATCTCAACTTATATGAAAGTTTTAAACATAAATGATCTGCTAACAACAGAAACAGTTATTCAGAAGAACTCTGTATCTTTGGCTATATGTTGGATATCGAATTGGATGATTTTTTAATTGTGTCTCTGAGTGCATTCTACCGTCATGATTACACAGAAAGTAAAAGATTTAAAGTAATTAATTTTCTGGATTTTTTTTTTTAATGCAGTGGGAGGCCTGTAATGTCAGACTTCTAATAGTTCACTTTAGCTTGCCAATAGATATATTTCATTTATATATCTTGATTTGAAATTGTGTCAGTTCTTTGATTTATCTTATCTAAAGCAAACAGAAATATATAGTTACTAGTGTTGAAAGGCCTTAAGGCTTGAAGTCGTACAGCAGTAGAACCAAAGTCAATACTAAGCATTTTGTCAGAGAAAGCATCTCTGTCTGGAAGACTTTTTGATATCTCCTTAGATCTGAATTTTCTAAAAGATTACAAAGTTATTTAAAAGATGCAAACAGGAATTATGAACAACCAGGGAAAAAGAAAAAGCGACTAAAAATAGTTAAAGTTAAATGAATTATTTCTTCAGAGAGTGTGTTCTCAGTTTTGAATGTGCTACCAAAGAAGACAGCAAGCTTGAATGCAGAAGAGTGGATGGATTTATAAAATAAATGAATAAATTTATTATCTATAGTATACTGAATTTAGTGCATGTAAGAAAGTAATGAAATTTCATAGTTGAAAATGTAGGCCTGTCACCCCATCTGTCAGGTTGGACTCTTTCCTACTATGGAAAATTTTCTAAGTCCTCCTCATTTTCCCCCACACTTCATGTTTTGAACCAGCAGGTTATCCATATTTTCAAATCCATACTGAACCTGAAACTTTTTCAGGGATAGAAGAGTCTGAATTTTCCTGATAGCAACATATATCAAAATCCTTATAATTGTTCAGTAACATGACTGAAATGGGGAAATTTATATCAAAAAAAGGCATAATACAGTAGAGTGGATAATGCAAATCTGGAAATCATGGTAAATTTCCAAGCCTTTGACTGGATAGACTGCACATTAAGTTTGTTTACTGACCAGCCTGAGAAATTATGAGAAAACAACAATGGTGCTTTTCAGTTGTACAGTGACGCCTTGCACAGCAGTGCAGATATCTGGAGAGAGGAACACTAGCTAAGTCTCATTAGAATTTGTTGCTTTGCCAATTCATGATGGGTTTTTTTGTTTTAATGTTAAAGTATTTCCTAGACATTTGTCTCATATAAATTTTGAATGAAATTTTGCCACTTTTAAGCACAAAATATTCCAAAGATCTGTGACATTCTTGTCCTGAAAGATGTCCTGAGATTTAACATATATTTTCCTTACATTATGCGACGATATTTTGGCTTAATATAATAATGCAAAAAAAGGGAAAGATTTATACCTCAAGATATGACACAAAAAGAACATTTCTAAACCAAAATAATCAAATGGAATTTGGACATAGGGCAATATTACAGTTTAATGCTAACACTGTTTTCATCAGTAGCATGAAAAAAACCAATTCTGACATATCCAAATCCATTTTATTCTATGGTACAGCCCTATTCATAATCGTTACAGTACAAAGATGAAAAAAGCTGTACACTTTTTAATAAAAAAATAAAATGTAGAGAAACTTACTGAAAATGTTACATGAATTTAAACTTGAAAGTTGTTATATGTTGCACCAATTTGAAAACCGTTATATAGGCTAGTTCTTTGATAGATTTCTATGTAATTCAAAAACAGATTCATTACTAGGCCATAATTACACTTTGTTTACTTTGACTGTTTTCCAAATACTCATTGAAATCAGTAGGTATTAAGGAAGGCTTTCACCCATGCTTGCTCTTTTGGGGCTGCACTTCAGGTGTATTACTTATTCTCATAGCAAGGAAAATATTTGGAACTTATTTGAAGTGGTAAAATGTGTTATTGCCTGTTAATTTGCATGCGTCATAACTCAACATGAAGTATGATCGTATGCCATCTAACAGTTCAGTTTAAATTAAAGCATCCAGAACCCTGGCTTTTCTTTCTGACAAAAATTAAAGTTTGGACTAAGCCTGATGGTGCCTGCACCCTTGTTTTGTGTGTCTCTGCAGCCCAGCGTTGTTTTGAAGTCCTCCAGCCAGTGAGGTAATGAAATAAATTTACCCTTTTTATTTCAGCTGTGATTTTTCGGGACATCCTTGGTCACCTGCGTGTATTGATTCACACGCTGAGTTATCTCCTTGCCTCTAACAGATTCTGGTTATAGATAAGCAACTGGTACTAAATAAATACCTATTTTAGTTAATACCGGATAACTTACATATATATAATTTTAAAATAACAGAATGAAGGCTTGTGCTGAATCTTACACTTGGAATATATTGTCACACTTGCCATGAGCTCAATGCAGAGCATTCCCAATCACATCACAGTTGAGAGTAGCCTTGTCACACAAACAGGAGTCAACTGTTTCAGTCACAGGTAAGTCAAGTGCAGGAAGGTGTCTTTATTCTTGTTGCATGTGGTCTTTCACCACAGTGTCTTTGTGAACCCTTGTCCTCAAAAGACATAAAAATTAATCTATTGTCACAATGGATTTCTACCTCCCTAGCCACTCACATATAATGAAGCTGTGTGTTTCACTGGTATTAGGCCATATATTTTGCCTTTTGGTGTACTCAATTCTGCTTTGTTTGGGAGAATTTCAAAACATTCTTATTGTGGATATAACATATATTGTTAAGATTTATATCCAAGATGTTCAATCTATTCCAAGAGCATATTTACCTTTGAGACAGATTTGTTTCTTTGGTATCAGTTTAATGCATCTTTCAGGCAGAAACTAAAGTTCTTGTAAATTCAAATGAAACTCATGGTTAAATGCATTGTCTTGAATTTTTTTCTTCGCATTTCACAGCTGTTATTCAAATAGGTGCAGCATAGACTCCACACACATTCTCACACGTCCCTTTTCACCTCTCAGCAACAAAATCTGACCTGTATTTGTCCCCAATGCTATGATTACATAGTCAGCTGCACACCTCTGGTGAGCCTCTCGGAATGGCACCCCTTCCATCACCACCATCTTGCACCTGTAGCTCTTAAATGCACAATATACTGCCAGCATGCAGACTGTTGAGAGAAAATGATGTGAAGGACATTACTGAGTGAAAATCAGAGAGGAAGGCTTGGTATATCCCTGGATTATGGCAGGTCTCTGAAGTATTTATGGGTGTGATTCATTCATAATGGACATATAGATGCCCCTTGGTAAACATTGCTTTGATATTTTAGTCCCTTTTTTTCCCCCAAAATTCATTATCAAAATGAAAAACTACCTTAATTTTCCAGCTTTAGTAACAGTAATTTTTTTGAGACTGAAATGTGAAGAGCTGTCAAAAGATAATGTATTCTGTTCTAGTTAAGCTCTTTCTGCCCTCAGCAGTTTCCTGTAGTGACAGTAGGTCAAGATTCCTGACAGCTATTTTCTCTACAACTCAGCTGGTAAGATCCCACCTGCTCTAAGTATCATAAGGTAAAGTGAGTGGAAAATGAATCAAAGACAATGTGTATGTCAGGCGTGGGGAATTCCACATTCCAGTTTGCAGAAGAGAACAGTGATTTGTAGGTGCATCTGGAATGCAGCCAAAGTATGGCTAGATAGGCCTGGATAAGGCAGAACTTCAGATCCTGTATTCAGGTCCTTCTCCAGAGGAGTGAAAATAAATTTTTAGTTTCAGGATATTTAATGACGTCTGACCTATTTTTTTTCAACCACCAATCACAGGAAATTCATTACACCATAATAGTCATAGAAACTCAAATAAAAGAAAGCATTTTTTTATTATTCTTGGTCACCCTGAACAGATTGGAGCTATCCTATGAACTCCCTTTTAATTCCTTGGAAGGAAAAAATTCTTTAAACTTTTAGTCTATTGGATTGATCTTTCACTTATTTAGCTTTGAAAATTCAGAACAAGTTGAGTAACCCCTGCCTTCAGACTGCAAGGAGACCTCTTTTTACTTGTTATCTTAACTCTGTTCCACATAAATAACTTGCCCTTGATCAACAGCAGTTAACAAAAACTGGTGATGATGAGTTGTCTTGATAATTTAGGGGTTGTTTAAAGCTAGGAAAAGGAATTGAAGTGCCTGTCAGACACAAAATGAGGTGACACAAGGAAAGAAGTGTTTACATATTAAAAAGAAGGTTGAGGAAAAACAAAGCAAATCTCAATAAATAAATTGGGGTTTTAATAAAAGGGTTGAAGTGTGATGTTTCTCTCATTCTGCAACAGATTTTCTTAGGTTATTCACAGTACACATTCACAAGGCGTTCACATTGCAGAAGATAAGATCTAGTTTAGGCTTGAAAAATGAAGAAATTTAGTGCTTTCAGCTCTGAAATATTTCACTTATTCTGGTTCCTCTGCATAATTCTGCATTCAGTTTTTGTTTATTAGCTCTATTGCAGAATGTGCTATTTTCTCAGTGTGCAGAACATTCTCAATAGTAAAAGCTAGACGCAGAGAAGTGGCACATAAGTTTTCTTTAAAGTTCTACATTTATTCATTGAATAGAGACTGCAAATTGTCAGTTTTCATTTTTGGTGATGTTATTACTCATACTGTAGCAAACAGTTGGCTAGAGTATTTCTGGTGGTTGGAGAACATCAGGACCTAAGGAGAGGCTCACATCTCTCAGGGTGATAAAGCTTGCCAAGTTGCGGTCTTGCTGCAACTGGGTTGTGGTTTGTCAAGCTACAGTGCATTGGACAGGGTATCTGGGACCTGTACATGTTGTTTCTCAGATATTCTGCAGAAAGGTCAGCTAAAAATCAGCAGGTGATATTTGGAGATAACGAGTGCAGCCTTGCTGTCCACAGAGCCATAGTCTAACAAGAACTACATGAACTTCTGAAATCAGGTAATTTGTTTTACTCATCTTTGTCTGTGTAGCAAAGTAGTAGTCCAAGCGCAGCTTCTTTGGACTATCATAAATATTATTTGTAATGTACTTTGTCACTGTGGAGTTGCCTCAGATTAACATGCTTTACAGAATAACCATTTGTAAAGATAGTGGTTAAGAATAGTCCCTAATATCCATAAATTAATAATTAAGAAAGGAACTTTTAAATAAATATGTCTAAGGTCTTAAAAAGGAAAAGCAAAAGAATACTGACCTCAAAATTAATGTACTCTCCATGCATTATACATGAATATATTTCATAAAAACCCTAGGGCCCTCACAAACTAAAACTACCTATTTACAGAGTAGTTATGTAAAAAAATTACAATTCATTGCTACATAAGAATTAGCTTGACAGGATTTTGTAGACTTTGAGACAATTTGTAGGCAGAGATGATTCTGAAGAACCTAAATGCTTAGGAATTCCATTATATTTAGTCAGTCTATGCAAGCTTGTCACGTCTAAACCAAAGTACAATCTCTAAAGCTCTGCCTTAAGCTGCACAACTATACTTTTGGGATAATGGACATCTAATGGTATTCCTTTTATTAATTTACTTACACAGAGATCCACATTAAGCTCAGAGACCACTTAGAACAACTAATGAATAAATAAATAAATGCTGTGAAACACTCCTTGCCCCAAAGATTTGCAGTTCAAGTAAAATAGCCAGGAAAACAGATGCTCTGAACTGAGTCTGCACAGCACAGCAGAGGATTCTGGTCTCCAAAGCTCCAGTCCAGTAACCCAAATATTGGGTGCACATGGTGTTTTCACAGGCAGTGAAACCTTGTCCCTTGCATAGTATTGCACTCCAGTCAAGGAATACGTTCAGATCTAAGATTAGAAGTACAGGGCTAAACAGTCATGTGTAACTATTCGTGGGCACATGGGTATGAGGACAATTCTTTCAGATCAGGACTAATAGGCTTTACCCTTGACACAATAGTAACAATTTTTTAATTGTTAATTATATTAATAATCAATTAACAATGTAATAATGCACACTGTGCCCCGTGAAACAGCCTCCAAATTCTCCTCAACTTAGGCCTCTTCTCAGTTAAATATTTCTCTCTGACTAGATAAAATTTATTTCTGATGTTTCTATTCTTTTCTTAATTAAGATAATCTTATTTTAAAGTGGGTTTTAATACAGATGTTCTCCATTGCCTATTCTTTCCTTTTCCTTCAAGTGATAGTTACACAGTAGATGCAGAGCGAAAACAATCAATGTTCTTTCTGGATAAATGTAAACAACTCCTACATTACCCTGCTAATATTAATTTCATTATTTTGTTGCCTGAAGACACACATAACTGGCTCATAAAACCAATGCTGCCAGAAAACACTTGCTGTCTCTCTTGCAAAAAAACCCCTCCAAAACAACAACCCTGGTGATTTTCCTACATGGTTCATCTATTTTTCTCTCCCTAGACTGTTTTTTTTAATGAAAAAAATCTACAGCTAAAAGGTTCCTTTGTTTCTTTCATCGCATCCTACTATTTTTTATACATCAGACTCAATAATGCTGATCGGATCTATCCCTTCTAAGTTATTAGCATACTTGTCATTTAAAGCCCATTCCCAATTATTTAGTTTCTCTGGTGAACAAAACCTTTTTTTATTATTCATGAACTGTGAAGAAAGAAGATTCAAGAAATGTATGGTAAAAATCCCACTGAAGGAAATAAAGTCGAGTTACATGGGTGATGTTCAATAACAAACTGAATTTTTGCATAGTTACTCATCATTCAGAAACGATTTGGGGTATTATATATAAAAACGTTATTTACTATGCATAGAATTGTTCTAGTTTCAGCCAGGACAGAGCTAATTTTTTTGCAGTAGCTGAGGGAGCATGGCTTTGGGTGGATCTAGGAGGTTATTTGATACCACCTTATGTCATTGCCAGGGGCAGGAGAAAAGGACTCTGAAGTTTTGATTTTAAGGATGATAAACCATTGTAACCATGAGGAGAGAAAACTTTCCCAAGTGTGCTCTCAATGAAAGGTCACCTTGTCCACAGTGACAAGCTACCACGGTTCGTCAGTAAAGCCAAGTTAAGGAAAATGGGAAGGGTGGTCATTCAGTGGAAACACACCTGAAGATTTAATGCAGGACCAAGACATCTTGCTATGAATCTGCAGAGATCAGTGACCTAGTGAAACACAGAGACTCACATCGGGCACTGTTGCATGGCTGCAAGTTTATGACCATGTAGTCATGTGTGCATATTAGAAGCCCCACAATAACTTCACTGTGGCACTTCACTGCAATGGTAGCAACAAAATTCTTTGCATTTTGGACTGTGACAGACCTGAAAAATGAATGGGCACAAGTGGGAAGGGCTCACTCTACACTTTTCATGTTATTTAACCCCTGGCAGCACTGATAGGAAAACTGAGGAAAAGCAAACATCAATAAATGTCTTCTAGCTACATTTCTCTGTTTCAGTTCCTTGATATTTGGGGTGTGCAAATGAGGAAACATGTCCTGTCTGTCAAAGGAAACTGGGAGACATGCTTTGTTTTTTGGTTTTTGTGTTTTATTTCATTTAGGGTCTCCAGCATACCTGTACAAGTACAACAGGTTTGTGTCTATTGTTGGCCCCATAAGATGCCCCTGAGAATTGATCTCTACTATTGCCACAGTTTGAGTTGCGGCAGAGGGATATACCATTTTGAGAAACTGTGAGCACAGTGGAAATGTAGCTAGTAAAGACAAGTGCCAGCCTGCTTGGAGTGTGGATGTGTTTCTGCAGTATTTTTGGTGCCGCCTTTGGCAATTAAAACTTCAAGCTCTTTCACTGCACATACTCACAAGTGTAGTGGGTTAACCCTGCCTGCATGACAGGCACCCACCAAAGCTGCTCTATCACTCCCTCACACCACTGAACAGGGGAGAGAGAATATAACAAAGGGCTCACTAGCTGAGATAAGAACCAAGAGAGATCAGTCATCAAATACCATCTTGGGCAAAACAGACTAGAATTGGAGATATTTAATAAATTTATTGCTAATAAAATCAAAGCGGCATAGGGAGAAGCAGAATAAGACCTTAAAAACACCTTCCCCCCACCCCTCCTTCCTTCCCAGATCTACCTTCTTCCCCCAGCAGTGCAGGGAGATGGAATGGGGGTTATGGTCTGTTCATCATCCGTTTTTTCTCCTGCTGCTCAGGGAGAGGAGTTCTTTCCCTGCTTCTGTGAGGGTTATCTCCCGTGAAAGATCGTTCTCCATTAACTTCTCCAATGTGTGTTTATCCCACAGGCACCAATTTTCCGCAGACTGCTGCAATCCTGGTCACTCTTCCACAGAGTTCAGTCGGTCAATGACAGGCTGCTCCAGCATGGGGTCACAATTCCTACCAGGAAACCTGCTCCAGCACAGGGCCCCCATGGATTTACAGCCTCCTCTCAAGTATCCACCTGCTCTGGTATGGGCCTTTCTGCATCCCCATGGTCCTCCACAGACTTCACCACGTTCTGCACCATGGGCTGCAGGGGAATCTCAGCTCTGACTCCTGGAGTACCCCCCCACCCCTTTCTTCCTGACCTTGGTGTCTGCAGAGTTGTTCCTCTCACATATTCTCACTACACTCTTCTACTCTTCTCTGGCCACAATTAAATCTGTGCAATAACTTTTTTTTCCTTCTTCTTAAATATGTTATCACAGAGGACTTACCATCATTTCTGATTGGCCCAGCCTTGGGCATTGGCACATCCATCTTAGAGCCACCTGGGATTGGCTTCCAGCAGTTTCTCACAGAAAGCACATCTGTAGACCTCTGCTACCAAAACCTGGCCATGTAAACCTAATTTACCAAGGGAAAAAAATGTTTTATAGACTCAAATACTTTTCATTAAGGCATCATCTCTTGTGTTTAAATCTGCTCCACCTGTTCAGAAAGTTCATTACACAAACAGTCATGACTGAAGCACAGATAATTTTCTGGAGATTAATAACTAGTGAGAGAAGCTGAAGGCAGGAACTGCAGTCAAGTGCCATTAAATCCAGTTAGTCATTAAACTCCTTGACATGCCTTATGCTTCAGTTGGTATTTGAGAAAAAGAAGAAAACAAGGTTCTGCTTTATTCTGGCATAAATTCTGGATTGTTCTATTGACTTTGAATTTGCTTTGAATTATCAGGCAGTAGAAATTGATCTTCTTCATTATGAGATTCAGCTACTTACTTTATCTTGCCTTTTGTCTTACACTGAAATGTACAGTACTGCTACATGAGCAAGTCATTATGGTCTGTTGTTATTTAGATTAGTGAAGGAAATAATATGAAATAAAACCATACTTATGGTTACCCATATAAATAACTAACATGTTAAAACGTTGTCAGTCTTCCCACTTTCCCCGAAAGAAATTCAAGATAATAAAAAAAACTACTTTGATTTAAGAAAGTTATTGAACCATATTGAAAATGTATAACGAAACTTAAATGTTATGTGCAATTTGTTTTTAATTAATTGGCTTTTATGTGTGATCATTCACCTGCAGTTTCATTGTTTAATGCATTGTTGTCAGCTCTAATCTTCAATTTTCTCTTACGATTTGACTCTTCATTCAGCAGTATGCTTTGTTATTTTACTGGGACTGTAGGTCAGAATTTCTTGCTCATCAAAGCAAGAAAAAGAAATCTAATTTCAGATCTGCCTGTTGTTTCAAAAATGGGTTTAAATATTAGAAAATTTTAAAAGTAGTCTCTAACTATAAATGCCATATGTTCCTACCCTTTACCTCTTCCGCCTTCCATATTCTAAAGGATGACTTGGTATAGTTGAGAAAAATATTACCTTGGATTTGTTTAGGATTTCAATGAAGTAATTTACAATACTTTAATACATCAGAAATGGGCTCCATGTCTTTTTAATTCACAAATATGCCAGTGTTTAGGTGACAAGGCATGATCTGTATCTTGAGAAGGTTTCAAAAATATGTAATTCCTGGATTATATGTTAACACAGGAAAAAATGGGAAAGCTGTGAGCCATTTCAATGATTTTGACACAAGTTTTGTGCAGGGCAAAACCAGCCAAGCCAGAAAATACAGAAAACCTGATACTCAGAGGAATAGAAAGAGAATAATATGACCACAAAATTATAAGCTAACTGAAAGGATTGAGGGGAACAGGAATGGATTTTCTATACACAATGGGAAAGAAAACGAAATGGAAGAAGACACTTCAAGTTAAGGAGGATTACATTAGTAAAGTTCAGACAATGAATTGAAAAAGCTAACAGCTTTTTTTAAAATATGGAAAAAAATTACAGAAAATGTAATCAATTGAAGATAATGAGGGACCTGTAATTAAAAATAATAAGTTGTAGAACTAAAAAAGAAGAAAATTGAAAAGCTGAAAAAATACATGTTTATAATAAATGCAGCAGCTAGAACAGTCACAGATTAGGCTGTTAAAATGCAACTGCATTGTTGTTAGAAAAGGGAATATTTTTCCTTTTTAAGACACTTTATGTGAGGTTATATATGATGATTTTATACTAATTGATTCAATTCACATAAAAATACTTTAGAGCTGTAAATATTTTTGAGTGACCACAAATATAAGTAGATAATGCTGAATTCAGTTTTAGCCTATTTATCATCCAAACAATACAAGGTCAGATTCTAAAATCTTTATAGTGATCAACTGCTGTAGCAGAAATAAACATGGATAAATTAACAGGAGTAAGAAGTAGAAATAATAAAGTATCTTTCCTTTATCCAAAAATAATTGAGATCACAAATAATTTCTTGTGGTTAGATTTGAAATGTGAAGAACTGGTGGAAGAAAACAAAGGGTTTAAAAATGCAGGACAGTTTGAAACTGAGGTGAGAACACACACACCTTGTCAAAAGGTATCTGGACCTCTGGCCCCATCTCACAAGAGGGAATTTACCAAGGTGCTGTGCAGTGTTGCAGACTTTATGATGTTGCCATGACCCATCACTGTGCCCCTTAGTTGTAGCAGGAAAATCAAATGTGCTAATGCTTAGCTCACACAACAGTGAAACAGCAGAAACTGCTGAGGAATGAGTTTTAAGGCAACATATTTACTTCTGTTATAGTTCACTGTGCACAGCACTAGCTAAAACTGACAAAGAGCATGGCTCAGGTGAATGTATTTACTGCAAGATACAGCCGCTGAATAGCCAGCACAGTTTGAGTCCACCAACACTGCCATGATAAATTTCCGATGGAGAGGAAGGGCAGACACTATGAGTGACAATGTTATAAATCAAAGAAGCTGCACAGGCCAGAGCTTGTGAGAAAATATAAACCTCTAAACTTATATCTGTACAGTTCATGATGAAAAAGGGAATCCAGTTGTCTTTAAAAACATTAGTTATCGCTGCTGTAGACTGTTTCCTTGGCACATTTTGCCAAAAAGTAATGGTCCTTCAATTGAAACAAAAATTTTCAGGTTCCCTGATTTTCTCCCACTCCCCAGTTCCGGGGAGAAAAAAAGCTCTACCTAGTCACAGTAGCTCATTTTGGTGGCAGCTCTATTGCAGTCAATGTCTTAGCTCTCAAATGTTTTTTTCAGACATCCTTTCAGTGGCCTTTATTATTCTGATTATTATGTATTCTCCTTGTCTTTTTTGGGGGTCAGTTTCAGCCTTGCAAAGCATACAGCATATTCATAGCAGATCAACAGTTGTACTTTCCAGCAGTTTGCAAGACAAGTTCATGATACTTGTTCTGTTAGTCTGTCACATCCTCTTCTTGAGGAGAACAATGTTTTATAAACATAGTGTTTCATTGATACTTAAATTCATTTATCTTTGTGGCCATAGCTGAAAAGACTATAGTGGGGAGAACCACATTTACAGACAGGTTTTACTCAAGATTTCAGAATAAGTTATAGTTTCACACAGATCGTATTCTCCAAAATATAACTGGTCTTTTTTATCAGATTTTTTTCCTGCCTAGGTTAAATGATTTGTAGATGTCAATGCTATTATAAAAAATAACTGTTAACATTTTAATAGTGATTTCTATAACCTTTTTATTAATTGGTAATAAAGCCACAGAGCCCAGGGAATATTTCAACTTTATTCTGAATTTTTTGCACAAATTTATGAAATGACAAATATTAAGCAAAATGACACAGATTAGGATGATTTTGCTAGCACTCTGTTGAGCTAATATAAAGACCAGTATCCTATAAAGTAAATATCTGTCTGTCCTTAAGTAGTTCACCTTACTTGCACTTTGTGCCATTGCAATATGAACTGGAATCAAATGTGAACATTTCCTCTACTGTACAGTAAAAGCTTCCTTTAAATATTGCCGTGCCTATTTGAGAATTAAAGCAGCAATATTAAGAACTCTGGTCTTGGAAAACCAATACAAATAGATATAAATCCGGCTGTAGAATACAAAATAGAGGAAATATCAGCTGCTACACACAGAGACCAGCTCAAAATAAGTTTTCATATAGTCTGCACTATTAACTGTCTGCTCTGGGGGACCAATTTTGCAGAGCAAGGAACTGTGTCTGTAGAAGATGTGTTCATGTATGACAGGAGAATGATAATTTTTTTCAAGAAGGATGCACTTCTCTAAATGATACCAAGTATACTGAATAAAACATGTTTGTCAGATGTCTGTTTTCTTGCTTTACCAAGTTGAAAATGCTGAATGCTATATGGATGCTGACCCAGATAGTGCATTTATGGGCATATAGAGACCAGCTCAGCACTGCATTCTACACGTGACAGCACCAATATTTCATTTCTTCTGATTTACCTCAGCGTGAGATATCCCTTTGGACTCCAAACAGTGGAAAACATGAGTTTTTGTTGGGTACAATGTGACATGAAGAGTAACTGTGGAATCCATTAAGAAAGCAGACAAATGAGCTGTTTCTAGTTATTTCTGTCATGTCTGCCATTCTTAGTGTAGTGAGCAAATAAATACTTTTTCCCTCATTGCCTCACCTATAGCAACAGAAAACGACTGATGGAGTAAACACAGATGGCAAGAACTCAGAAAAAATTAGGTATGGGGAGCCCAGCTGGTGAGACCTTAGCAGTAGTGTTGTAGTCTCCTTGGTTTGTACCCTGTCTGACTTTCACAAATTTGCTTTTTTGGGATGCAGGGTCCATCCACCTTGCATTGTTCTCACTGTCTGGAAGTTGATACTAACACTTCTCTGCTTTTCTCATGCAGTGAATGCATATCCAAATTGTGAACACATATGCAAATACAGGATGAGTTCTGACTTTACGTTTCATAAATCAATAAAACCCGTGTGTCATCCCAGGCTGCTTCTGGGAGCTTAGCATTTGTCTATAATAGCAAAATTTTAAGACTGCTTAGGAAAGTCTGGGAAGGTGATTAGTGACATGAACTGTAACTGTGCCTGAAAGCAGGCTTACAATAGAACAGTGATGCAGTTGCAGGCAGATCATAATGAGACCCATCTGAGCTTCTGGTGCAGCACTGATATGAAAGTGACCTCTTTGCTATATTGTGCTTTCCCTGTGCAGAATGCTTTCCTGGCCATTACTGCTTACCAGAAGACTCTTCTCTATGCTGGAACAATGCTGTCGAGAACTGGACACTTCTAGAGAATCTTAGAATCCATTTTTAGGAGTTTTCACTTTCCCCTTTTCACTCCAAAAATTGTGGTAACAGCTCACCAAATTCAAAATACCCAATATGCTTTTGTATGGATAGAGAGTTCTACATAAGTTTGATAAGGACCTGAAATAAAAGAATTAAAAGTAAATTAATTTTGTTTATTAATGTTTCAGTTAGTTTTAAAAATTTATTTTGTCATGTAAATATTGAGTTGAAATATAATAGATGCTTCACAGTCTTTATAAGAAAAGACTGGTTCTTTCACGGCCATTAATCACCAGATTTTCTTTACACAACTGAGTCTAGGCTTGGAGGGGAGCTCATTTCACATTATACTCTTAATCCTCTTCAGGGTGACACAGTGGTTGGAAAGGAATAAGATGAGTTTTTCAGATTCCAAATACTTTTCTTTTCTCTCCACCTCTTTTAGGTACATCTCTTCTGTTTAGAAATGTCTAGCTTGCATTTCAGGGAGAGCACTCTGTACATTCATACGTATATACAGAAGAGTATAATTTCACAGCTGCTCTTTACAAAGCATGTAAAAAATGGGGTTCATGGATACAACCTTTTTTACCCATGTTTTGATTAAGAGCACAAGAAAAAAATAAATTATGCTGGGGTAATGATATACTTGAAGTGTGCTGGTGGTTCTGACTTTAAGGAATACTCTTTCGTATATTTACTCCTCTTAAATAAACAATTTCAGAGTAAAAGTATGAGATCTCATGTTCTTCAAGAAAAAGGTCATGGGGGTGGGAGGAGCAGGGGAGGTGGGGACAATACAGGGTGGTGGGGGAGCAGATGGTAGTGATGCAGATGGCGGAAAGAACAACAGTGTTTTCAGTGAGTTTTTACTCTCATCTTTCTTTTTCTCTGCAGTGACCTCCTACTCTTTAACGGCCAGGTCATTGCTTTATTTCACTGCAGAAATCCTTCGCAGTACCTTTTGTTCAATAATCTCTGTGCGTTAAAGCGGCCATTTAGCATCTGGCTTGGTGAGAGGCTCTGCCCATCTGCCTGATGAGTATTTTACTTCCATTTAAATTTTTGCTGACAGAGCACTCTCTTAAACACAAGAGGAAATTGAAAGCCCAGACCTTGACCTAGCATTCTGTGACTGCTTGCAAGCATTTGACCCTAGGAGTGATTTTTAAAATATTCCTTTCAGACAGCATGTGAAATGTACTTTTCTTCTGGAATCTAAAAGTGTAGATAGGTCTTTTACAGATGGCATGTCACATCTGATCAGATACTTAGTGCATCATGCATAAAAAAATTGTTATCAGAGGAATAACACTAATTCTGAAAAAAATCTAGCTTCTTATGTTTCCTTTAAATGGTGAGGGGTCTTCGAAATCAGTAATTTTGGCAGTGTGGGCTAAGCATTCCTTCACCCATTGTAAGCCTTCTCCTTCTTTCGGTACTAACCTATGTGGACTGGTGTTGGCTTCTCCATTAAATACAATCAGAAATCCTTAGATTTGTGTAGAGGTGTAGTTTTGTTTTCTCTTAACAAGTAATGCATAGTAAAGTAAAATCTGCCTAATGAGTCAAAATTCTGGTTCAATTTTTTGTAAGAACTGTGTTAGAGTATTTGTAGCCTCAATGAATGAACAAAGCAATTAAGCTGCTCTATTTTGTATGTTGAAATAATATGAATATACCAATATAGTAAGGAAATAAGATATCACTTCCCTTTGTCTTTTTTTTCTTTTTTTTTTTTTTTTTACCTCAGGAGATTATGCATATTAATTGTCACTTTAGTTTAAGTGATAGGCTACCATCTGAAAGAGACAAACCTGGAATAACACTAGGATCTTACTTGAAACTTCCATCTTTCTACCAAAAAGCTTGACTGTACAACATTTTCATCACAGACAAGGAGAAATTACCAATTAGCTTATGCTGGGAGCTTCAAAGTCCTCTAATATGTGCAGTTTAGGGTAGTGAAGTTTCTTTCACATGGTTCCTCTGGTGGTTTTGTGTTTTTATATTTCAGAATGTCAGAGCAACACGGCTATGCTCACATGATACGCTCCAGCTGTCAAAGTAATGGCAAGTCCTAATTATGAGATTTTTTGGTTGATCCCGTGTGACTGGATTTTCAAAAGAGAACAGAGGTAATGAAGTACTGAAGATCAGCAAGTCATTTTCTGATGGTCAGAAAGGAGCAACACAAATGGACATGGTTGGAACACAATCTAAATATAAAGTATTCTCCTGTCATCAAACATTCAGTGTGTGTGCTGCGTACTCCAGAGCAGACCACTTAATTCAGAACTTCAAAGAATGCTATTTGCATAATTTATTCTATTTTGCATAACTTCTTGTATGATTCATGTTCATGTTTTAGGAAAAAATCCTTGCATGTAAATGAAAATGTTATAGTGTTAGGGCAGTTTAAAATCATATTACTAGGGTATTAGTAAATGCTTCCTGTAGCCAGTCATTCTGTCTATAGACAAATATATGTTTTTGTGCATTATATATTCATAAAAGGAATGCAGAATATGCCCAGGCTTTGTGCCTTACTTCAGCTGAGCAAGAGGAGGAGGGTAAGCCTCATCATGTGTATCTTAAGCAAATTGAAATAAATTTTGAAGGTTCCTGCCACTCTCTTCTGACTCAGACAGGATTTTGGACGTCTCAAATTCTTAAAATTAAGTGTGAAGTGTTTGGGCCTGTACCATGGGCTTTCTAGTAATGATTTTGTTGATGGAATGAAAGGACGATAATGAATTTTGAATGTCACATTTCCCAGCAGACACACAGATCTTTTTTTGTCATGTGAGCTGGTGTGAACGTCACTTTCTGGAGCTATGCCTACTCAGGAGGATTCTACCACAAAACAGGCAAGTAAACTGTATTCTACACATTAGTAGTCCCCTATATTGGCTTGGAAAGGCATGGACATGCTCTATATGCAGCTCAGGCAAGAAAATAACTGTCTTGAAAAGTGCACTCATGCAAATCATGGTTTTAGGTACTTGTGCACTAATAGTGCTGATTTAAGCTTTTATTCACACACCTTAAGGCAGAATGCAGAGAAAGCTGCTCTCATTCTCATTTTTATAAAGCCAGAGGTACAGATAACAATGAGTTCTCTTGGCCAGATGCACAAATTTGACAGAGCCAGGAGGACTCTGACCAGATTACTCTTGCATGTTATTATGCTTGGGATTTTCCTTCCTAAGCCAGGAGACCTCTTCCAAGAAAAGGAGGATTATGAACTATGGTAACTGTTATCACCTATGCCAAAGAGAGTTGAATAACGTGTCCTGCCGATCTGGTTATGGGATAGATTATCCTAACGGTGATCACATGGCATATACAGGACAAGGGGGGTGTCAGGCTCAGCCATCATGGATTTAGGTTGGTTCCTGCTTAACCAACCTGATCTCTTTTTATGACCAGGTCGTCTATCTCATGGATGATGGAAAGACTGTGAGTGTTATTGACCTGGGCTTCAGTAAAGCCTTTTATATTGTCTCCAGGCTGGGGCAAAAGTGACTGGAAACCTGCCCAATGGAAAAGGACCTGGAGAAGCTGGTTGACAGTGGCTGAACGTGTCCCAGCATGTGCCCAGGTGGCCAAGAAGACTGATGGCATCCTGGCCTGCACCAGCAATAATGTGGCCAGCAGGACCAGGGCAGGGATTGTCTCCCTGTGCTCAGCACTGGTGAGGCTGGACCTTGAGTCCTGTGTTCAGTTCTGGGCCCATCATAACAAAACAGACATTGAGGTGCTGGAGCATGTCCAGAGAAGGATAACGGGGTTGGTGAAGGGTCTAGAGAGTAAATCCTATGAGGAGTGGATGACGGAGCTGGAGTTGTTTAGTCTGGAGAAGAGGAGGCTCAGAGGAAGACCTTCTTGGTCTCTATGACTGAAAGTAGCTTGTAGCCAGGTGAGGATTGGCCTCTTCTCCCAGGCAACTAGGACAAGAGGAAATGGCAACCAGAAGAGGTTCAGGTTGGACATCAGGAAGAATTTCTTCACTGAAGGGGTGGTCTGGCACCGGAGCATGTTGCCCAGCTAAGTGGTGGAGTCACTATCCCTGTAAGTATTCAAAAAATGACTGGATGTGGCGATAATTTCTATGGTCTATTTGACATGATGGTGTTGGTTCAAAAGTTGGACTTTATGGTCCTGGAGGCCTTTTCCAAGCTTAATGATTTTATGATTCTTTGAACTGCTCACCTGCTACATCTGCAGGATCACAGAGCAGTAGAAAGTTCTGGATCCTGAACTGCATGCTCAGAGGAACCTAGGAAGGAGCTACATTTTCCTACAACAGGTCTGAGCTGTTGTAGGAAAGAGCTCCTCTCTCTCCTCGCATGACCTGCTATGTACAGAATCACCAGCTGGTCAAAAAAAAGAAAAAGAAGAGGTGCCTGTGCATACTGTACAAATGCAGATGGCAATTACTGAGAATTTTCAAGAAATCTGTATTTTTTAAGAGTTTAATCATCCCCAAATTCCTTTGATTTTAATGCATATTTTTAGAAGCCTCAGACTTTGACAGGTCATGACAGGCCTTATTTTCAGTGCGACAAGCTTTAATAACAATGCAGCCTATAAAATACCATGTGAAGAGGAAACAATTATGCTTGTTTGACCAAAAAGTCAGTTATGCTCCAGTTATCCTATCTCCAAAACTTTTAGGACTGAGGATGTTTTTTTTTCCTTGCTGTTTCTTATTTACTGATCTTGATTATGTCCATCAGATTACAGTGTGAACTACTTGACAACTTCGCATGATTAGCTTCAAGTTCAATATAGTGCTGGTCAGCTCTTTCTTCAGTACTTGTGGATACAAGGCAGACTGCAGGGAAAAGAACCATTGTCCTTTGAAGTCTCCTGGCAGGAGGAGGTGGATACTGGTATCAGCTTCAAAAGCCCCTCACTAATAACCTCGAGACCCTAACTCAATATTTTGTGACCTTTGGTCCTTCACACTCATTTCTTTATTTATGTGATAAAGAACAGATGTTCTTCAGTCCACAAGCTATGTCTCAGAGGACAGAAGGCTTATAAACTCAAACAACACATTCCAAACCCAATTTTCAAACACCATATTATTTTAAGATATGAAGCTACTTTATTTTTTTTTAATAAAGTACATTCAGAATAGTCGAGAAATAGAGTTTATCATTCTAACACTTGATATGCTGCAATAAATCTCTGATAAAGAATATATTCTAAAATATTGTGGTCTTTTTTCTTTTCTTTAAATTGTTGGCAAAGCAACATATTTGTTCTTATCACTCTGTAGAAAGTGAGGCTCTATCTTAAACAGGAGATTCTACTTACACAGAATGGGGCCATACTTGCTCCACTCCTTAAAGTGCAAAGGGCAGGCATTCAGTGAGGCTAAGAACCATAAAATAACTAAACATAAATTATTGCAAAATGCTGGGGCCTTAGGAGTGATGCACTATTATGAGCATATTTAGGCTTGAGGCCGACGCGTCCTTGACCCAGAGTTGGAATAGGGAAGTTGGCAAAAAAGAAAGTAGAGTAAGCACAATTTTACAGATGTAGGATCTCAAAGTAACCACAGAGTAGGATGTTGCTTGAATTAGGCCAACCAATTAGACGCTTACTAGGGACGCATGTAGTTCGCGTGCGTGAAGCATGGAACCAATCACTGATTTGACGAACGCGTGCACGGAACCAAGAAATGTATAAATATGTAACCTGAGAAGCAATAAACGGAGCTTTGATTCCACATCATATTGGTGTGTTGGTCACTCCCTGCACCTCGGGCCGTGGCAGCAAAACATTGCATAAGTGGCAACAATCCTTCATTTCACAGGAAGTTAATACATTTTATGCTCTTATGACAGTTATCTGAGTTAGGAGCTGAACCAGAAATGTATAGAGCATAAAAATCAAGAATAGTAATTCAAATCAAAAAAGGCAAAGCAAGAAAGAAACTAGAACTAAACAATCCAAAAAGCTTTTTTCCAGCTTGATGTGAAGGATTAAATGCAAATAAATTGAAACTATCAGTTTTAACCACAGTCTGGGTTTTTTTTTCAGTTTGCTCATTATTTGCCAGCCAAATTGTCCATGCTACTTTAGCAGAACAACAATAACACATACTGCAAGACTTTGAAACAGAGGTCCCACAGTCTTTGTAATAAGGGTACAAAAGGTGAAGGATACCCTCACTTCAACTTACAAGATTTAGAGCAACCTCCCCCCTCTGCCCCCACCTTGCTTTTGAAACTCCTGGATATAATCTGACCTATTGATTGCTGAAATTATTCAAAAGGATGGTAACCATTCCACTCGGATTATGATTCAGGTGAGTAATGTTCCAAGGCTGTCAGGTCTTTATTACTTTTCCCCTTCTTGGTATGGCAACAAGGCATCCCTTGGTGTGGGGTCTGTGCACTCCCACCTAAGCCATGAAAGAGTTCCTGGTATGGCCAAGGGCCACTCACCTCCCAGCCCCTTACACAAATGTCAGGGCCACAGGTGAGTCACTGAGGTTGCACAGCAGCCCTGAGGATGAAGGCAGCGAGGGGGAATGCACAACCTCACTGGGGAGAGAGGTCAGTCTGGCGTGTTTGTCACACAGTGCCACTTCTGGTGGCAGCTGGTTTGATCCCTACACATTGTTTCCATCCTTTGTGTGGAGGCCAGAAACCTAAATAGTTTCGACAACAGAATACAAATCTGCCCAGTCCTGATGCTTACCCATCATTTACTGTCCATGTAGCACTGTGACCTAATTTTGGTTGTGAACACTGGTGAAGATGAAAAGTTTTAACATAAGTGTTGTAATGGCAGTTTTTACATAGACATTTCAAGATACCTGAATTGTGAGCCACATCTTACATCCATTCAGTTTTATTCAAACTGCATTCTGTTCTCAGCCCTAGCGTTATCCTTATGGCCTTCCATGGAACAGAGCCAAAGAGCCACAATTTGAAAGAAAAAAATGAATATTTTTACAGTCTCTTTCTGCTGTGTTGCTTATCAATTTTTCCATTTCAATGCAAAGGTAATGCATATACTAAATAAATTATTTGTCCTCAATCACGAGTGGTAGATATCAAATCTTAAGGTGCAGCAATCTCAGTGCAATAAAATTATTTCAAGGTAAAGAAACAGGAAAGGGTAAACCAGCTATTGTACCTACATTTTAAAATATTTGCAGTCTAAAAATATAGCAAGCCTTATGGATAATAACAAGTATAGCAACTACCAAAACTGCGTATTAGACAGAAATAGGATCCTAGGGTATAATGAAAGTTAAAAGGCTGAAGCCTTGAAAATGCTGCAATGCATGTTTTCAAGGTCAGGCCTAAGGTAAGTATCTGTCAGTACTAAGGAAGAGAGAGAGATATGTATTTATTAAAAAAAAACCAACCAAATCAAAACAAACAAAAAAAAAAACCAAAACAAAAAAACCCCCAACAAAACAAAAACCAAAACCATACCCAAACAAGCAACAATACAAACAAGCAAAAAGCCCCCAAAAACCTGTGTTCCAGAAGGAAACTGGCTTCTGGATTAGGTTACAGAAGGTGTCATATATCATGAAGCTGTGCATGGTAAATTTGTTTTTCCTTGATCAGACTGTGATGTCCATATTTCCATGATGACTAGAAATGGAATACTGTATGAATCAGCAGAACTATATTACTGAGTCTGACCAATGGCGCATTAACTTGTTCAAAAATTTTTTTGAAATCTCCTTGTAGTGGCTATTTTAAATAAGATGACTACTATAAATAAGTATCAATATTCTCCAGTAGAAACCAGCTACACATTATAAAGACAGAGTAATAAGTAATTGAATTATTGATTTGTTTTTGATGACTATTTCACAAAGAACCTGGTTGTATTGTAGATGTACTCCAGTTTCTAACTTATTTTAACATTTACCTTGCTGTTCTCTTTGATTAAGATTAAGCTGTTCTTGGTTTCTTTTGTTTTATTATTGTTAAGGTAACTGCCTTAAAAAATGACTGACTCTCTTCAGTGTTTTTGTGATTTTGTACAATAAGGTTTTCTTTTTAACAGTAGAAATTAAATTCTATTTTTAAATAACTGAGCTTAGACTCAGTTTTCTGGACCAGCACATGCAATTTCTAGAGCAGAAAAACTATTGCTTGAATATATTTTATTTTTTATGATCTCTCATTCATATTATATTCTGAAGTAAAAGTTTTTGGAAAACAAAGGAAGCACAATCAGTAAAACCATACAGTTGCTCTTTTCTCTTTTTGAAAATCTTTAAAATTATTCATGATACTCCTTATGAGGAAAATCTATTCTTTCCAATTCAGTATGAACTGTCGCTGAGATTCAAAACCATTCGCTTCAGTATGAAAGGTTTTCTCTTCACTTCTGTTTGCTGTGCTAACCCAGGGTCCTGTACAAAGGGGGTTTCCACTCCCTCAGGTGTCACCATCTTGGCTGGTGTCTACTCCATCAGGTGTCACCAGGCAGAGCCAGCTGGAGCCACTGAACTGTCTGTGTCCAGGGAGGGACAGCCCTGGCTGCTCCACACATGGTCCACCCTGGCAGGACCCTCTCTGTTGTTGTTGCTGCTGCCACCAGCACCAGGGCACCTGGATCTGAAACAAAGGCATGGGGTAAGTCCTACAGCACAGCCTCTGATTCCAGCAGTGGCAAAGTCCTCCCAGTCCAATCACCTTCATGAGGGTAAATCTCAAATGCTTTATGAAGTAAGCTCAGGATGCAGAAAATGATAGAAAACAGTTTGAAATCTTCTGCCCTGTTGCAGAGGTTGTCAATAATGAAACATCCAGTACAACCTTCTGCTCTGTGAATGACATCTGCGCGCTTTTATGTGCTTCTTACAAGTTCTGCACAGAGTCATGTCTTGCTGTTGAGCTTTTAGTGTTAATTTTGTACACCCACTACTTTTCACAGCTGCTTCACTGGAACACCGTGTGAGTCTCCATCTTCGAAGCTGACCAGTGATATGACTGAAATACGGATATTTTGCCTCATTGATTCACTTGGAACTTTTTTTAACTTCTCTTTGAAAATGTCTGCTAATGAATATGTTCTGCCTGTCAGGACTGACCTTTCTTACCAAGGCATTTCCCCTAGTACTTCAAGCTTTCTTCCCAGGAGTCACCAGCTTTTGCTCATTTACTTCCTGGAGAGTGTCAAAATGGCTTTTAATCATCTCTGAAACAGTTTCCAAGGCCAGATCTCTCCATGGACCTGCAGGAAAACACATCAGGCAAAGCTGTCACATCCCTGGAGTTTCTTCTCGTGGAAGTGCTCAGTAATGGGACAGCACAGGGAAAAGATGACATTGTCATTAATTTTCCTCTAACATATCAAGGACAAACAAGATTATCAAATAAGTAAACACAACACAAAAATGCCCAACTCGAATTACATAGAAATTGTCTCTCTCAAACGTTGCCCCCCCCGCCACCTTGTTTTTTTATTCCTATTGGAATGTTACAAACCAGGGCATCAGTACACCTGGTAACATGCAAAGGTCCCCACACTCAACAATATTCTCAAATCTTCAAAATTCCCAAAATCTGCAGGAAATTCAGCCCAGCAGAACTCAGAATTCAAACAATTGGAAATTATGATTCTCCTGGTGTTTTTATTTTTTACCTAATTGTCAAGAGTATGTCCACCTACCTTTACAAAACTCTAGGTCTGTCTGTCTTTAACTATGACTTAAGCACATACCTTAATTCTGAAATCAAGTCTAGGGACAGTGGACTGAATGCAAAACTGATGAATGCAAACACAATTCTTATTAAATTTATCAGGAACAAATTAATACCTGTCTTAACAGAGCTAAAATGACACGTGGAGTCTAAAATGGTCTGAAACTCAAATCTGATTAATTTTAAATGCTCAGAAGTTACGCAAACAAACACATTGCTTTGGCTTGATATTCACATTCAGACCACAAAATGAATGTGTTTTTGCTCATGATGCTGTGATAAATGATATAATAAGAGGCTAGAAAAAAGTCATTAACCAACTGTAGTTCTAATGAAAATGGATCAAAATCAATTGTCTTTTATTTTTCAACATACGCTTCTGAAATTTTGAGGGCAAACCCCTCGCTGAATGTCACTACCTAAGCACATCCACTATGTCAAGGTAACGCTGAGAAACTGTAGCCTCTGTTGTATATGCAGAACATATTTTCCTGATTTCAGTTTATTCAATTAACTAAAATAAATTGCCAAGTCATTCACAGTTTAAAAAGGTAGGAAAGCCTGTCTTTTTACCTTCCATGATAAATGTAGAAGTGAGGTAAACTCTACCAGTCCAAAAATCTTATAGATACTTCTTTCTAGGGGCAATTAATTTAATCCACTCACTAAAAGGACTAATTTTCTTAATATCAGTTTGAATTAAATTCAAAATATTCTATGATAAGTGTAAGAATATTATTTATTTGGAACACTAGAGGTAATTTTTTTCATTTGTATGTTAATGTCATCAGTTAGACATTAGACTATCAGAGTAGAAGTTGCCATCTGATAATTTTTAATAGCCTTTTCCAACAATGTTTCCCACATTTTGATCTACAAATGAAAATTATTTAAGTCAACAATTTTAGCGCCCATCTCTGAGGTTCTTAATTCTCATTTCTGCTTCTGCACTATATAGGACTTCGTGCTGCCTGGGCTATAAACAAAGCTATGGGATGATTAGTTCTAAAATCAACTTTTAAATATATGTACATTTATAAATCTCTACACACAGAGAAGAATTATACATAAATATTGTTGGATTTATCTAGCTCAGCTTAAGTTCACTGTTTGACCATAGAGCAATAATTAAAGACTCTAGAAAAAGGGTTTCAACTACGTGAAGATATGGATTACTTCTTTTTGTGGCAATACCAGCTTTCCTGACATAAAAAGTGCGTTAAATTGTAAACTTAAATTTTCTCTTCACTGTAAAGACATGTGTGCGATTTTCCCAAGGAAAAAAAAATGACACAAACCTGCTATATAAAAAGTGGTATGAGGTTTTTGCTTCTGTATAACTAGTAAATGCCAATAAGTTGCATTCTGACTTGGAGCTTCCCTAGAGTTGCAAATATAAGCAGAAGCTAGTGACTCATTTCCACTAAAATGCTTACTTAGAGGAACATGCACTCAATAATTGATTCATTTTAATGAGATAATTCAGCTGATTTTACTTGAAGTAGAACTATCTGGTTTTATTCTGTTTATTCCTGAGGGTGCAGAAAGCTGACCTGGAATTTTCTAGCTTTAATTTTGTTAAAAAATAAATAAATCCACTTCCCATTGTTTTCTAGACAATATTACAAAATTGTCACAGTATCCTCTTCCTGTTAAATAAGCTTCTTAATTTTAGATATTTTCAAGACATTGCTTTTTATTATCAAATAGAGTAAGAATGTTTTTGAATAGCTCATATTCTCATAGTATGGAAATTTTTTTGCATATTTATGAAAGTGTGCATCATATTGCTGAAGAATCATTTATCAGACACTCAGATAAAATATTTAGATATTGTGACTTTTAGAAGTAATTTGAAAGCAGAGTATTCGACTTTTATTACCTCCATAGAAAATAGCACAATCATGCTCTGCACTTTGTATTTCACAGAGATGGATATCTGTGAGGTGGATAATGAAGTGTGCTCCGTGCTTAACGTACTAGTGAGTATGTAAACAGGGAGATCAGCTGCCTATGGCATTTTTAACAGCATGACTCTCCACATTTGGGTTTTTCAGCAGTGAGCAGACTCATGTAGCTCCCACCTCCTCTGCTTGTTCCCACATCCACAATTACGTGGCTCCTCTAGAGCACACATCACCATGAATTATTCTTTTGCATGATCAGTGAACTCTGAATTTAAAAGAACACTACACAAACCTCACGAGTTATTCCAATACATGCTTTCTAACCTCACTAAATCCTTTCTTAAGTTCTCCTACCATTTCAAAAGTGCAGTTGTAAAATAAAACCCCATCATACACAGATACACTGACCTTTATCTTTCTCAATGCATTCTTATCGAGTTGTTTCCTGAGCTGCTCAAAGCAATTTGGAAAAGGTGTATCAAGAGCCCAAAAAATATTTGTTCAGGTTTAAGCGTATAATTACTGGTAGTTGTGTATTACTTTGTGTGCTAGTTTATTTGATGGTCACCTCAGAGGGCTGATTCACTGCTTCTGTGGATATGGGACTGTGGCCATTTGCTACTTGTTTTATTCACTGTGGTAAAGACAAAAAATGCATGCCTTGTAGTGTTATAAAAATATTATGTCGTTCTTCCAGCATTTATAAATAAGGGATTTAATATTTCAGACAGCTGTAGCCCTTAGGATCTCTATATGTGAAACAAACCAATGAGCTTTACTTGTGGAGATCAAGAAGCAAAATTCCATGCAGGGAATTACATCATGCAGCTAAAACTTCTATATAATGAACATTACACTAAGAGTCAAAGCACTTAGATTAATTTCTTCTTACATTGAATTCCAATTATAAATGGTACTTCAGATTATTTATAGAAAGCTTTGTAAAAATCACTGGTTTTCCACAACTCCAAGTTTATAGACGTAAAATTATTGAAGGTATTCCTTAAAAAATCATATTAAGGAAAAAAAGAATTTCCTATGAGCTTTTGATTCCTCAAAGCACTGAGGTATGTGGTTGACTTAACTGGAATGAGTGGAAATGTTGTACTTATGTAAGAAATGAAGTGTCTCAAGACAAAGACATGAATTGAGTGCCAGTGTAGACACTCACACACAGTTGATGGAATAAGTCCAAGTGCTCAGCTGGCATCTAACAGGATGGAGCTTCTTGTAGGGAAGTCAGGATTTGTAACTCTAATTCTATATCAATGTTTTCAAAGCTAGGAACATCAGAAATAAATTTTATTTTACATAAATTATTTAATTGAAAATAGAACAACTTTCCCCACCTCAGAATCAAATAATTTTCTTTTCCTCACCCATTAGTTTTACTAGATCTCACCACAGTACTTTTTTGAGACATACAGTAAGAATTTACAGAAATGAATCATAATCTGTGTCTATCCATTTTCAGTATCAGTGCCCTTAAAAAACACATACAGACAGAATAAATCCCATGGAATTGCCCATGTTGGATGTGACATTTTTTGAGATGCTTTAGTCATACTACAGGAACTGTTAATGATATTTTGTTGGATGTTAATCTTAGCTATAAAAGCAACAAAAACGTTCTCTTACCCTTTATATACCAACTTGGGAAAAAAAAAAAAAGAGATAGCAATATAAACTTCAAGTGTCTAGCCCAATAAAAACTTAAGAGTTCTGAATGAGTTTAGTTTCATTTGTGTTGTATCACTACATCAATTTTCTACTGGATTTTCTTTTAAATGGTGACCTTGAAATTGAGTTGTAGTTTATTATGAGGTCCTCTCGTAAGATCCAAGAGAAACTTGTAAGTAAACCCTGAATTAATTCATAGTTGAGAAGAAAAATAGATATCTCACTGTGGGGAAAAAAAAAAGAAGTGAGTTTTAAATTTGTTCCATTTCCTTTAGGGAAAACCATAGCTAAGATACAGATGGCCACTCACAAAGTCTAGATGGTTTTTTGTTATTTAGTTAATATATATGTTTAAGTGTTTGTATATATTACCTTAGTTTAGCCGACAGTTCCAGTTTTGTAATGCTTACTTTAGCACATACAGTGCTCTGCTAAATCTAAAGTATTAAAATTTTTGTTCTGATATACTCTGCAGATCATATGAAAATTAAATCTGTTGGAGAATTGTTCTTGAAGACAGCTGCTTCAAATTGCAAACTAAGGTAGTCATTTAAAATCACAATTATACATCACAACAATTCTGTACAAAAAGAATTTATATGTTTCCAATCAGTAAAGCAAAGATTAAAGTCTTTTGCAGTATAAATCAAAATTCATTTCAGCTTTACTGTTCTTCAGGCTTCTTATGCACAATTCTCTCTATATTTTTAATTTTTTATGTATAAATATAAATGTGCAGCCCCCATTCCCTGTGCCTCGTGCCACTCAGAGAGAGGAGGCAGAAACATTAACAGTGAAATTTAGCCCAGGAAGGAGGGAGGGGTGGGGAAAGGTGTTTTAAGATTTCTTTTATTTCTCATTATCATACCCTGATTTGATTGGCAATAAATTCACATAGTTTTCCTAAATTAAGTCTCTTTTTCCTATGACGATATTTTCTGAATGATCTCTCCCTGTTTTTGTCTTGACCCATGAGTCCATGTATTTTCTCTCCCCTGCCAGTTGAGGAGGGGGAGTGTTAGAGCAGCTTGGTGGGCACCTGACACCCATCCAGGATCAACCTGCTACAAATAGTTTGCCGACATTTTTTATTTTTCTGTTTCTATTTCTAATCATATTTAACCATATGTATGATGACTTTCAATTCAGGGCACCTGCAGCCTCTTTAGAAATAAATGAAAGCTACAAGTATGCAACAGTTCTGAAAACCTTGTTTCTTTTTTTATGTGTTGAAATAGGCTGTTGTAGCTAACTTTAGGACAGCTTCATAGGATAAGGCTGCTTTGAAAGAGCAATCGCTGAATCTAATCTGTGAAGCCACAGCTGTGAGTTACGTGGACAGCTTCTTAAATGAAGAACACTCAATACGCACTTCTTCCCAAGAAAATTATATTAAGAACCAAATATAGTTGCTCTTTTTGGCAATGTATAAAAACATGAAATTAACTGGTATTTGGAACAACTTCATAGCAAAATAGAACCCGTTGTAAATACAGACAGACATTTCAAATTCTGAATACAACAAAATATCATCAATAAATAAAAAGAAGAAATTAGTTTATGATTATTACTTAATCTATTTTCATTGTCATTATTACATTTCCTTGCTACTTCTAAAAATTAGAATTTTTTTCAAAAGCTGTTTCTGAACTTACTTTCTCAATCTATTTACAATAACTGTATACATCATGCCCCTCTGTCAGTATTTTTTTTCTTTTTTGCCTTCCTTATTTTGCATAGATTTTATGTACAGTGTGTAAAAAAAAACCAGAAAAAAACAGATTCAAGAAAGATATTGTACTGTTATTACAGAAAGGTTCAGAAATACTTCACATTTATCTACAGTCAGACTCTGAAAACTGGACAGAATAGGAGTGTGTAGCATGGACTGCCTCTTGATAGCCTATGTGGTGTCTCATTCAGAGGATACAATTTAGCCCCATGGAAAATTAACAAGATGTTCACAAAAAACATGGTTAAACATGGCTCTTCCTGAATATGGCTCCCCCATAATAATAATAATAATAATAATGATGATAATAATAATAATAATAGTAATAATAAATAATTTCGATTATTTTGATATATAATTTCAATTACTATAATATGGAAAAATAATTTCATAAATTACTCAGTAATTAATATACTGCTGAAATAAACAACAACTGTAATAATATGCTTATTTTCAGTAATGTATTTCATATACTCAGTGAAATACAATGAAAAACAAATAACGACCTTCCCTAATTTCCCAGGTCATTATTTATTTCATTGTTATTTCAGCTAACTCCCATGCATAGCTATACATTTAGCTTTTACCAAGA
Organism: Origma solitaria; assembly: GCA_013397895.1. NCBI lineage: Eukaryota > Metazoa > Chordata > Aves > Passeriformes > Acanthizidae > Origma > Origma solitaria. The sequence goes on along the minus strand of VZRL01002701.1, from coordinate 27,960 downwards.
ACAGAATAAAAAAGTGTCGCCTCAGGGTTTTATCAACCAGATGTTTTTATATGAGTTGCAGTAGCAATTTGTTATTAAATGATATTACCTGATCAGTTTTGTCCATCTCAAGAGCTAAGGAAGTACACACAAATCCAATATTGAAGCGAAGAAAATACCACAGTTAGCTTTAATATGTGCAGACTGTTGCACACATTTCGTATGTATCAATTGCATTTTTGCTATTCCCATTTCTGCAATTCCCAGGGCTGTCTTCTAATGGTTTAATATAAAAATATCTCTATGACAAACTGTATAGCCAAAACACCACTGACCTTTAGCTATAATGGAAATTTCTAGAGAATAGATGAAAAGATGATTTTGTGGCTAAGACAAAATTGTCTTAAGGGACAGAGTAGAACCAAAGAGCTCAACTTGTGATACTAAGGAAATTTGGGTAGCTGCGCTCGTGGCCAGTGAATTCCACAGCAATGCTTCATGTTCTTATCCCAGCATGTCCCAGCACAATATATACCCAGCACAGGGTATATATTCTCTCAGGACTGAAATTCACCTTTATGACACTCTTTAACTTGTCCCTAGATTAATGACAGTGATGTAGGTGTAGGGGCTAGTCTGGGACAGGCCAGAAAATTAGAGAGTCTAAGCTTATGGCATCCTTCTCTCTTCACAGACATTAATATTTTATTTATTTATTCGTTTGTAGTACATCAGGTGTGGATGGCTGCACAAGTTCATTCTAATGATGGCCTAAATTAACATGTACTTCTGTGCTGTGAGGGACTGATTTTTGTCCTTCTTAATCTACCAGCATCTTTTTGTTTTGCTTCTTTTACTCATGTCACTGTTACTGATCATTTTGATGTGTATCACCTAAACTATCCTTCAGACAAAGTTCAGACACTGACAGTGGAAATAAATGAATGGAACGCTGCTGCCGGTGCTGCCAAGAAGATGATACTGTACTCTCAGACAAAATAACCAACAAGCCTGCAGGCAGCCAACCTTGTTTATCCAATCCTCTTGGTTCCTGGGGAGTTACAGGTGTATTAGTATAATGAAAACAAATCAGAAATAAAAATTATTATATAAATTTTGAACACTCAAACGAATACCCAAACCACCTAGTCAGCAGCAGATGAGGAGGAAAGCAGTCTGAACTCATTTTGTGAATACAAACACATCTCATATTGCTGCTCACAGAAAACAAAACAGAAACTATTGCCACTTTAAATATACAGCTGCTAGCTGCTTTAAGAGGATTAGCTGACAAAAGGTTGGTCTGCACTTTAACAACACTGTGGATTCTTGCCTGTTTTATTGCACTAAGCATCTTCATTCAAGCTGGATACATAAATGATGGTGGATCCAGTGGCATCAGTCTGGAGTGAGGTGCATTACACACCATGCACAGGAGATTTTCAGCCCTGGAAGATGCAGGAATCTAACCTCTCACTCCTGCAGAGGCCTCTGCTGATGCCTGGGTAAAGGACAGATGCATAGCATTGCTATGAATATGAAAAAGACAGGAAAAGACAACTGAAGCATGGTAGCCCCAGTTAGTTACACTGACTAAATAATATGTACATTTCTGGTTCATTTAAAAGGTTTAAGAAGACAGTTTCCTCTTCCTTTTTTTTAGTGCTGATGCTGGCTTTACTTCTGTAAGTGGTTTTATTTATTTGCTTTGCTTCTGTTTCCAAATCCTGGCTTCTGCTTTTCCCACCCTCCCCAATTTACACAAATATGCATAAATTCCAATTACTGTCTAATATGACAGACATAGTAAAAATAGAGTGATGACCTACAGTGCAGTGAGTTCTCCTGCGTGAGTCAGGCTTCTCCTTGAAATTTGGTCATGTGAAGGGCCTGTAATGGAGATACAGGCTTCTATTATGTTTAGTAAAAAGGCATTTCTCCTTAGAATAAAGAAAACGTTTAAATTCTCATTTATCTTTTAGGTTGACAATTTGTGTCATCAATTGCTGTTTAACAACGGTGTAATGGTGATGATCCTTGAGTAAGGAATAACATGGAGAGAGAAGTTGTAGGCACATTATTGTGTCTCAGACAGCGTCTAATTCTTTTGAACTACTGCTGTTTCCCTTCCTTCCAAGACCATAAATTAATTTTATAGCTTGTAGGTCTATGGTGAAAAGGATTGAAAACACAACCATTACCACAGATAGAAATTGAGAATTAGAATTAAAAACCCTTTCATGAGAAGAGACTTATGCAACTCCACAATTCAGCTTGCATGGTAGGAAACTAAAATTATTTCAAACACTGAGGGACATAAATATATGGATTTCCTAGATTCAAAACACAAATCACAGCTGGTTATAGGTGACTGGAATGAATGGGATCATTTTGTGTTGCTACCTACAGAAGTAATGACTAGGAGTATTCTCTTTTTCTATCTGTCAATGTAAATACTCTCAAGTATTAACAAAAGTGCTCTTTTACAGTCTTGATATCTGCCACCTTTATGGCCTTGCTTGAAAGAATATGCTATCTGAAAAGTGCCACATGTGGCATTGACAGGCAGCAGTTCAGAGCATGGCAGACAGCCAGTAAATCATTCAGTAGTTTTCTGTCCTTCCAGCCCTATCTTACAGAATCCACAATTTTGGCCTTCACAGTATACTTCAATGTCAGAGGTTATATTCTTTTTAAACTTTTATATGTGAAAGTGACAAAAAAGTTACACATTCTCCTGCTAATTCATTTTTCTCTCCTTTCAGAGCTTAAGTGCACAAATCCCAGCATGTGCTAACAAGTCTCTCACAGTCTTTCCAAGTAGTCTGAGTGAAAAGAGTGGTTTTATTTCCCCACTCCAGGAGTGGAAAAGGAAAAAAAAAAGAGGTTTTTAGGTCATTCATAGTATTAGCAGTTTGTTAAAAATCTATGAAAAATGTTCATACCTGAAATTAAATTTTCAGATCTTGCCTGATTATAGACTGATAGGAAAAAAGTATGTAACCTTTGCCTATTTCTTGTACATTCATTTTGTTCAGTTGTTCAAATGTTTCCAGCAATGAACCAACTCTTCTAAGAAAAACTGCTACAAAGACCGCATGAAATACCCTAGTAAAACCTCTCCGTGTGTTAAACTTGTAATAAATCACAGCTAGTCCTACCTGCTCTGCCAAAGGGTCAGCCTAGCCTAGAAATTTCATCCATCAGTGGATTTACATCAACATCCAACAGTAAGGAAAGGACAAGAACACAGAATACCTACTCTATGAATGTGTACAGTGTTAGTACATATACTAATAATCTCATAAATTAATCTCATAAATTAATTTCATTAATTAATCTCATTAAACACTGCACTCACAAGTTAACACTGATCATGACCTCAGATGCTGTGGTGAAATCTGTTTTCAAAAAAACACTGAGCTCTACCCCTCTGAAATCACAGTTGTCTCTGGGATGGCTCAGATTTTCTAGATACCTCCCCCAGTTTCAGAGGATTTGAATCTTTATCACAAAATCTTATATTTAGACCTCAGGAATGTAATCTATTATGATATAAATATGAATGCATCTGAAGCAGAAATTATAAATTTAAATGTCGTATATAAGTGATGGAAAAGTTTGGGCTGCAGCTGTGTGAGAGACTGGGAAGATTGATGTCTCGAGACATTTTGGGGTGTATGTTTGAGGGGAAGGGGCAGGTCAGTGCCCTCCTCTGCATCCCCGCATCTCTAAAGCCTGTCTCTCAACCGTGCAGTGGCTGCCAGTCCCTGCCATATCAGAGGCAATGCTCTACGCCTGCCTCTGGAACCCCTAACTGAGCTCCTGAGTAGCTAAATGACTGGAATTCCCACCTGGGGGAAAGGGCCCGGGAGGCCAAGGGGTATTAAAGGCTGAACATGCATCAAGCACATGTCTTGACCTTACACCTCTTGGAATTTCTTTCAGCTGAACACTTCTACAGAAGGAGTGGTAGCTATATTTGCTCTTTTCTATATCTTTTATGACTTCCTTTTCTAATTCCCTCTTCTCAGAATTTTTGTGTAAATTAAAATCAGACAGGCTTAGATTTTGTGAAGTGGAATGGGCCACGTAAAAGCTTTTCGAAGTGTTTAATATTGACTGAATGTTTCTTATTATCTTTTACTAATGTTCTTTGATTTTCTACAGTTGCCAGTATAGTTCTTTTTGTTGTTTTGACCTCTTGAGGATATTTTGTAAATATTACTCCCATGCACCTAACTCAAAGTACATGAACAACTTGTAAAAGTCTGGTCAAGCAAGCTTTTTGGGGTCTTACAGAGCTGCTGCGCATTCTGTAATTGCTTAAGTAATTCTGATCTGACCTTAAAACACAGGGTAGCATAGTCCCAGTTCTTCCTTCATTTTATAAAAAATAGTACTAGTACATGGCAAAATAGTAATTCATGGGCTTTTTTTTTTTTTGCACAGTTGTTTCCAATGGGTATTCTGAACTCACAAGGGATCTGTTCTTTTTCCCTTGTCTCAGCTATAGATAGGTTTAGTAAATATTTCTCTTAACACAAACTCAAAACTGTCACAGTGATTTGCTAATCCTCTTGCTTTCTTTGCTTCCTCAGGCACACAAAGTATATTTTCTGCCTGGTCAGAGCCAAGGGTACATGGAGTTTCTAACGCATCTTGCTCAAGGATCTTGCACAGGGCTAGCCAGCAGACATGGGAAATGCACACATCCCATGTGTCCTGGCCCCGAAACCAGATTTTAAAACAGTAGGATTTGTTTTGCCTTTGCTTCAAGAAAGGCATCAGCCATGGGGGTGGTGGGAAGTGCTGTCGGGTCAATTTTACTTTGTGAAAGCACTAAACATTTTCAGGGAAGATGAAAATCAAACAGCATGGCAGCTTCTACCACTTGCAGCAGACCTTCAAGAAAAAAAAAAATCAAGAAGAGAGCCAGAACAGAAAAAAACCCTCCAATCAGACACATTATTATCTAAGTTACATTCAAGTTCTGCCACTTGAAATAGCACGGACTGTTTAGCAGGCCCATTTTCTTCCAGGTTTAATCATTGGTGTGTTGCGGTATGGCAGCAGGTTTCAACAGCTTTTAACTGTGACCTGGGAAATCTGGACGTATTGCATTTAGTAATTAATTGCCAAGCATGTTGGTTGGAAGCATCTAAAGAGTCCTCGTGAGCCTTTTCTAGAGATGAAATTGTCTCCAGCAATTTCTTCTTCTGAGACTTCAGAAATAAAACGTTGAACCAAATATTCACAACAAAATAAATATCTCTGTGTCTGGCACGAATAGTGGAAATGGTCCCAAGGTGATATGCAACAACCCTCAGTAACAGTAAAGAGTTACAGCTTCCTTTTTTTCAGTTTTATCTTCAACTGTGATTTAATTCTGTTTTGTCATTTTCAGCACTCTTCAGTGTTTGGATTCCGAGCTAATGGATTTAGATAAAATGTGGGCTGAATGAAGGAGAGAATTTTAACGGTGTATTTTTAGAAGAACTAAGCTGTAGAGAAGGGAGAATTCTGCTAGGGGCAGGGAACGACTTCTCCAGGGTTTCCCAGCAAGCCACTGGCAAGGACAAGAAATAGAATCTTGATCTCCTGGGGCTGTGCCTGCTGTTCTGTCCACCAGCTTCCACGCTGTTTTTTATAAGTAAGTCACAAAAAACAGGGCTAGGAAAATGCCTTCATCATAAACCAAGAAGCAAGATGTATTCAAAAGCTTCCAGCAATTGTTGAGCTGCTGATTCACAGTCATCCCTCAAAACATGAAGCATGAAGAGCAGGAGCTCTTTTCATTCCTGAAGTGCATATCTGCACTGCACAGGCATTAGGCAGAGAAGAAGCTGCCTAATTAGGAGGGCTTGTCCTGGCTTTAATGCAGCTAAAGAGCAGCTGCTTAAAGTTGCATTATTGGCCTATGGATGCCACTAAAGATGATTTCTCTCCTTCAAAATGGATCTGTTCTGTGGCCCTTAGAAAATCAATAAATCTACTTAAATTGAATGGAAATACTCTGATTTGGTGTCTTGTGTAGGGTGTGCCAGCAAGTTATTGGCTGCCCGCTGTTAACTCCAAATCCAAAAGGAGTTGTCACCATTTAAAATGACATATTGCACTATTTGTAGCATTTTCTAAAAGGCTGCTTAGCCAGGTGCAACTCTGATCCCACAGGGGAAGGAGCCACAGCTGCAAAGGGATGGAAATACGGAATTTTGTAGTGGTAGTGAGAGAGGATCGCCAGATGGGAAATTTAGCAGGAAATCTCAGTGCCATTATGAATCTCACCCTCTGAATTTCCAAGTGAAAACGAATGCTTGAATGCTGAAAATTAGGACATATTAAATCATTATTGTGAATTGCAGTTTGTTGGCTCAGATATACCTGAAGTTCTGGAATTACAGATGGTAAATTTAACCAAGCATTGTGATGTGCTTTTGCTGCAGATATTAGGGAAGCAGGGAAAGGTGCACACAATCTCTGACAATGACTTCCAACAGTATTGGGAAACCCAAACAAAGCCAAAGAGGGAATTAATACACATTTGTTGATGTACTCTGTTCAGAATAACACAATCTACTACTTCTACCATCACCTGTTTAGTAATAAAACTTATTTAGTGAATACTGAAGATCTGTCCTTATAGCAAAAGGGTTGTACACAAAGATGTAGATGTAATATTAGATTAGTTAGATCACTGGAAGATTTTTTGGGAACACTTTGTGTGTGTGAGGCATAACGTCCTGTGGGAAACTTGGGAAAGGGGAAGTAGGGGTGGATAAAACTTTTGGATATTAACTGTATTTACAGTGGGAATAATTTGGGTTTGAGGAATGATGAATAATTTTTCACAAAATGGCATCTTCCTAAAAGTTATTGATGAGAGCAGACACATTTGATCATCACAAAAAATCATGTGCAATGTGTATTGATAGATAATAAGTTTAACCCTACTGTGTCACTGCCAAACATGGGGATAAAAGGAGATGCAATAGAACTAAAAAGAACAATTATATCTGTTTCCATGTACTTGTAAATCTATTCTCAAATATCTAGAGGTTCATTTTATTCTAAAAGCAAAGAATCTAGAAATAAATTCTTTTGGACACCAAATATTCTTGAGAACTTTATTAATACCAAATTTCATTGGAAGTCTTGTCAAGTTTTATAGTGAACTTTGCAAATAAATTAGATACTCAGGAGTTAATATATCAGTTAAGAGATATTCTCAGTCTAGTTTCTCTAGACTTTTTTACTTAACAGCATCTCTTCATTTTTGTAACATGCCCCATCTCTGGCCTTTAACTGTCTTTGGGTAAGACATTCTCCAGCCTCTTTTGACATGGCTCATTGCATTGGTGATATATCCTATTATTTTACTTTCCCCATGGCATGTAACTTCCCTTTGAGAAGTGATAACTAAAGTTATGCAAGTTCATTTAGGACAAAAACTGCTTTTTACTTTTATAAAAATTGTCCCTTCAGCAAAATAATTTTATTTGCATTATATCATATGCATCAATATATAGAATGGTAAAAAGGGAGGAAAAACAGGCAAAAAGGAAAGGAGAGTCTCTGAAGACAACTGACTTGTTTAGCATATGAAGAGTAAAAGATAAGCTGTGCTTTTGACTGAGACTATCAGTAGCACATAAAGCAAATTCATGTACTTACAGTCTTTAATTTTGTCAAAAGGCAAGACAGGTGATGATATTATCTGGTGTTTTGAACATCATGTAGTTATGGGAATTAAAGAACATAAGAGATAAGCTAGAAAAGAGCTGGGTCAAACATGAGAAATTACAGGGACTCTCTTCAGTCATTCAGTAGCTCAGACTTTTGAGATCCAAACTTTTACAGATGGAGAAGACTCAGACAGATTGTCCTGTATATCCAAGCACAGCCAAGGCAGCTGCCAGAAAAACAAGGGGGGAAAGCAGAAAAGGGGTGGCCTTTAATTATTTTAATGACATTCTGAGAAATTACTATAGCACCTAACTTAGTTTTTCTGGCTTCAGAATTTTCATTGCTGCACCACAAAGGCTGTATTCAGGCACCATGAAACTGGGTACAATGTTTGAAGGATTTGCTCTAGCCCTAAAGGTAATTAATTGTTTGTTCAATATCTGTGTCCTAGCCAAAGACTGCAGAAGGTTATTCTGTCCTCTAAAATTGCTTAATTTGCCTATCACGAGGTACCTAAAAGAATAGTCTGCAGTCACTAACAAAGATAAATAGGGATCTGCACTTCAGATTCCAAACCTTAAAATGTCATGCACCTTTATTACCACTATTTATCTTATTTATTATCTGATCAATTTTATTTAAGACCAAGACTCTGAATGAGACACTATCACTTCAGAATAGCCTTTTCTCAGAAAGCACACTTCTAAAAGAGGTTAGGTGAGCTGAATCACAAAGAATTTGTCTTCACTACATGACTTAGACGAAAAATAATTAGAAATGGCAGCTGTAGATTGTTAGGAAATAGTTCCATTCCAGACACAATCATTTTGAGTGCAGGTTAAATCAGCAAAGAGTTGATAAATCGTAAATCTTTTTGTCTCTGTTTTGTTCTATCCTTGTGATAGTACTATTTTTTGACAGAATTCTGAAACCTAAGAGGACTGTTGTGACCATCTCATTCAACAGGCCACAGAATTTCCTTAACCGGTTTCTGCATCAGACCTGCAATTCCTGCCTGAGCAAGAGTAGGTACCATTCAGCAGACCCTTAACACTGATTCAAACATGTCAAATGATGGAATATCATCACAGTCATAGTAAATTTCTCCAGCTGCTAGTCATTCACACTTCTTTCTCATTTGAAATTGTCTAGTGCAATTTCCAGTATTTTGTTGTGATTTTCCCTGCTAAAGTTTCAAATCTTTTATCTTAAATTTGTGGCTTCTCATAGGTGATGAGAAAGTTAATCTTAAACATTAGGTGGATAAAGTAGATTGCTTTCGTGTGAGGTCAATTTTCTAAGTCGCCAACTTATACCTCTTGGAATTTTTTGCTGCAGTATTCTAGAAAACAGACTTATTTTTAATAACATTACAGTCAGTTGTCATAAATAAATCCCCAGAGATGGCTGGATTTTTTTTTCCCAAAATTTGATCATAGCTATCTCAAATAAATACTTGTTACACTTCTGTATACTCAGTTCTACTAAGAAGAATAAATATTATTAGGTTTTTTTTCTTGGTAGCTTCTACACTAATATTTCAAGGTATTTCAAGTATCAAGAAGGATCTCATACTTTTCTTATGTATTGCCGAAAATGCCACTAACAGTTTCTTTGTTTTAAAACTGCCTTAAGCACTATCAAAGAAAAGAACTTTTTAATAAACACGGTCTACTCAGCACGATCAAAAGAGATATAGATATTTATCTACTACGAAGAAGCCTAACTCTATGAAATTCTGTCAAACTGCACTGATTTACACCAGCTCATGGTATGACCTAGAGATTTTGATCTCTGACAAAATAGATGTGTTCAAACTCTTTTTTTTTACAGTTATTGGATTCTCCTGTATTTAATGAAAAGTAGAAATTTTAACATTTTCAATAGCATTTTAGTTTAAAATAAGAATTTATTTGTTTTATTGATCTCAAAACTATTAAAAACTTTCACTGTTCTCAGTTTAGAAATTAAAATCACTATCTAGAACATAGATAATGAAATGCATAGCATTTGATAATATAGGTAGGGAATCCATCTTAAAACAGGAACAAATAAAATGTAACCAAAAGTAACTCTGAAAAATCCTAATAAATTAATCAGGAGAAAGCTTGAATGTGACATTTATTTTAAAAAAAAAATTGTGTACTTTTGCACATCTTATTATAACACTTTGATTTACAAAACAGAGCTGCTCTCCAAAATTACAAAGTACCAATTATTGTCTTTGGTTAGCTGAAGTGAGAAGATCTTTCCCTTTGTTACGTCATTCTAAAGGCTTTTCTTACTACAAATAAACTCTTAACACATATTTTAAAGTTTTATATAGGGTATGAATGTGTGCATGCAACATACATGCACATATATTATGTACATGTCCACATATGCATAAAGTTTCTAATGGAAGAGAAAACATTGAACTCAACTCCTCAATGTGAGATGAATTCTCGAATGAGAAGATTATTACACAAAGGAGAAAAATCTCATCATCTTCATCCTTTCTTTAGTTTCATCCTGAAGGTTTGCGCCTTGAAATAGGGTAAGACACAGAAATGTTAATGTATTTTGAAATTTCAAGTATTTTTTCTAAAATTTTGATTGTTTTTCCATAAGTTTTACAAAACAATTTCCATTTTGCTCTCTTTTGCCAAGTATTCCTGATTCCACTTTCCTTTTTCCTTTTTTTTTTTTTTTTTGCAAGTTCTGACTGTGAAAAGTGCTAGCTCATGCATTTTCTGCATGCCCGGAAAAGAAAACCAAACTTCATCTGGGTCAATATAAATTTTATGAACAGTGGAGAATGACCTGGAAGATAAGAGCGACTGTTAACGTTATCACCTCCGATAATTTACTGCCACCACCTCATCTCTCAGCTCTATGGAGCAACGGTGTCTCCTAGTGGACAAGCAGCTGTAAAGGGCAGGCAATGACTTTTTCAGAAAATATCTAACTCCATTTCAGTTGGTATCTACAAAATACTATCCTAATAAAGCTAAGGTTTGTGTAAACTGTTTATGTTGGAAGTGGTTTCATTGAAAATTCAGTCAAGTACTTCATATACCTGGATTTACATACTTTGGAAATAAATAGCTTCTTTTGATAAAAAATTATTAGTAACAGCAAACCTTGTGCCTGTGGCATTACTCTTCTTTGATTATGACTCAAATTGTCCTCCCTTCCCTGGCCAGCCATGTATTGACTGATTTAAAAAAAAAAAAAAAAAAAAAAGANCTTTTGGAAATTCGGTATTTTTTTCTTCAGAGAAAGTTGTTTTAAAAAAAAAAAAAAAAAAAGGAAAAAGAGAAGAAGGAATTTAGTTTTGCTGAGTCCTTAAACATTTCTATGTGCCTTGCTTGCAGCTAATGGGAAATCTCAGCCCCTTGTGCAAAACAGTGCTTTATAAATCACTCTAATTCCTTCCATTGCATTTTCTTCTCTACACACAGAAAGGGAAGAGAGTAAATGTCTCCCTATCTTCAAATTCAATCTGAAACATTTTACTTGATGAAATGTATATTTGCATAAACATTTCTCAGTGGGGATGGCATCTAAATTTGCACTGTGGAACTTGACAGCAGAGCTTTATAATCTTAAATTCTACTCCTTGATCTCAAACTCCTGTGCACTAAGTAATTTCCTATTCTTATTTGGCTTAAATTTTAAACAATATAAGGTCCTAAGCTTTGTATACAGAGATACATTTTGTATGAAAATACTGAGGACCAGGTGTTGTTACTTGTCAGTATGTCTGACAAGCAGAGAGGAATGGACTTAGACATTTTTTCATGCATTTTTTACAGACAGAAATGAGGTTTTATTTAGCAACAAATTATTTTTTGCTATATTAGAATAATATAATAAAATACTCAAATGCATGTGTAAAAGTTGAGTAAAATATAAAGCTGGTGATATTCTGGGCTCTGTGAAAAATCTTATACAGAACAGACAGAAAAAGAGGTGGTCCTTCAGAAGTACAGATAAACACATCAATTGCCATCAACATTCATTGCCATCAATAGTTAGGAAAGACGTATTCAGAGGGCTGAACTAATTTTCCAGGAGTTTTAAAATTAATGTGCCATTCTCTTGTTTCTTTTTTGGTTTTTTTTAGTGACTAAATATGCCTATAAAGTTGTGAGACCCAGCTCTACCACGGCAAGCAGATAGAGACATGCTTACAGCAGAAGCCTTAAAGTGGACAGAGAATGACATGAAACCAAGTATTACTCAGCTTAAATCAGGTTTGTTGAATTGACATACTAGAAAGTATTGCCAAGGCACAGGGCTAAAATACGTTTCAGACTTGCTGAATATAATGAAAGGTGGCAGTGGTATTTGTCCTAGGAAATGTTATGCACTTGAAGACTTTTACCCTCAACAGGAAAAATTGCATACTTTTTAACTAAACTTAAATGGAATTGATACATAGACATTTAAAGCCATCGGAGTGCTTTAAATTTTTATGTTTTTCCTCACTAAAGCTGCTGTTCCTACTACATCCAAGTTCACTGTGAGTTCCCATGTATGACACTTGGCAGAAATTCATAAAAGGTTGATGAACATTCTGAACTAAACATCAATATTTGCATAGGCTATTAATTATATGGATGGCATATTATCTTAGTTTTATTTGAATTTCAGACCCCGTAGTTTTTCAGTAGTTTGAAATATTTCTGTGCAAAACTCTGGTAACATATTGCACAGGAGGTCCACACAGAAAATTCAGATGCTGTAAAGCACAAACTTAGAGATGCTCAGGACATGAGGTTTGCTAGTAATTCCATTTCTACCATGGTTGTGATTATAAAAGCATGTCGGTCTTTTTATTAAAGGCCTTGTATGATGCTTTACACCTTTCAATAGTGAGTGGTTTTCTAAGGNAAAAGGGTCCAAAACGATGAAAAACAATCCCAGGGAGGAAAAAAAACCCAAGCAGCAGCTACACCAGTAGCACCAGCCACCAGGCACCAGCAGCAGCAACTAACTGAGGAAAAAAAAAGTGTCCCTTCCTTCTCACTCCCCTGTAGGAGAGCTGGGGAAAGTTTTCAAAACATCCCGCGCTGGCGGCAGAGCTCCCAGCTGCGGGACACAGTTAAAGCTACAGGACCATATTTCTGGTCAAGCTTACAAAACGATAGGGAATACAAGATATCATTATGCCACCCCAGGACAAGGAGGTATCAATGTCTTCATGTTTCTGTTCTAACAAATTCTTCTCTAAAAAGTAACCCTTCTAATGTCTTTGGCAACACAGCATCTGTACAGCTCCTCCAATCCTCGCTTGCTTGAGAGGTCATTCTCTTCTCATAGGTGAAATAAAGATCCTGTAAAGCAAAAAGATGCAAAATAACTCCGTGCAAGTTAACCTGTTGATAAAGCAGAGATTACTCAGTGGCTCTAATACAGTTTTTTCAAACAGAATGAATTACTGTAGTAAGAGCCATCTAGCTGCGTTAATGGAATAGAGTGGAATTGTAGAATCATCCTTATCTTTGTATTTCAGCCATTAAAGGACTCTAAGAAACCACTTAGTAGTACTGACCAAAAGCTATGGGTGCAGATAGGCATTCATTGTCATTCCATTTTTGCTAATTTTAGTTGCAAACAGGCAAAGTGCTTCTCAGTAAAACTTACAAGGTTTAAGAATCTGTATTTTGAGCATGACTCCCCTGGCATTCAAGTTGTCAAATAGGACTATCACTTATAAGTTAAGATAGCCTTGTTTAAAATGTTACTGACTCACAAAATTGTCTAAAATCAGCAAAATTCAAGAGGATGGATTTACCAGAGGTTTACTTATAAGCATGTACATAAAAACTGGGCTGTTTACTTCAATTTGGGAAAGCTAACAAAGGTTTTTTATGGATTGCTATCTATTTTTAGCTGCATGCAGGACCAGTGAGCAAAACAGGTGAGGCTTCCACTTAAATTTATCTGCAATGCAGGAGGGTGAATGAGAATAAATACAAACCAACAAGCAAGGGATATCTGTAGTTCCCAAAAGAGAAGGGAATAAAGGAGGAAAAGGAAGATGCCTGAAATTGTTATGATTCACTTATCCTGGGAGATACAATTGAACTATATGACTTTTATAAGTATTTCTAGCATTTGGCCAGAAAAAAGTCTAAATCAAAGTCCTAGAAACAAATGCACTCACAGAACAAATATTATAGAATGAATTATAGTAATGGTTCAGATAATGAACAGCTGTCATTTTAAGTGTTTTGTTTTCTCTTCAGTACACATGAAATTCATCCTTCTGGTTCAGAAAAAAAGACAGTGATAAGTTACTTGTAGAGAGCCTTAGAGAAGACCCGGTGACGATTTCCCACCTAATTCCTTTTTTTGCTGTGACATTGTAAACCTGCGCTGTGCTACCTATTACAATTAATGTACAGGCCAGATTTTCAATAAAAACCCAGCATTTTAGAAGGTCTCTGTTTCTGAGACACGAATGTAAGTGTCTCGTTGTCTTTAAAAAATATTTCATCCATGAGCATTTTACTGAGAGAGTCTGCAGCATGATTACACCTGACACTAACCATCCTCTTGAAATAACCAGACTTACTAAATTCACCTAAAATTATTTTACTTTGGGTCTGGAGCTTACAGATGCAAGCTGCCTTGTATCTGATCAGGCTGGAGAGGGGTACAGTATGTGTGTGGTTCTACCAGGAAAGATACCTGATAGGAGAAACAGAGAACATATAATGGTACCCAGGTTTGTCTATTATCCCTGTGTCCCTGCTCAGGTCAAGGGAAAATGAGAAAACTGTTTCAACCCTGGGTTAGGGTACAACCAGCTCTGTAGTTTGCAGGTACTTTGTCCTACACTGATCCTACACTGATCTACAGTAACAGACACACCCTGTTTGTAGTGGATCTATGAGAGTTGATTTCATCTGAAAGACTGATATGAAACTTTCTTAAGAAAACGGGATTTGCAATTTTTCAGGTTTAATTGAATCCAGAATTCAATTTGTTCATGCTATCTGCAACCTTTAAACAATCAATGGCTATACAATTTCAGCAATGACTCTTTAAAATTAGAATTATTGAAAAGTCTTACATGTAGTGATAAACAGAGTGAGGTGGTATTGATTGGCCAGTGGAAGGCATTGATTTGAACTGTAAACAAGTATTATGCTAGAAGAATTGCATTACTGCATGTCTTTTTGCCACTCTTATTCTGAGTCACCTGTAAACACATTCACGTTATTTATTTGATTATGTTTTTAATATGCTTTTAATTGCTTGAGGAGATTTATGGTTGAGGACACATGAAAGTCTGTAAACCATCACGTAAAATGGATTGAAGGCACAAGTTTCCACAGTCTTTTCTTATTTAATAGATTGTGAATGCTTATGATTTAGTGAACAAATATGCTTACCATATAAGTGTATTTATACTGTGCCTGAAAATTAGCTTTCTCAGTAAAGAATAAGGATTATGTACATTCTTTTTCATCTAGATATGTTCCATCCTTACTTTAGCCAAACAAAAAATTTTTGTACTGACATTTGTGAAATCCGTAAGATATATATGCCTATGCACATGCTTTGTGAGTGTATTATTTAAGAAGAATAAACTTGAAAATTACTAGAAATCTTCCATTTTCAGTCAGGAAAAATAGAATAATATTTGATCTAATGCACAATTAAATATATTGTTGTATCAAATGACACAACAACATGAAACAAATAACTGAGGGATCAGGACTAGAATAATTATAGGCACTGTTTAAACTCAAAAGATGATACTCTACTCATCAATGGTCTTTTAATCCAAATGTGACAGATGAAGGCAGAGAATGACTAACCCAGCAGCAGAAAATGTGCTGATATATACTCATTCTAACTTTAATTGGTAGGTAAACAACTAAATGGGATAAAAAAGGGAAAGCTGCAGCAAGAAGATTACGGATAAGAGTTAAAACCATATAGAGAATAAAAAGAGAATTAAAAAAGAATTAAAAGAGAGAAAAGATAAACAAAAAACGTGTACACAGGTCAGAGAAAATTCAGTGAAACTTAAGTTCTGCAAAAAGAAGATCAAAAGTTCCTGGCAGACTTAGAATCTTCCCCTTCACATCTGCTACAGGAGTCTTGGTTTTGGCTGTTGTTGTTCATCCCTTCTTTCATCAGCATGGATTCATGTTGCTAATTCTGTACTTGCACTGTGTGCAAGTCTCTTATCTATGTCAGTTGAAATGTCAAGCATGAAATGTGTTTAGTATATGAAACAGATTTGTACCGAGAGGAAAATTTTGCCTCCGTTTTGTCTTCAGGCTTAGATCTGACCTTAGAAAAGTATACACAAATCTGAGCACTCGGAACAAAGTTTGAGTCACATCTTTTAAGGAGCTGATTGCCACCTCATACTGACTGTATACCCACCAATTCTGGTGAACTCAGTGCAGTGACACCCACTGGACACATTTCTGAGTGATAGTTTAATCCCTCACAGTCTGTCACTATGTGTCATGTTGGTAGATATAGGCTCTAAAACAGTTAAAAGGCATCACAGTTCTTCTATTTTTTACTGGCCTCAGTAGGAGCTGAACACTGCAAAATCCAGAAATAGGATGTAAATATCTAAATGACAGCTGGTGGTTTTGAGAAACGAGGTTACTTATTCAACTTACATAAAATCTAATGGCTACAAATCTGTTTAAATCTAAGCCCAAAGTTTAGGAAAACTGTATTTATAATCCATGGTAGCTCTACGTTTTTCTTTCTTTATTCATCCATTTTTAAAAGATCATAGGGCTTTTTAATTTTTATTCCCATATTGCTGTTTGCTGAATACGTAATGCAGCATAACTTCATATTTTATCTGCAATTTTACATGTGTCCACTATAAGAAATTCCCTTCTGTTACATTTGAAAAACATTGAAAACATTTGAAAAGACAACGATTTGTCTTTTATAAGCTTTCCCCACCTGTGATTATGGAAAGTGCAGTGAAGAATTTATCTTTTGTTGAAGCCATTGAGGAACATAACAGATGCCAAATTTTGCAGATTATACTCACCACAACATGATACGGAAGGGACTGAAGTGTCAAAAGAAAATGTTTTTAATTTGGTGCGCAGACACGACTTGTTTCATAAGCCTTCAAAGTTTCATGTCAGCTTCATACAAAACTATTTCCAGTAAGAGCTAAAAACACACCAGCGTAAGTTTTATTGTTTATCTGCTTCTATCACCCATTCACACACATTCCACACTAACATACAAAAGAAAAAAAAAAAAAGGATGAGGAGGGTAGGCAGTCTGAAGATCTTTATTATTATTTTCTTTACAGATATGTTTCTGTACTTCTGATTTGAGACCATCCTTACACAAAAGAAAGCTGTACTCTTTCAAAATCCCAGATGTGAGAGCAATGCTTGCTGAACACTTTACGCTCTGTTGGGTATTGACAATGGTTGGACATGCTGGTGAGACATAAGCTTTCTTTCTTTTATAAGCACCAAGAACACCTTCTAGAAACACCAGGAACAAAACTTGAGGACAGAAACTAAGAAGTACCAGGTACCCCAAAAGAGAACCAAGAGGTATCTTGGATGAGTAAAAGTGGTACAGAAGCTCCAAAAACGAAACTCTGAGGGCAGCTGTAGGGCATGGATCTGGCTGGCCTGCAGGCACCTGCCGGGTTATGGCCCATGCTCCATGCTGGCCCCTTCTTATTTACTGCCAAAATGAATCTGAGTCTCAAAATTTGCCAGAATACTGTAAAAATAATTATTCCTCTGAACACTTACTTTATAAATGCCTCTACTGGTATTCAGAACTCATACTTTATTATTGCCCTGCTTTCAAAAGCTCGAATCATCCAGTCAAGGTGTAGAAGCTACGCTTGATGGTCTGGGTGATCAATAATACAGAATTCTATTAAGCCAAGACAGACTAACAGCTGAAATTGAAAGCAAATTTTAATTCTGCATACATTATACACAGACAAGTTTGAATTTCAGAGACAAAATCTAGCGTTGTCTTTTTTATGCTTGCTAAAATGCTACCCAACATTAAGGTTTGGTATGTTTTATGATTGCAGTTTTGTCACAGGAACCTGCTGTTTTCCTGATTTTTTTTTGCCAGAATCTAGTCTTTATTTAAATCAAAAATGTTGATATTTCTTTCATGTGGATACCTGCATGCCTAGAGATTTCATCTGCATTAGTTGGCTTTTTTCTCTTCAGCAATACAAACAGATGCAAACAGCAAGAGATACACACTTCTATTGCCAAAACATCCAAATGCCAACTGCGTAGGAACAGATGCAGTGCTCCATTCTGCAAATAGTTGAAAAAATGGCTCTGGAAGGTGTAATGTGACCCTTTATAGCAATGGTATATTGAGTGTGAAATGGAAAGATGTAATCAAGAAAACCCTAAAAATTTGACTACTGCTTATGTAATTCAGATCATAAAGTCAAGGTACTAACTCAAACTGAAGATACTGTCATGTTATTAAATTCAGACAAATTTACCACAGGCTGCTGTCCAAATGTAAAAAACTGTGCCTTAAAGGCGGTCAGGAGGGCAGATTCACAGTTTCTATGTGATTTTGTAACACACTGAGATGTATGGAAAACATTAAGTAAAGTGAAATTAATACCATTTAATAACATGTGAATGCAAATTTATTTAAATTTTTGGACATGAAATAAACCCTTCAGGGATTTGCAAAGTGTGTTATAGAATGCCAGATTTTATTATATTTCCTTCAATAAATTTTCCTTAATTTTACAAGATACGAAATACTTACAGTGGAGTAAGCCACAGTATGAAGGAAGTTCCTGCCCTTCATCATCCCTATCTCTACACCTAAGTTATACAGTGGGGACAGACAAGCTCCTGAGCTATGGATTGTTACACATATCCTCAATTCCAGGGCACTGGTCCCAAAACTCCTATAGGTCGTGCGAGTAATTCAGCTCTGAAGCTTGGTCTGTGTGGACTAAAGAATTCACACAGGTCAATGTGAGCTTTTGTGGGTGGAAGGGTTACATGGCACAAAATGTCCTTGTCTGGATTGTGGATTCAGACTGGGCAAGGTCAAGACTGAACAAATTATTTTCAACCCTAGTGATGTCCAAGCCTTATCTTGGTCCAGACTGAAACACCTGAGGTTTTATGCTAATTGATTGAAACTATGACGGGATTTAGAAGGAAGAATTAGTCTCCCTTCAGCCCTAGCAAATGTCTTTGTTATTGGGGCTTGCTTTCTATTTTTGCAAAGAACACAGATTTAACGAGGAACAACAAAACCCAAGTTGATTCACCACTCTGAAGAAATATATAATGATGTTTAATGTAGTACCCCAGTTTTTGAGAAGTCTTTCATGTTCTTGGATGATTTTCCTAGCCACTCTGGTACTGTTGTCAGTGCTCTCAGGACACTAAAAGGTCATACTAACTCAGCCCAGCCCACAGGGATCTCTACCCATATCCTATGCCCATGGGCCCAGGAACCAAATTTCAGTACATCTCTGGGCTTCCAGCTCTTCCCTGAGCTGAGCTGTAGGCCTGCCTGTCTCCAATCCTGTCTATGGTTCTACTGCTTGGCAGCACCTTGGATCTGTGTTGTAAGGAGCCTGACTCCAGCCCTGTTTCTGGTTGGATCTCTCAGACTTGTGCTGTAGCTCCAATCCAGCCTCTTAGAAGATCTTATCTTGCTCCTGACTAGCCCCACTGGATGGACCCGAGCTCTGGTTTGCTATTTGTTGTCCTGTTATGTCCAATACTTGCACCTGACTGCCTTCCATGATTAGGTACTGCGGGATGTCACCTGCTGGTGAAGGATGCTGCCTGTGCCTGGTCACCTTTAGCTCCTGGCTCCTCCTCTATGTGGGACAATCCAGCTCTTTCTGCTCCCTGAAAACTGTAGGAAAGGGGGACACAGCCACTGTGTTCTTGTCAGGAGTGACTGGGGCATGGTGTGTGCACCAAGGAAGGCTGGAGGAAGCAGGTAGAAAGAAGAGCCTTCTCAGGCTGAGGAATGGAGTGCTGAGTGCTCAGCCCCAGCAGTGTGGTGGCAGTTCTGCTCTGCTCAGTGTGCTGACAAACACGCCCCTTCAAGGAGACAACAGATGGATTTCACACGGGAAGGCCCTGTTTAGAGATCACACCTGGCATACTCTTAAGTCTCCCAAGTCTTGTTTGGGGATCTGTGTCTCCACAAGGCTCACAGAGGCAGTAATTATGCACCGTGTTTCTGTCATGAGATCAGCCATTTTACTAGAGCACCAATATCAGGGTTTGGAGGTTTTTCTGTATTTTTGCTACTTCTACTTTCTAAACTGTAGTTTTGGAGTAGCCATGAACACTGGCAACCAACACTTTGTCTCTGACCATCAACCATCTGCATAACCTACCCTGCAGGCAGCCTGCCCAGATTTGCCTCGAAAAACAACAGCAGACAAGAGTATTGAAATCTCCCTTACACATGGGATAGGTCTGGCAGGACTGGAGGCTGCTGGCAGATCGGAAAGAAAAATTGCTATTGTGGGCAGACTCAGACCACTTTTTTTGACATTCCCAGGAAATAAATACCTTTGGTTATTTTAACATAATTAACAAACAAAAAAACATCATTTCATTCCTTTTTTAGTCTTGCCTCCATGCTACTTTAAGTGCTAAAACCAAACATGAGGTAATTTAACTACAAGTCACTGAGGGAAAAAAAGCATTTTCCTCCTAGAATAATTTCAAAATAATTTTTATGCTCAGTTTCATGGATGAGATATTTCAGTGTGATGATTTCCATCTTAATGGCTTAATCAAACCATTTTTAAGGTTTATGTCATTTCTTATTTGTCTGAACTACTTACTGAGTACCAAATATCTGTCCAATTCATTATTCCTTCTATATTTCTGAAGAAAGATGGGTGTCTGGTATGACTGGGGTTTTTTCAGGACAGCTCTTTGCTGGAAAAGTGAATTGTGGTTTTGAATTCTAGATATAGGATTTAAACTTCAAAGTCTTTTTTTGTTCTTTTATTGCTTTGTCCTCCAATAGCAGACCATTTTGTATGTGTATATATATATATCTGTACAGAAACAACCTTCAAAGATCACAGGAAATTATTTTAGCAATATCTCAGAAGGTGGCCTCAAACAGCAATTTTTATTACTGCAAGGGATGCTATAATATAGATTTTTGCTTGTGTCTGTTCCCACATTGAATTCAGACTCTTCTCTGTCAGGGACAATGATATTATTACTTCTTTATCATCTAACCTACTCCTCACTGGTTCCCTTCTGTCTTACAGGCTACATAAGACTTTGGGAGAGAGTCTTTTAACAAATTTAATGGTAAATTGGCCATTTTTTTATGAGCTCAAGTTCACTGTATTGTAAAGAATGGAAAAGATACACCATTATTTTTTGTTCTTAAAGACAAGTACAACTCAAAAAAACTCAGGATTAATTGTACTAAATTATTTATCTGTACTAAAGGAGATTTTTCAGAAGTAAAACTGGACATATAGGTAACAAGTCCGTTGAGACCTGATAGGGGAAAAAAGAGTAGTGGTGTCTTTTTTCAGCAAACCGCAGGTTAAAAATCTTGATTCAGTAAAGTATTTTAGTACTTTAGGCCTATCTTTAAGCAATTTGCTTCATTGTATGTGTTACTGTTAATAAAAATTTGGTGGCTAAGTCTGGGAACACATTCCCAAATCTATGAAATAAATGGCTTTATCACAGTCTCACAGGAAGCCTGTTGCAGCCTTAGGAATTGGATTACTGCCTCCTTATTATGAACCCAATATCATGACCTAAAATTAATTTCTTTTATAGCTGTCTGGATAGGAAAATCTTGGCCTCTGTACATGCATTTTGGCTTCTTAGCTCTATACTGATGGCAGGATTACAGATTCCAGCAGACAGGTCTATTTTTCTTTTTGTCTGTACTGTCCTTCAGCATTTGTACCAGAGTCAGTTTATTTTCTGTTTCTGACTGATGGCAAGTGATTGTACTAATCAGATAAAATAGATCTCAAGTAAACATAATGGATATAGGCTCTTTTAAGCCTATTGAGACACAACAGAAGAACCAAAGAGCATAAGAAGATCTTCTTTGTTAACAAATAGTCTGATATGGTAGTGAATAGGGGAAAAATTAATTTTAAATTGTATTTGAGGTTGATCTGGGTGTACACAGATATCTTAATGATGCCATTTAACCTTCATCGCAGTTTATTAAGTAAAACTGTGGGGGTTTGGGTGTTGTGTTTGCGGATTTTGCGACTTGAAAATGAAAGGTGGGAGATGAATTAAAAGAAATTCATCTGTGCTGAGAAAGAAACAGTGTTACTCCTAGCGAGCATAATCCCAGTGAGACATAACATACTTCATGCTGTTGGTGGGGGAAATAACGGGTGTTAGTACAAGTTAATCAAGCACTTCACTGACAGAATTTAATTTTTGCCCCCAGAATGATTATATCACTTATTCTGACAATGTAGAGACCCTACCTGAACAACATATCTTTCCAAAACCAAAAGGGCCCTTTTTTAATATTACCGCAAGCTATCCTGCTCCTATTTTAACTTAGTTGCAACTTGCAACTGATTCATTTTGGGGATAATGTTACTTGACATACCACACTGTTGTTTAGAGTGAGGTTTACTGCACAAAAAACAATTAGAAATATATTAGGAATGGTGATTACAACTTCTGTTTCAGACTTAAAATCACTCTTTCAAAATTGCACATTCTTGTCAGATACTTTCACCTTCTATTTAAGAGTGGTTAGTAGATTTTTGTGGTATGACATAATTTTTTCATCTGAATAAAAAGGATTAAAACTAAAAGTGTTTAAAAATAGTGGAAATTCTGTAATAGCCTTCACAAATTAAAATAAGTTGTTTTTTTTTTTTTTTTTTAGTTTCACAGGTGATTACTGAAACAAAAGACTTTTCACTATTTTGTCTCTGGAAAGGTACTGATTATAAATTAAGAAAAAAATATCAGTACTGAGAAAAATATTTTTGTTCAAGGAGATATATTTTATATTTCATATTTTATCAAACCATTTAAGCACCTTGGTTATCATACTCTATTAGAGCATTTGCCTTGCAAATATGATATAATACAAAAATAATGAGTCTTACTCGAAACCATAGCAACTTAACTTAAAATCTCAGCTGTTTCTAATCATTCTTACTTGTATTCCCATCTTATTCTGACAATCCTGGGGACAAATCATGTCTCTCAGAATGCCCATCCAAGTCCCTCAGGGAGCTCATCCAAGTGCTATATTCCCCATGCCCGTATATCCTCTGGCTGCAAGCTATTTCTGCATCATTTTCCTGCTGTCCTTGCTGATTACTAAAATTGTATCTGTCCAGGGATGTGGGAACTGCTAACTCATGCCTCTTGTTGAGAAGAGAGGAGGTTTCCTAACACAGCCCTGACTGCAGCGTCCGAGCAGCCAGCAGTGAGCTGGCAGTGGTGATCCAGCACCTGCAGCCATGGCATCGCCGGAATGATAGGAATGTTCTCCGGGTGCTGAGCTCATCCCCTCTCTGTTAAGGCTCAGCAGGAGCCACCTTTGGGGAGCACATGCATTTCTCGCTTTCAGAGCAGCACAATGTCGTCCCTGCATGAAGGGACCTCCCCAGACATCCTCCAAGGCCCACCAGAGATGCTGATGGGGTGCTGCTGGTCTGTGCTGCTGCCCTGCCACGTGTGTCCTGTGGCACCTGAGACCTTGCTGTCACTTATCCATGTCCTTGGCATGCTGACTTCCAGCCCTGAAGCTGCCTGACAAACCAACGCAGGGCTCTGGGATAACAACTTATCTTCAGGACAATGCAGTCGGGCAACAGATTCTTCATTTCTAGTTCAGCATCTGATTGGTTGTGAATTTTCACTAGCACAGGGAGCTCTGTCTAGATAATTCTAGAAATAATTTTTCTCAAATGGCTTTCATACATCTGGAAGGCAATTATCACTTCAGGTAGGCGTTAGATAAAATGTAATAAATACATAACATAAATGAGGCCTGCAAAGTTATTAAAGGTATGTAGAAATTACCTTAAAGGTTTTGCAGTAACTTATATTGAAATATATTTTCTAAGGCTAATTGAACTATGATTCAGAACACAATGTAAGAGAATATTTTAAAACAAAGAATGAAAGTTAATTTATAATTTTAATTAACACAGTTAATTCAAATAGAAATAATTTGGTAGAGCTTCCAAAACTTAAAAAACTCGTATCTTCCCCCTTAAATATCTTTTCTTAAACTTAGAGTTTCATTGCTTGTTTTTTATTAAAGGTTGCTAATTTTCTTTCTGTTTGTACTCTATGACTGTTTAAATGAAACAAATTTATTTTTTATGTGTGTATTTTCTGGCAAGCATAATTAAAACACTTCCTATTTTTCAAGTTTTTCAAATTTCACATGTTTAAATACCAAAGATCTACCATTCAAAAAGAAATCCCTCATTCTGAAAGCATCTACAGGGTCATGGTTATTCTGAAACCTTTTAACATAATGGGATAGTAATATTAAGATCATACATTTAAGAGAAATAGAGAAATGTTGTTTTGTATTTTCAAATATAAGATCAAAATCCAAACCTTATTAAACAACTTTAAAGAACACAGGTTTTTTAAGCATAAACTGAGAGTTCTAACAGTAGTATTTTCAGACCTATTTGTGTTAGGAGTCGTGATTTAAAATAAAATTTAAATGTAAAAAAATAAACTTTTGGATCCAAGTGATGGCTCACTACTTTATACTAGTATTTTTTAGAAATAATGACTTCACTAACTATCAGTTGAAAATAATTACTTCAGATAATATAGGAAAAAGAGTTAAAACAGTAAAAATGGGAAGCCAGGGAAAATGTTAAGGTTTTTTCTCAAAGGCAGTGTGAACATTATTATAAGACCAGAGACAGTATAAGTAATATTATAAGACCATTCCTTATAGAAAATTACTTTAAAAAATTTAAACTAGAAAATACTGAATATAGAAGTATTAGATAGAAAATGTATGCATAAGGAAATAAGTTTTCATAATCAACAATTTTCTTATATAAGCTACATGTATACAAAGGGTGGTATGTAGCTTTAACATGATTTAAAGGACATCAGAAATACTTTAGAAAATAAAGTTTTTAAACTTCAGTGACAGCTACCCTCAGAATTATTAAGCAAAATTCCATTAGATAGTCACAGCATTTTGACCATATAAATATAAAATCCCATAAAATCTATGTATCTAAAATAGCTTAACATTTTCTAGAGACAAGAGGGGATATATTTGCTGTTCTTGGAGCAATCAGGTAGAAGAAGCATGGTGCTAACTGTATCTCAGTTTGAAGAAGTTTCATTGGGGAGGAAAGATCAGCTTCATTCAAGAATGTCAAGTTATATGAAGCACATCTTTGTGATAAGCCAGCAAATGTTTTGCATGAGAAAGTTTTTTGCAGCTTGTAAATACAGGGTGTTCAAGAAGTCCTGTATGAAATGGTTAGTTGTCTTTATCCATGAGTCAGTAGTTCTATTGATTTGATAAAGTATGAAATATCATTAATTATACTCTCTGACCACAGAATGATACCAGAAGGGAACTTGAGAGTAAGTGTGAATGCATACTGAATTTTAATTCTCCTTGCTTACGCTCTCGTAATTTCCATTGTCGGACATTTACCAACACAATTTTGACATGCAAATGCAAAGCAGGAAAATCTAATATGTCATGTACAAAGGACTGACATTAAAAGGAATAGCTATTTAATCTAAGCATCCCTTCAGAATATGGTATTCTGAAGCACAGAGACAAGGATTATTGAACCTGGATATTAAGCAAACTCAAGTCAGAATGTTGGATCGTTAAAGTAAGCCATACTGCATTAGTGATTATATTGATTAGTAGTTATTATTGAAGTTAATTTTGTTGTCTGATACTGTTGGGTAATTACCTTAGGGTCAATGAATTCACATTAATCAAATGCTGACTGTGGAAATGACCATGAGAAATGTGTAAAGATGACCTGGTTGACTACAACTGGTAATTACTAATATTTCTAGTTATTAGACTTTCTCAAAGTCAAGCCAATAAATTTATTCTAGTCTAGTAATTTGTCTACTCAGTGCCTTCAGCATTGTACTTAGGAAGTCAAATCCAGTGGTCTTAATACAAATAACATGGAAGTGATTTTACCTAGTTCTTACAGATATGATTTTATCATTTGGGAGTGAGGGAGAACATTGTTCAAAATGTGACACTGGTACCTTAGGAAATATCTTTTCTTTAAACAAATTTCTAGAAGAAGATGCTTCCAGTTTCCAGTTATGAAAGAATATGAGAATAGAGGGAAAGAAGATAAAACTTAGGTGAAACAGCACCATATTTATAAAAAATGAAACCATAATCATAGTATCTTGGGAGTTCATTTTGGGCCTCCTGAAAGCTTTCAGTTTGTCCTCCCAATTAGTCATTATCACACCTTGGAGATCATGTAGTCCAATCACCCTCCTCAAACAGCACAACTAGAATAGTTTGTCCCAGGCAATGTCTACTCAAGTGTTGAATATTTCCAGGGGTGAAAACTGCACAACCTTGCCGAGCAATCTGCTCAAGTATTTGACCACTCTCACAGTAAAAAAACCTTTTTTTCATTTTTTATATGTAATTTCCTGTATTTCTCTTTGTGGCCATTTGTGCTGGTTTTGGTTGGGGCAGAATTAATTTTTCCTACCTTTATTTTCTATTGCAATCACTTTATGAAAGAAAAATATGACCATTATAAACATCTTGTTTAATGTCTACACAAACAAGCATCATAACTTATGTCTTTAGCATATTTAGTCTGAGTATTCCCACTAGGTGATTTTATATGCATGCATGCTTGCATGCTTTTTTTTCATTCTAAATTACTCTGATTTTCTAAACACACTAGTGTGGTGGGGTTTGTCCTGACAGTTTCATGTTGGAATGTCAACACATGTGAAAGATTACTTTTTAGAAGTAAGGTTCGTAATTTGAAATCACGTATTTTTAGGATAGGCTAAGCAGATATATCTGTATGTATCTATATCAGTACCTATCTATGTCTATATCTATATCTATATATCTATATATACTGCACAGAGACAATTTTTTTCCTTAAGCATAGAGAATTCAACATGGGCATCATTGTTACCCTCACACCACTAGACCAGTGCAGATAGCTGATTTGGTATCTTGATTTTCTGAAAAGACCATCACCTTCAGAGGCAAAGATGTGCACATGCAGCTCCAAGGGATGTTCAAAGCTAGGCCAGGCTTGCAGCTCTCATGGGGTGAGAGCAAAGGCAGCACTGTGCCCCACAGCTCCACGGCAAGGCAGTCATGAGCAGATACCACGCAGTGACACTGGGTGTGTTCTGAAATACACTCCCAGCAAAAAACAACCCAGCTGCAGGAGGATAATTAGAGTAATTTGGTGACTAGAATTTTGTGGTTGAGGGAAGCTCAGGCCCAATGGTATTTAAGATTTTATGAATTCAATCTGCCTAATGAGGTGCAGCAGAGGTGACAGCATCCCTAGTGCAAAGCGTGTATTTAATTTTGACAAGTTATGCATGGCCAGCAACAACAGCAATTTCCTTTTGACAAGCATTATTACTTATAAATCACAGTAGTGGCACAGCAGTATTAATGGAAAAGATGAGCAGATTAAACAAAAGCTACCTGATCCTATTCCCAGCTCTCATCCCTCAGGTTCTGCAGGCAGCCCTTTAGCTTTGGGCCCGTGGCACATGGCACCCATTTTTTTCTTCTCTTAGGGGATCCTGCACCCTTCCCTTTACTGCTGTAACTGGTCTGGGCAGGCTGTGTGAGGGCCCATGGCACCAAGGGAGGCTCAGGGTCCCCAAAGCCATCGGGCTCAGAGGTCTTTGCAATATTCAGTTGAGAGAGACCAATCTGATTTTTATTTATGCTTCAACAGATGTTATACATAGGATGAAAAATTACTTTAGGGGCGGTATACGAGCTGGGAGATCTGTCCCCCGGGAGGCTTTGCCTGGCAGCCGATCAGGGCAGAAGAAGCTTCCACTGCTTGTCTGCAAGTGACCTCCCCTTGCAGGTGGGGCAGAACCCTGGATGGCCGGGAGAAAATGCTCAGGAAATCGGGCTACGGGAGGAGCCTTAGCACAGAAAAGCAATGAACTGCGACACAACTGAGGACATTTTTCTTTGGGCTCCTTGAGGGTGCGGAGGCTCTCCCGGAGGGTCAGCTTGGCCCCCCTCCACCCCCCTCCTCGCATTTTCCTCCCTGCGATCCTG